>OZ004707.1:73015237-73384400 GCA_963924515.1 Vespertilio murinus
TGATTCACCTTCTGTCAGGCTCTTAATATAGCAGTTTTGATGATCATATTGAATGTGTTTTATAAGCATGATGTGATTCCACAAATTATTGCCAATTCTCTTGCTTACTGTTGCATTATATAATCAGAATCTATGAAAATTTGTCAACCACTACCATTACTTTGCCATGTGATTTTAGAGAAGTAACTTAATTTTCTTGACTCAATGATTGATTAACAAAATGTAAATACAAGCTTACAAGCATATTATTAAGTTTAAAATATACAGTAGATTCCAAAATAATTTACAAACGCGATATGTTAAGTGGCATTGAAAAGAATGCCTAAAGCAAATGAAATCTGTGTATCATTGTTAATTCAGAAAGCATTTTTGCCTGTGTGAGTGACTTTGAATAAGAAACCCTCTCAATTGAAAGACAAAGGCACAAAGCTTGAAAAACCTTCTCATCCTTTATAGGTAAAGTCTCCGGAGCACTGGTTTGGGCAGACGGAGAATTTTCACTCCCTGTGCTGTGTCTGTTCAGTTGATAAAAAGGACTTTGATCTCTGAGAATGTCAATCCAGCTCTTTTTATGAAACATTTGCTTAAAGTAAACAGTAAAAGTAGCAGAGCAGTTATTAAAATGCCATCCCGATTGGCTATGCTCCCTGTCCCAAAACATAAATATAATGCCCATGATTATCCAGAATTATGTTTAAGGCTTTGTTTGTGTGTGTATGTTTTTAAAGAACACCCTATAAATAACCAATCTAGTTGAGAAAATTACAAAGCTTGTCTTTCAAATTCTAATGATATTAGATGAGTTAAAGTAAAATCCAACAAAAATCCTTTCAATGACATTTCTATTGATACAAGCTCTACGTACAAAATTTGAAGCCCCTAGAGTTTTGTGGGTAACTATAATATATTACACTTCAGCTTAAAGCCACTGCATTTCAATCATCTGAAAAACACACTAATCTTAATAATCTAATATATATTTCTATAGCTTGATATGTTAATATATTCACTAAGGCAGGCACTTCTCACTTTCAATCTACTTCAGATCTTTTTGCTCTTTTTGAGATGCCCACTGGGATTTTCAAACAAATTTATAATATAAAATAAAATAAAACTACAACTAAGGCATTTATTTGACAACCTTGTTAGATATAGCCTATGTAGTAGATATATTATTATTTACCATTTCTCTCTGTCTCTGTCTCTGTCTCTCTCTCTCTCTCTCTCTCTCTCCTTAGAGAACTTGGGACGTATAAAAACTATATTTGAACTTCAGCCTGGTGCTCAGTTTGTTGGAGTGTCATCCAAAAGAGGTTGCAGTTTTCAATTCCTGGCACATTATCTAGGTTGGGGATTCCATCTCTCTCTCTCTCTCTCTCTCTCTCTCTCTCTCTCTCTCTCTCTCTCCCTCTATTCCTCTCTCTTTAAAAGCATATCCTTGGGCAAGGATAAAAAAGTATGGATGTATATATGTTTGTTGGTCTCTATTAACAGCTAAGGTTCTAGAAATGAGTGAAGTTGACTTATTTGACTGATCAGAAGCAAAAGTGTAGCAGGGCCCACCTTCCCGCTGTTTCAGTAGTAAAAAGAATTGAGTGTCCGAAGGCATTGCAGGCTCTAAGGACATATGGAGGTAGAGCTGCTATAGAGATGGTGGCAGGAGAAGAAACACTCTCATCTCTGTCTATACTTCCAATACTTTTAAATCCCCTATGTTGACTTCCTTTTATGGAAATTACCTAAAAGGGTTTGTATTTTTTTTATTAAATCCTGACTGATAAACTTAATGGTGAGTACATTGAAGATTTAAAGCATTTTTCTAATATTTAGGCATAAAAAAAT
The DNA here is from genome assembly GCA_963924515.1 of Vespertilio murinus. Lineage (NCBI taxonomy): Eukaryota > Metazoa > Chordata > Mammalia > Chiroptera > Vespertilionidae > Vespertilio > Vespertilio murinus. Next base: position 73,017,080 of record OZ004707.1, read on the forward strand.
AAGTATTGCTGACAATGTATTTAAATAAAAAATGAAAGAGTAGACTGGTGCAGCCACTGTGGAAAACAGTATGTATGGCATTTCTCAAAAAGTTAAAAATGGAACTCCCATTTGACCCAGTAATCCCACTTCTAGGAATATATCCCAAGAAACTATAAACACCAATCAGAAAGGATATATGCACCCCTTTGTTCATAGCAGCACAATTACCACAGCTGAGACTTGGAAAGAGCCTAAGAGCCCACCAGCGGGTTAAAAAACTGTGGTGCATCAACACAATGGAATACTACGCTGTGGTAAAAAGGAAGGAACTCTTACTATTTACAACAGCATGGATGGAACTGGAGTACACTATGCTAATCAAAATAAGCCAGTCAGAGAAAGATAAACATCACATGATCTCATTCATTTGTGATAGAATGAACAACATAAACTGATGAGCAAAAACAGATCCAGAGACAGAGAAGCATCAAACAGACCGTCCAACCTCAGAGGGAAGGCAGGGGAAGGGGAGAGGGGTGCAGGGATTTTAGAAATCAATTAAAGGACTTGTATGCATGCATATAAGCATAACCCTACACTTAGACAGTAGGGGGGTTAAGGGCATGTGCTAAGGAGTAGGAATGGCTGGGCAGAGGTCAATGAGGGAAAAAGGAGACATATGCAATACTTTAAACAATAAAGAACTTACATTTTTTTAAAATATGAAAGAGTAAAAAATCTGAGGAGCCTTGACTGGTTTGCTCAGGGGATAGAGCATTGGCCTATAGACTTAAGGGTCCAGGTTCGATTCTGGTCAGAGGCATATACCTTGGTTGTGGGCACATGCCCCGTGGGGAGTGTGCAGGAGCCAGCTGATCAATGTTTTTCTCTCATCAGTGTTTCTAATTCTCTATCCTTCTCCCTTTCTCTCTGTAAAAAAATTAATAAAATATATATATATTTTTAAAGTCTAAGGAATCATTTACATATTTCAGAGTAATGAATACTGCATGCCAATGAAAATCTTATTTGTTGTTAAATGATGTAGCTAGAATAGTTCTTGATCCAAAACTAATGATCATGTCATCTCAGAGAGAGATTATACTCTCAAGTAATTTAGATTAGATTTGTAAGAAAGTAAGATCCAAATTGTGGTGTGATTGTCTCTCTGTTACATAGTGTCACAGGCAGGAGTGAAACATGTCTCCTAACTTTCCTTAACACACATTGTGACTCTATAAATACTCCCAATTTTGAAAGTTTCAGGTCATTGAAGTTAAAAAGAAAAGAAATAGACAAAGAGCATGGAGTCTTTTATTCACTTAGTTGGCACCCAACATTGTATTAGTATTTATTAATTTTCTACTAGATGAGAGGCACTTTGTTAGGTCCTTTATTAGGAAATTAGGAAAAGTGAAAGTTAATGAGCTATTAAACAAATACGCTTTTAAAACTATGAAATGAGTAGGAGTTAAAACCTATGGGGAAGAAGGAAGAATTAAGTGATAAAATAAAATATAATGAAAATTAGAAACAAGAAAAATAGATAATACAAATAAAACTAGCTGCTGATTCTTTACAAAGAAAAAGCTAAAACATGTAAATATATTTACTAGGAAAAATGCAAAAACTAAAATTCATAAAAAATAGTAAATAGCTAAAGACAACACAAAAGCTTTTGATGAACAAGAACAACAATTGACTACAAGCTGAAACCTACCATGCAAAACTACCTCAGCAATATATGGGGAAAAGTACGATTGTTCTATGAGCTTTCAAAGTATTTGTTCAAACACTGAAAATTCTCTAGAGGTCAATTACAAATGTATAGGAAAATTTGTAAAATGGAAATATTAATAGATATTTACTACACTGTAATTTAAAATATTAGAAATATTGATAATTAAAATATATTTCTGTGTAAAATGTTATGACAATAATTTTGAACATTGCTCACCTTCTAATTCTCACTGTATAATTTGATATACTTTGGCAAATTTTCATGCTTATTTATAAGTTTGGATTCTATTTCAACATATATTTGCATTTTCAATGCTGTGGAGTATCTCTGAGAGTTCCTCTAATATGAAGTTTTCCATTTTGTCACTTCTTCTGAGACATCTTCACCTTTTACGTCACAATCATTTTTCTTATTTATATGGATAAGTGTAACCCTCACTAAGTTTCTGCATCTATTTATCTAAGTGTATGAAATAGTGGCAATATCACAGTATCAATATCCCCATGGTCAGTTCCAAGTATATTTCATTGAAATTTTCCTTTTAGCATTATCACTTTCCATGTTTTTGCTGTACTTTTCTATTCCTTTTTTTGGAGACTCCCTCTTTCAAATTTTAATTATTGATGCTTATAGAAGCAGAGGAAGGATGAGAGAGAGAGAGAGAGAAAGAAAGAGAGAGAGAGCTGTTGCTTTATTTACTTATATATTCTTTGGTTGTTTCTTGTATGCGCCATGACCAGGGATTTAACCTAATACTATATATAGTTTATCACACAACTAACTATATTTCTTTCTGTTTGTGATATGAATGAATAACAGATGTACACCATTCATAAGTGACAGACTTTGAAAAAAGTGATGATTAATCACTAATCATGATACACATGTACCTTATAAATAAAATGTATACATACAAGACACATGTGATATGAGAACTTCCCACATATATTAATCAATTTGAACATTTGGAAAAAATAACAACATTTTTGAAAAAGATATATAAAGCACTAAAATTGGCACAAAAATAACACAACATTTTTCTAAACCAATAGGTATTTAAAAAATGTAAACTGATTCAAGATTCTGAGGCCCAAATGCTTCTAGTCTCTTTGAACACCTGCTTTCATGTGGTAACTAAAAATAACACAACAAATATATGATGGTGTCTGTGGAACTAGCAGAGAGCACCTTATCCAAGGAAACTTTGATGAACTGAATCCTAAATGGAGTAAAATAAGCCAAACATAGGTAAGCAGAGAGTGACAGTGCTCTCTTGCCTTCATTGTGCACCTGGCCTGGGTATGCGCTAGCATTGTAATTACAGAGATGCATTGCAGATTACAAGATGAACTATGTTTTTCTAAAATTTAGGAGCTAATTCTAAAATTATACAGAATCGAGGAGAACTAGAGTAGCCAAAGCAACTTTGAAAGAGGGGGAAAAAGGACTTTTCAAGACCTATTATAAAACTACATCTATCAAAATAGTGACATCTTTCATTTAAAAAATATTGACATATACTTTAATAATGAAACTCTCTGAATAGAGAGTCTAAAAGTAAACACACAATTATATGGTCAGTTAATTTTCAGCAATGTTACCAAAGCAATTCAATGGAGAAAGAATAAATTTTAAAATATATTTTGCTGGGAAAATTGGATAGCCATAGCAAAATAATTAACTTCACCTTTTACTCATAAATATTAAATATCAAATTGAAATAGATCAAAAAATAAATGCAGAAGTAAAACACTAAAACTTTTATAAGAAAACATAGGAGAATATCAATAAGATCTTGAGTCTGTCAAATATTTCTTAAATATTATACAAGAAACAAGATATTAAAAATAAATAAATTTGACATCCTAAAATTTAACTTTTGTTTTTCAAAATGCTTAGACAATGAAAAGTGAAACAATGAGCAATGTTAAATAACAATGAATACTAAAAACAATATTTTTGGAACATACCCAACAAAGAACTTGTATCTAGCATATGTAAAATACTTTTACCCATTTTACAAACAGTATAACTTTTCTGAATAAGTAAAAAAAATAAAAGAGCCATTGATTTGAGCAGAAACTTTGGTAGAGAAGACACTGCAATTAAAAGAGTGTAAGATATTAATGCTGTCAAAGCAGAGAATGAAATTAAAACCAAAATGTGACCTCACTGCACATAACAGCACAAAAGAGTTAAAATTTAAAGATTGACCATAGCATCATGTGCTTACAGGATTTTGAGAGGGTACAACCATTTGGGAGGAGAGATTGAAAGTTTCTTTAAGATTTAAGCATTTATCTAACACATAACTCAAACATTTATTCCAAATTATGTATTTAAAATAATAATATCATTTGTACACATACAAACATACTTGTATTAACAAACACTGGAAATACCTCATAAGATTACCAATAGTTTAATGGATGGGAAAATTGTGGTATAGACACACAACGGAATATTACTAAGCAACAAAATGAATGAACTACAGATGCACTCAACAAAATATGTGCATATCAAAGTAATTATGCCAAATGAAAAAAAGGAGCCATATTGTGTGAATCAATTTAAATAAAATTCTAGAACATGCAAATTAAGCCACTGTGCCAAAAAGCACATCAAGCCTAGACTTGAGGGAACGGAAAGGGAGCAGTGGATCACCATGGTACCCTAGGAAACTTCTGGGGGTAATCATATGCTCATTGTCTTAGTTTAGTGACGGTGTCACATACATACATATTGTGAAACTCATTCAAGGGTATACTTGAAATATATACAGTTTATCACACATTAATAATATCTCAATATATATTTTTTCAAAATATAGGCTTATATTGTAAAAGAAGCAGAATGAGTCTTATTATAGTGCAATATTTACATAAATTAAAATCAATATCAAGAAATTAAACAAAATTTGCAATAACAGTTAATACTGATGCACATAAAGCCACATTAAATAATTGCTTATAGAAAGAAAATGGTAAGATGTTAGTACATATATATATATATATATATATATGAATAAACATACATATATTCATGTATGAAATAAGTTACTTCATAGACCAATTAATGCATTTTACTCAATTGAAGGTTCAATATTAAAGCAACAATAATTGAACATACCACAATAAATTTTTCTAACTCTAAAAATTTTTATTATTGAAGTATTTTACAATTCACTTAAAATTCATTCAACAAATATTTATTCGATGCCTCTTCTGTAACAGGCACCATGCTGGCGCCCATAATACATGGGATAACTAATTCTTGTTCATATTGTGATTTTATGTGTGTTCAAAAGGCAGGTAGTGAACATGCTTTTTCCTGTTTCAGGACCTTCTTGCTTCTGCCGTTACTTCTGCCAGGAATTGCATTCCTTTTGCATTTTGCAAAGGCTGATAACCTGAGTCTTTCTGCTTTTACTTAAGCAACATCTCCTCAAAGAAAGTGACTGATGACCCAGTCTAAGTACTAGCATGCCCTCACTTCCTGCTTCTCCTTGCTCTTTGTCTCCAACACTGTACTTGATTTGCCTTCTTACTTCTTGTCTTCTTTACTTGATTGCAAGAACTGCAAGGGAATTACATATTGGCACATAGCATGCACACATGGATTTTTTGAGTAAATGAATGAAATATACCTAAACACATAAAATTAGTTAGATATTAATTTTAATTAGATGCTAATTGCTAATTTTTAAATTGGATATTACTTAAATACTAATATATTAATCACAAAAGTAAAAAAAAAAAGTTTTGTTTTGTTTTAAACAATGATGGACAGAAAAGAGTATAGTGGTCAAGGAAGGGTTTGGATAACATACATTTATTTTCAGTATCATATAATCCATGACCAAAAACCAAATGTACATTTTCTGACCAAAGTTAACTTCAGGGGGGAAAAATATATATATATATATATATATATATATATATATATATATATATATAGTTAAAAGGAACAGAAGAGAGAAATTTCAATAAATGCAATTATTGATAAGAGATGATTTTTCTTATAAATATACATAAATATACAAAACACTAATATGCAAATAGAGCCAACAATGGGACAACCGAACAACCAAACAACCGGTTGCTATGATGTCCACTGACCACCAGGGGGTAGGTGAGGAACATGGTGGGGATCAGTAGCCAGTGGCAGAGTTCAAACATGACAGGAATTGGTTATGGTGGAATGGTGGAGCAGGTGAGAGGGGGGGTCAGACCAAGGTGGGGCACCAGTTGCTGTCATTGGGGTAAACTTCCAGTGGTTATTAAAATTATTTGCTACCATATGCTGCTGTCCTGGCTGGCATTCGTACCTGCTGCCAGTGCTGGTCTCGCTTGCATCTGCTGATGGCACCAGCCCCAATCACTCCATGCTGTCAGCGGGAGTGAATGGAGCTGACACCAATAGCACATCAGAGCAGCAGCAGCTGGAGCTGGGCTTCCAGCAGACAGGGGAACAGGGGCCATGGAGGGGCCAGGCCAGGGAGCGAAGGATGGGCCGAGACCTGCCCCTGTACCCTCCTCAGCCTCACAATTCCTTTTGAAGTGCACAAATTTGTGCACTGGGCCCCTAGTGTGTGTGCGTGTGTGTGTGTGTGTGTGTGTGTGTGTGTGTGTGTGTAATTAATAGCCTAAGTCTCCATAGCAAGAGAATGGACAACCAAACAGGCTTCGTGGGGCCACTAGGCCGGCAGGGGTTTAGAAAGGGGCAACCAAACAACCAAGCAGCAGGCTGTGTGGGGCAACCAGGCCAGCAGGGGGGTTAGTGAGTTGTGACCAAATGACTGAACAGCAGGCCGCATGGGATGACCAGGCTTGCAGTGGGGCAGTTCAGGGCTACTAGACCGGTGGGGGGGGGTGAGGGGTGACTTGGCTGGAGGGAGGGGGCAGTTGGGGACAACTATGTCAGCAGGGGGGGGTAATTTAGGGGCCATCAGGCAGGCAGCCAGGTAGCAGTTAGAATTGTGAGAAGGTTGTCTGAGGTGTCCCAGGTTGGAGAGGGTCCAGGCTGGGCTAAAGAGATATCCCTATGCACAAATTTCTTGCACCAGGCCTCTAGTATATATATATATATATATATATATATATATATATATATATATGAACACAATATGCAAAATGTCCCCTTGGGAGTTTGATAGACAATGAGTTCCATCACTCCCTTTGACATGTGATGACCACCAGGGAGCAACATGGAACAAAGGAAGGCCTTGACTGGCGGGCAGGGAAAAGGAGGGCCCAGCCAGCAGCTGGCAGCTGCTAGGGACCCTATCCATGCATGAATTTAATGTAATGGGCCTCTAGTCATATATATATATATATATATATATATATATATATATATATATATATAATACCCTAATATGCACATAGACTGAATGGCAAAACAACCAAACAACCAAACAACCGGTTGCTATGATGTGCCCTGACCACCAGGGGTGCATGCAGACCATGGTGGGCATCAGAGCATGGAGCATGGCGGGCATTGGCAGTGGCAGAATGGTGGAGCAGGCAGGTGAGCAGGTGCTCCAGACCAAGGCAAGGTGCTGGTCACTGTCATCAGGGCAAGCTCTGGTGGTTACTGAAAATTCTTTGCTCCCGTGCACCACAGTCCTGCTGGGCACTCACACCTGCTGCTGGCACCAGCCCCAATTGCTATACTCTGTTAGCACCTTCAGTGCATGGGAGTGGTGGTGGCAGAAACAGGGCTGCTGCCTGCAGACAGGGGACCAAGAGACATAGTGGGAAGAGCCATGTGGGGGCACAGAGGATGGGCTGAGACCCGCCCCTGTGCCCATGGCAGCCTTGCAGTTCACAGTTCCTTTCAAGGTGCACTAATTCACATACTGGGCCGCTAGTATGATATAATAGACCAAAATATACTTTTGGATGCTAAGTTTAAAACTCCTAAATGAGGAAGTGTCTAGATACAGAACTCAGAAACTCTCCCACCCAAATATTTGAATATTCTGACTTTGAGATTCCTAAAATTTAAAAAATACACAAGCTTTTATGTAGACATGCTGAAAACAATAGTTCTATTTGTAAATTCGGATATACTAAAGAATGTAAAAATGGAGTATGCATACACACACACACACACATTCATACATATCTAATATGTATAGAGACATTATTTTATTCAGCAGAAAATTATTTTCATTAGAAAATAAATGAGACATAAAACCAGTGGAAGGATAAATAATTTTTAAAATCAAACAGTGAAAAACACATTTGTTTCACATGGTAATTCCTTTGTTCTTTAAAGCAACTGAATAAACGCTAAGCACTATAGATAAATATCACAGCTTTAAGTCAACACAGATTTGATAGAACTGTAATGACTCCTAAGTTAACCTTATTCCAATGTATATAATGTATAGAAGTTGCTAAGAACAATGGATAAAAGATAGATCTCTAACCCAGTTAGTCTTGAATTGGTTTTCCTTTAAGGGTAAGATAATCCATGAAAATTTTGGAATAATAAACTATATAGGTATGTATCCTATATCATAAAAGTGTAGTGTGCAAATTGTCCCCTGGGTTGGGCATTCTTCCTAGAGTTTCACCAGGAGGAACGGGAAGGAAGGGAGGCCTGGCTTCCTGCTGCTAGCCTGGGAAGTGAGGGGATAAAGATTGGTCAGCAGCAGAGGGAAGGGAGGCCACTGACAGCCACTAGGGACCCTGCCAGTGCACTAATTTCATGCACTGGGCCTCTGGTATTTTAGAAAGAGGCTTTTTACAAATATGCATTTGACAGAAAAATCTTAGAGTTTCATATGGTGTGAAGGCAAGCACGTTTATCTATCCTGTGTAGAAGCCACATTTTAATTGAGACATATGGGAAGTTTCTGATTGGGCACTTAATAGTCCTAACAGCTTGCCGTTCTAGAGAAATTTAATTACAGTAAATATAGCAGTGTTAGTGGCCTCGCACCGGTCTCCTGAACAACTGGCACAGAGACCCTGATTTTTACAAAATGAATACTTAATGGTTTTCATTTTATGGAGATGAAAAGATGTACCTCAACAGTGGCAATTTGCATTATAATAAGTGCTGCTTTTAGACGTGCACTAGAGGAAGTAGAAAGTAGATAATTTTATACTTATTTCAATGTAATCAAATAATTCTGGTGGATTTTAAAATAAAATGTTAGTTATATTTTCTCTTATTTATAAAATGGACTTTAAAAGGACTGACCTAATACCAAGGATTGAAATAAAAGTACTCAGATTCAGGAATGCAGAACAAACTATTTATTTTGTATGTAAAAAAAATCTACATGTAAGAAGGCAGAAATCATTGATATGGTAAGCATAGAATGAGAATTATAGTTTTCTTTATGTAGGCAGATTACTTGGACAGAGAAAATTGCCACTGTGGGAGATAAAAGTTAGGTGTAGTCCACCAGAATGAAAAATAAGAAGAATACCAACAAATAGAAAACAAGTACAATCCAACAATATAAGTGCCTTGTTATTGTTGTTTTGATACTAGTCTTGGTAAGGAAATTTGATAGGAAAAAACTCATGATCTCAGACCTGAGAGATTTCCATCTGACATTAGCTTCTACACAGTTTGGAATATATGTGGACATAATATTATTTCTTTCCTTAGATTGGGAATTCCTTGAGTATAAGAACTGTGCTTTACTTAAGAGGACTTTATGATATATTGTATCCAGGTATTAAGAGGCATTGAAAACTTGTTTAAATACCTTAAATTATCTACACAGTCTGGATACTGATTTTGAATGTAACACACAGTCCATTTTTGTTTTGTTTTTAAAATTTGTTTTGTTTTTAATGCATTTTTATTGATTTTAGAGAAGAAAGGAAAGAGAGAGAGAGAGAGAGAGAGAGAGAGAGAGAGAGAGAGAGAGAGAAAGAGAAAGAGAGAGGTCAGTGATGAGAATCATAGATTGGCTGCCTCCTGCATGTCCCACACTTGGGATTGAACCTGAAACCCAGGCATTTGCCCTGACCAGTAATCAGACCCTGCCCTCTGGCTCATAGGTCAATGTCCAATCACTGAGCCACATCAACTGGTCTACACTGTCCATTTTGTGTTAAAAATTCACCTACATAAGTAACTGGGGTTTAGGGCTGTGGGTAATTGATAAGCTTTGGTTGTGCATCCATCATATATCAATGATTAATTTACACATGTAAACAATACTCATTGGTGGGCATTTATCTAGATACTAGGGATAACATGAGTAAATTCTCAAAGAGCTTATGTCTTAGTGGAGAAAAAAGACAACTGAATTATAAAATGGTGAAAATCAGTGCTATGGTGATGCATAAAGCAGGACGAATGATAAAGACGGGTAATTGTTTAAGAAAGGTTGCTAGAAAGGCTTCTCTGATAAAATGATATTTAAGCAGAAGACTGAATGAAGTGAGGAAACAAGCACCATAGGCATTTTGTTCAAAATCATTTTAAATGGAGATAACATTAAGTACAAATGCTCCTCCGGAGTAAGAGTCAGTTTGACATATTAATAAATGTAATAAATAGTATGATTTTAGAGTAGTTCAAAATAGACTTCTAACATGTTGTGCTATAGTTTTAATTCCATTTGTCATAAAAGTATATAGTTCATCCTAATTTATTTAGAAAACAATGTAATGCAATAGAATATTTAAGAAAGCATAAGGAAAAACATGTCAAACCTAATACTAAACAAATACGATTTTGATAAATATATGTGAAATAAAGTTATCTACTGTCTGAATAAAAATGACATTCAATAAAATAAAATTATATAATACATAATTAGGCTATATGATAAAATAATTAAATTAAAAACAGGCAAACATAGCAAAATGCAAACAGAAAAAGCATGAGTCGTGTTACTATTATTAGAAGAAATATAAAAAAAGCTTATTTTTATGAATTAAGGAAAGTATATTATCTAGGAATACAGAAATTAATACTAGGCGAAACAATTTTATTTTATTTTATTTTAAATATGTTTTATTGATATTTTACAGAGAGGAAGAGAGAGAGATAGAGCTAGAAACGTCCATAAGAGAGAAACATCGACCAGCTGCCTCTTGCACACCCCCTACCGGGGATGTGCCCGCAACCAATGTGCATGCCCTTGACCAGAATCAAACCCTGGACCCTTCAGTCTGCAGGCCGACTCTCTACCACTGAGCAAAACCGGTTTCGGCTAGGCAAAACAATTTTAAACATTAAAAGTCAGCTGTCTGGGAAGTGGTAATCAGCCAAGAGTATTCTGTTTTTCATTGCAAATCTTTTCATACTATTAAATATTTTTAACCAAGCTCATGTATTTGTTTAAAAAATAAAATTGAAAAAAAAAATTTGTTGCAGAAACTTCCAGTAAACATCATGACAAATACACATAAAATATTTACACAAATATAAGAAAGATACTTTATCCATCTGTATAATTTTTGATACAGTAAAAACTTGGGAAATTTTCATATTCTATTATCACAAAAAGCATTAAAATTAGGAATGAAAAACTTAAATATAAAATAGTAATAAAAATCTTAGATAGCAGCACATTAGCAAGATCAACAGAGAAATTTGGGAGGGTCATTTTTAATTATGTGACTGATATGGTGTCCCTTTCATAGTTTACTTTCAAAAAATAAATCTGTGAATCCAAATTTAGCATAAATGAAATGAATATTTCATAAATTTAGCCTGATTCATGCATTTTCCTACTCAGTTTTATTTTCTCATTCTCCCCACTTTTAATTCTTTTTGTAATGAGAATGAAAATCAAGTTTCTGAAATAAATCTCAAGATGAGTAAAATATATATTTATTAAAATGTATAAAAATAAATAATTAAGTATACATAAGGTTATCTAAAAATTAGCATAAAGCCAATAGCATTCACTATATTAGATACCCAATATTTAAAGCAAATGTATTTTCTTTCAGGACATTTAATTTTTAAAAAAAATATATGTTGGTATTTAAAACATAAGAATACTCTTCAATATTTTTTCTTTGAAAGTATTTATAAAAAAAACAAATTCAATATATTATATTACCATGTTCTACTTTTGTGTGACTTTTAATAAAACTATTATAATAATTAAACTTACACAAATAATTTTATCGGAGACCAAAATAATATACTCTTCTCAGTACAGGCACTGTCTTTAGCGAAGAATAAATAAAAATTAAAATAATATTTATTTTATATTTATCAGTTGTTTATTAAGCAAAATGAGGACAATTTTTGGCAATATGCATCAGGCCTCTAGTACTTATATAAAACCGGCTAGTATAGAAGTTAATAAAAAAAGTCCCAAAATCTCAGCTTGAACTACATACAAAACAACTGATGGTTTTATATGTAAAAGCTATTGCCAATTTAGAGAAACAGAAAATTTATTTTTTATCTGGAGATAAGAGACATATCTGCTGTCTGGAGGTACCAGAAATGAATCAGCCAGAAAATGTTTGTAATCAATTCAAAATTATCATTAGAAAGTTTAAAGACATTTACCTACCACAGGACATTTCTGAATTCCTATTCCATTAGAGTCAGTGTAACAAAACAAAACAAAACAAAACAAAAAAAACAAAACAAAACAAAAAATATCCTACCTTTTTTCTTATTAATTTCCCTGTTTTTTATTTCAAATTCTTCACAATATTATAGATTTAAGCAAGCATTCCATTAAATATCCATACAAATATTTATTAATTTAAAACTATGGATAGAGAGATCTATACAAACTTAACTACTTCTCACTGTTGGATGAGGAATGATAGCAGTTCTTCAGCTAAGACATCAGCCCACACCCTAGATCCACTGAATGGGACTCTGCAGTCCAACATGATCCTTAGGTAAAATATGTGCACCATGATATATGAAAAGCACAGATCTAATATAAAGTTGAAAGCTTAGTCTATGTTAAATAACTGTTTGTTTTTCCACTTACAATGTCCTAAATCTTTGTAGCTTCCAGATTTAGAGAAAGAAAAGGGCTTATGTGCCCCATCACTGTAGTCTGAACTCCTGATTGTTTGACACAGTAAATGTAAATCAAACATTGCTACATGAATAAACCTTTTCAGCAATCAAAGCAAACAACACTATTTCTTTTGCATAATTAATGGCATTTCTGTAGATCAAGTACATGAATACTTCATCTTAGTTATGGATTGAATGTGGTCCTTGGCCTCAGGTGTCACTGCAGTGTGTCACATTGTTACACAATATTCAAAAATTGTATGGATGTCTCCACATTATTTCTAGTCATTGTCTATACATAAACAAGTAACTAGTATCATCAATGATGAATTACTTATAGCAATATTAATGCTTGGTACCAAAGACTCCTGCCTAGTCTCTCAAATGTTAATGGAAGCATCCGTGAAATGTGCATTTTAGAGTACCTCAAAGTGTAACTTGAGTGTAAACTCAGTGTATTAAAACTAAGACAAAAATGTCAATCACATACTTCAGGACAAAACAATTTTAAATTGTTTAGTACTATTTTCAATCCATAATTAAATTTCTTGAGAAAATTATACTTAAAATGAAAATATATCTTCCTCTCTTTACATCAAATTTTCAGTAGAACATTAATGTGGACTTAGTGAGGTTACTTAAAAAGAAGTTTCATTGAGCTGAAACTGATCTGGCAATTTGGCTTAGTGGATAGAGAAAGGTCCCCGAGTTTAATTCCCGTCAAGGGCACATACCTTGGTTGTGGGCACATTCCCAGTGGAGCAGGAGGCAACTGGTCGATGTTTCTAGCTCTCTGTCCCTCTCTCTTCCTCCCTGTAAAAAACCAATAAAATACATTTTTTTAAAAAGCAGTTTCATTAGATTAGGTTTGAAACACAACTATTTTTTTAACTATAGACAGAAACCCACAGACAAGTGACTGCCATGCATGGTTGACAAACGCTTTCTCCTTTACTGGAGCAGTGGAGGTTAGCAGTTTTTCAAAACAATAAATAATGGAAATATCCTCAAAAGTAAGCCTTGTTCTAACAATCACCTCTGGGAGAACTTCAGTGTCTTCAGAGATAATGAAGAGAACTTTCTGGCAAATTGGTCTATTCCAGGATTGTTCCAGGAACAAGACAGTGAAGGAGAGTAAGAGAGAGAGAAACGAATTAATCTCCCCAGAAAAATGCTAATGGTTCTTGTTAATCATGAATACGTATTTTATGTTTCTTGCATAGTGTACTGCTGATAGCTGGATAAAGAATTTGAATGGAAAAAGAATGATGGTATAGAGATTTTACTCTAAGTGGTTAGTTCTGTAACCACTAATATAACTAATTCAATTAATTGGTTGAATTCATTATATTATCCAATGGGGAATAAATATAAGAATTGTCAGTTAAGACCGTTGACTGAAATTTTAAAGGATGACTTTCACCGATTAAAACACAACACGCAATATATGTTGTCCAAAGAGGCAATTAATTAATTAACTGTGAGAGGTATTTCAGGAGGCAGGTAAGACATTTGTGTTTTCAGACCACTAGTTTATTTTCCCAATAGACAAGCTACATGGAAGGAAAAGTTATCGCTAGGAGATAACTGAATGGCCATGAAAATAAGGCAAAGGGATCTAATCAATAGATTCAAATATTTAGTGGTTGAACTCTGGTAGCATTATGAGTTCATCTCAGCACCCACTCTCAGGTTCTTACTTAAAATATTGACATGATCTTTCATCTTTCTAATTCTCTTTATAGTCCACAACAAGTTCATTATTATGTCATTTCAAATCTATAACTAAGATAAATCATGTCCCTGGTTATCGGTCACAATTTCATTATTCAATCCTAGTCAGAACCATTTTAAAGTGAGCCATTACTATAGACTACACACTAGTCTCTCATTGCCGCTCTTAGGTCTCCATTCCCATCTCCACAGTGCATTTTTATAGCAGCTAGAGTGGTTTGTATAAAAAACAAAACAGATAAAAAACAAAACAAAAACAAACTGCTGTGTATATAGACTTCAACTTCTTCTGTCTCCCTTATAGTAAACTTTAAATTTTTTACAAGAAACTCTGTAAATTTACATCTTATCACTCACCCCCTCGTTCAATATGCTCAGACACCTGCTATGTATATCTACTGTGGCTCTGTTACATTCGCACCCTGACCAATGCATTGATCAGAGGTTGAATGCATTCACCGTGTTTATTGGGGGAAATAGGCACCAGACACAATGTGGTCAGATTCCTCCAAGCCAGGATTGATGCCTCTGCCTTCACCTCACTAGATTTTCAACATGAGCAAAGCATCAAGGAAAAATGAGTTCTAATATATAATCCTTCTATTTTACAGGCTTTTATAAATTTTATGAATTTATCAAATCAACACTTATTAAGTGAAGTCCCAGTTCCTTGACAGCAATCCTTGATTCAACAACAGACCCCAAGAGGGAAACTAACATAGAGAAGTTTATTGCAGCTCCTGGAGGAAGTGCTCAAGCGAGCCTGGAGTGGTCTCATGAAGAGCTCAAGGCAGATTGTAGACAAAGACAAAACCTGGGGCACATGCCTTTATTAGGTTCCAAACGTGGATACATTATGGTTCCCAGACTAAGGCCAGATTGATCAATTGAAACCAAAATAATGGGATCTTGATAAGCCTCACCTGGTCTTATCTAAGGATGTATAAAGCATTCAGCTACTGGGAAACAGGGGAGAATGTTGATCACAAGAACTGTTGGGGAAGATATATGAGGAACTCACATTTGCTTGTGACTCTCTGAACTGCTATCTGGGACATTCTTTTGCATGAGAGGATTAGCGCCAGTTTATTTTATTATTTTAAAATATATATATTTTATTGATTTTACACAGAGAGGAAGAGAGAGGGATAGAGAGTTAGAAACGTCGATGAGAGAGAGTCATCGACCAGCCGCCTCCTGCGTACTGAGGATGTGCCCACAACCAAGGTACATGCCCTTGACCGGAAACAAACCCGGGACCCTTCAGTCCACAGTCCGACGCTCTATCCACTGAGCCAAACCGGTTTCGGCTAGCACCAGTTTAATATCATTGCAAAATGGATGCCAAGGAAGCAATACCATGGAGTAGCATAGCTAAACTCTTAACACTCAAAAAATAGTTTTCTTACTCATCCTATATAATAAAAGGCTAATATGCAAATTGTCCCTATAGGGAGGAGTTCGACTGGCCAGCAGTAAGATATATTCCAGGATCACTGGGTCAAATGGCAGTTCCATATTTAACTTTTTAAGGAAACTCTATTCTGTTTTCCATAATGGTTACACCACACTGCATTCCCACCACCAGTGTACTAGTGTTTCCTTTTCGCCACATCCTCCATAGCATTTGTCATTTGTTAATTTGTTGATGGTAGACATTCTGACAGGTGTGATATAGTACCTCATTGTTGTTTTGATTTGCATCTCTCAGATAATTAGTGAATTTGAAGATTTTTTCATATGTCTCTTGGCCATCTATATGTTCTCCTAGAGAAATGTCTATTTAGGTCCTTTGCCCATTTTTTTTTAAACTGGATTGTTTGCCTTCCTTTTGTTAAATTGTATGAGTTCCTTATATATTTTGGATATTACCCCTTTATCAGATGCCAAATATCTTCTCCCTTTACATTTTGTTTATAGTTTCTTTTCCTGTGCAGATGCTTTCTATTTTGATGTAGTCCTGTTTGTTTATTTTCTCCTCAGTTTCCTTTGTCTTGGGAGATGTATCTGTAAAAATATTGCATGAGACCTGTCTGATATTTTGCTGCCTAAGTTTCTGCAAGTATTTTTATGGTTTCATGAGTTACACTTAAGTCTTTTATCCATTTCAGTTTATTCTTGTGTATGGCATAATAATTGCTGTGTGTATGGTGTAATTTGAATTGGTAAAAAATGGTAAAAAAAAAAAAAACTCAGGTAAAAAATAAAAGAAGATATAACTAAAAGCAGTGGTATCCATATTTACAAATGAGAAGACTCATTAAGATATTGGTACTAAACCAATTGGTACTGTATCAAACATGTCAGAATGTCTACCATCAACAAATTAACAAATGACAAATGCTATAAGGATGTGGCGAAAAGGGAACACTAGTACACTAGTGGTGGGAATGCAGTGTGCTGTATGGTATATTGGTATATTTTAAAGAAAAGAAATAATTTTGGGAAGCCATTTTTAAAAATAATTCTGGGAGTGATTTTTAAAATTAAATTTAAAGTTCTAGTGGTTTATTTCTGTTATAAAGGACAGCAATTGAGTTTTTCAAATTAATCTTTGGTTTTATGATTTTGCAATAATTATTTCAATTGTTTTTATTTTTTTTCTTCTTAATGGACTTCTATACAGACAATCATGTAATCTACAAACAGTTTATTTTCCCTTTACAAACTTTACTATTTATTCCTTTTTTTTTTGGCTTATTGCAAAACCTAGAATTTTCAATACAATGATGAACAGCAGTGTGAGAGAGAATAGTTTTTGCTTTTTCCTGAAATGAGTGATAAATCATGCATTCTTTAACAATAAGTACAATGTTAAACGCAATTTTTATAGTTTTTTAAATCAAATTTATAAAGTTCTCTTCACCATATTTTTTGAGAACTTATTATAAATGGGTATTAGATTTTGTCAAATTAATTTTATGCATCAAATGATATTTGTTATTACATGCTGTCTACTTTTTCCATTAGAGTTTTTAACATTTTATTCATTCTCATATAAAATTCTGTGCTTGGAAAGTTCAAAATGCATGTCGTATTTCAGTCTGGTTGTGATATTTGCCTTGTCTCCTCAGTCTCTGTTTGCTTATCTTGCCTTTTAGCATTCTTTTTTTATTTTCTGTTGAAATCCAAATATGATGCACTAGGTACTGAAAAATGATGTAAATGAGCCTTTCATGTGAGGTCTTAGATTATTTTGATGGGAGTACCGCTGTAGTTAATGTTTACTATAGCTGTAAGAGCCAGAATCATCAACTTTTTTAAAAAGAGGTATCCTTGTTTTTATCTACATTGATGTCTTTTGGTTTCCCTAAGATCTATTTTGATCAAACCTATTTCTTGCAGCTCTTTCAGCTATAATTCACTGTTTTTATACTGGGACGTATTGGTGTAGTGGTTAAGTATCAAAGTGATACACTATATAATATAATAATTTAATATTCTTCTTTCAGTAGGCCTATGTCCTTCGACTGTGACCTGTGCAATTTTTTAGTTTCTCTCCCTCCCCAGTACCTTTAGGAGAGACAAAAAAACTGAAGAGACATGGGAACAAACAAAATAAATGTTTTCTCCCAAGTTGAATAAGGGACTGGTGAAGTCTTTTTTCCTAGAGAATTAGGTTTTTGTATGGAAAAAACACATAGGGTATGTTTCATAAAAAGTACTTTTTCCATTACCTTGTCAAAGCCATAAGGGAATCTTTAAATGTTAAAGCCTTAAAAAAGTGGTGTTCTCTTAACTGTACTTGTGCCCACCCCCTCAGCAATTTCTCCCTCTCATGCTAGTTCACAATCAACCTCCTGCTATTTGTCAACAGTATATTTTAGAGTTCCTATCAGCTTCTGGCTCTAGCAGCACCTGCTTAAGGTCATCTGATTCATGCATTTTCCTGTCTCTCCAAATATTGGCGTGATAGTTATACTTGAAATCTCAGTTCTCTCTTATCCATCTAAGAAAAGTCGTTGGTTTGTGGTTTATTCCACTTTTTCTTCTGAAAAGATTGGAGTGATGACTTGTAAGCTCTTTAAATGTTTGAACTGAGAATAGAAGTCCTGAGTAACTTTTTCAAGTGATATTAAAAAAAAACTATCTGGAAATATTTATTTTAAACTTATTTTGAGAGCAGTTTGAGGTTTAAAACAAAACTAGAGGCCTGCTGCATGAGTTTGTGCCCCAGTGGGGCCCGTTGGCCTGGCCTCCAGAATCAGGCTGAAACTGGGTCTCTGACATCCTCCAAGGGGTCCAGGACTGTGAGAGGGTGCAGGCCAGGCTGAGGGACTCCAAAGGTGCACAATTGGGACTGGAGAGGAACACGGGAGATTGGCCAGCCAGGGAGCACTGTGGGAGGGCTCCCGGGCCTGTCCGGCCCATCTTTCTCAGTCCTGATAGGCTGGACGTCAGCAGTAAGCTAACCTACTAGATGGAGCATCTGCTCCCTGATGGTCAGTGCATGTCATAGCAACTGGTTGACCGGTTGATTGTATGCCCCTAATGATCAGTGCATATCATAGTGAGTGATTGAACAGCTTTAGCATATCATTAGCATATTATGATCAGTGGTTGAATGGCCAACTGTTCGACCAGACACTTAACATATTAGACTTTTATTATATATAATTGAAAAGATGGTACAATTCCCCATATACTCTCTAAGTCTCCACACACATTGCTATTACCAACGTCTCTTACCAGAGTTAGATGTTTGTTACAATTCATGATCCTTGAGACATAATAATCATCAAAATAATCATCCATGGTTTACATTAGGGTTCATTTTTAGTGCTATATATTTTATGAATTTTTATAAATGTATAATGATATATATCCATCATTACAATATCACACAGAGCTTTTTTGCCCTAAAAGCTTCTGTGCTCTGCCTATTTATCCCTCCTTCTGTTGGGGTGCCCCAACAACATACAATAATTTTTTAAATTAAATTTTTATATTCATGGTCACATAAGTCAGATTCCATCATAGAAACAAGCATCAGAGCAATTATTTCCTTTTCTGTAATGATTGAAATTATGCATGAACTTATTTGCTGATTTACACTTTATTTAATAAAATTCATATATTTATTCTAAAAAAAGCTACAATGATTTAGTTTCCTGAAAAGTGTTCCTCAAAGCATTTGTTCGGTCTCATTATACAGTCATAAGAAAAGTATATTTGACATCCTGAGGCAATTTTGTCACTTAAAAAAGAGTAAATTTGAAGAAAAACTCAGTCACACAAGCATAGTTCTAGAAAGAATTGCACAATGTTTTCTTGTCCAATATTTTTCAAATAAAATGAAATGATCGAGGGAAACATGTTTGGGTAACAGCTGCTCTCTTCAACTTGTGTGGTATGAAACAAAGGATGTACTAGAGTATTTCTCATTAATTGCTTTCATTGTGTGCAAATTACCCTGAATATCCAATACATTTTATTACACAGTCTCTCATTAAAAAACTAAAGCAACTAAAGTTTGTGGGCCATCATTTTCTATGCTACATTTAATATGCAAACTAATTTTGAAAGGCATGAGGCACCTGCACCACAGATTTCAAAGAAATTTGCATAATAAACATAGTACAGACTTAAAGCTTGCCTTGCAGAGGACAATGACAGATGTGTAAGCAGTTTTGTATGAAATTCCTGCAAAACAAAATTTGTGTTTGAGTTGAATTTCAGGGTTGGGGTAGGACAAATAGTTTATTATAGATAAATATTTTATGTAAGCAAACATCCTATCTGAAAGCACCCAAGCATACACCCCATGCAAACTGGGGAGTGCTTCTCTACTTGAATATGTGCCTGGCTCAAATTTGAAGGTAAGAGCTTCTTCTCAGCACGGCAAGGGAAAAATCATTAAACTTTGATATTATCCATTTTCCTATGTAGTTTATTTATTGTGTTTACTCTTATTTAATCACACTGAAAATGATATCAAATATTTTGTGTATATAATTATAATAGCCATAAATATAAAGAAATATTTCTGATTGATAGAAAAATAATCTCATATATTAATTTATTGTATCTTTTCTGTGTGTGTGTGTGTGTGTGTGTGTGTGTGTGTGTTTCTTCACCAAAACTGTGATAATGCACAAAATTAATGACTAACAAAGTTAACTTTCTGGAATAGCAAAGAGAAAAACTTTCTCAAAAGTGATTTGTAAAGAGAATTTTTGTAATTCAGAGATACATTAATCCAATTTATAGACGTTGGATATTCAAAATAAAGAATAAACAATGCCCTGTATCTCTCTGACAATATCCTACATAAATTATAAACTATACTAGAGGCCCAGTGCATAAAAATTCTTCAGAGGGCTTGGGAGAGTCCCTGCAGCCCAGCCTGCATGCTCGGGGGATTTCCAATTCACAATCTTGGACCACTGGTTCCTAACCACTCACCTGCCTGTCTGCCTGATTGCCCCTAACTGCTCCCCCCATCAGCCTGATCACCCCTAGCTGCCTCTTCCTGTTGGCTTGATCACTCCTCACTGTCCCCCTGCCAGCTGGTCATCTATAACTGCCCCTCTGATAACCCTTAACTGTCTCTACCTGCTAGCCTGATCATTCCCAACTGCCTTCCCCCCCCCCCCCCCCCCACCGAACCCCATCAGCCTGATCGCCTGATGCAGCCTGCTGTTCAGTTGTTTGGTCAACCCTCACTAACCTCCCTCCCAGCCCAATTGCCCCACCCAGCCTGTTTGGTCATCCATTCAGTTGCAATGGTTGCTTAGGCTTTTATATAGTTAGGATGCCAGATAAACTGTGGAGAAAACATTTGCATTTTCAGAATAAGGTAGAAGAAGTTGAGCCAGCTGGGCTGCATGGATTCAGAAAATGAGTTGCAGGGGAAAAAGAAGAGTCTTAGGAGCATTCCTATAGTTAAGTTTCATATATATCACTCATCTTTATTTAAATTATATTTTATCTTTAGAATGATGATTTTGCTCACTAGAAAGAAAACACCCACAAAATAAGGTCTTGGTTAAAAGAGTGTTTGGAATAGAGTAGATATTAATAATTGTTCAATGGATGAATGATTATCTATAATCTCTAGCATTTAATGATTTGGAAAATTTATAAGAAATCTTGGTATATTAAATTGTTAAATTTTAGGATATTTTTTAAACCCTGCAACTACATTTAAAACCTCAAGAAATATTTTATTCATAGAAGAATCTCTGTGCTTAAAATACTCTGATATCCTTCTAGAAAAGTAAGTGGCATGCAGTCATGTACAATTCATTACAGTTTTTAACAATGTATCTTTTTGTTGTTGAAAATATTCCAGATGTCTCCTATTTTTCCCCATTGACTCCCTTTATGCCACTACTGCCAGCACCCAGTTCATTTACAGTCTAAAGTAGACAAAGATTGTCTCTTTTGATCATCTCCAAAATAACATTAGGTATGTTAGTTATTCCTATAATATCCTATCTAATAAAGAGGGAATATGCAAATTGACTGTCACAAAATGGTGGCTCCTATAGCCACAAGATGGCAGTGCCCAGTCTCTTCAGCCCCACTGGAGTCCCCCAGTCCTTTCAGAGGACAGTGGGGTGTGGTGGCAGCAGCAGTGAAGCCCTCAGGCCTGGCAGACAGAGAGAGGATAACAGGGTGTGGCAGCTCCATTTACATCACAGTGGCAACGAAGTCCCTATGTCCCACAGAGAGCTGAGAACCATGGGGAGTTGGCCTACACCATCAGTAGGGCATCCCCAAATGATTAAGCTCAATTTGCGTGCCATGAAAAGTCCCAGCATAATATAGAGGGCTTTAGTCTTAAGAAAACAAGATAAATGCAATAAATCAGCAAGTATTTTCTTCTATGAACTATTGTTTAATGCTCTGTAAACACATGTAAAACAAATTTTAAACATATTGCAATGAAATAATAGATTGAGCCTAAAAGTATATTTGCATCATAAATCATGGAATTTTAGCAAAATTAGAAAGCCTGAATAAACTGGATATGCTAAGGATTTATATTCAATTTTGGAAAAATTGATTCAAATAAAAAAATGTGAAAACTTCATGTATTCTTATTATAATTATTTTCACTTACATATGTATAGGTATGCCTATGTGTATAACACAATATATTATTTCTTATTGAATACCCTTAAAATTTATTATGTGGGTTGAATGGACAAATAAAATAGTTATATATTTGTGTCATAGTATGCTCATTAGAGATTCTTTCCATAGTCAAAAGTATTTAAATTATATAATTCAAGTAATTGACTGACATTATGATTCTGTATCTATATTACCTATTTAATTTTTCTGGAGGAGAAAGTATATCTTGACATAAAAGTGAAACAAAAGGCCCTAGCCAGTTTTACTCAGTGGCTAGAGCAACAGCCTGTGGACTGAGGGGTCATCTCTTTGATTCCTGTCAAGGGCACCTATCTAAGTTGCAGGCTTGATCCCTGGCCCTAGTCACGGTGCATGCAGGAGGCATCCAAACAATGTGTCTCTCTCACATTGATGTTTCTCTCTCTCTGTCTCTCCTCCTCCCTTCTACCCTTTCTAATGTTAACTGAATCAATCCTTGGTGTTCCTATCACTCAAGTCCAAGTTCGGATTAGCTTCTGACTCAATAAAAACTAAAGATTTACCATATTAAACTGAGATATTACAAGGTCACAAAGGTAAAGTTTTGCATATCTTATTCAAAGAATGATGTTAGAAGTGATTTTTTTAATACTATAGTATTGAACTAGAAGACAAAATAATTATGATATACTAGAGGCCTGGTGCACAAAATTTGTGCATGGGGGTATGTGTCCCTCAACTCAGCCTGCACCTCTCCAATTTGGGACCCTGCAAGGGATACCTCACTGCCCATCTAGGCCCAATCCTAAATGGGCAGTGGGCATCCCTCTCACAATCCAAGACTGCTGGCTCCCAACTGCTCACCTGCCTGCCTCCTGATTGCCTCTATTTGCTTCTGCCTGCCAGCCTGATCACCCCCTAACCACACCCCTGACAGCCTCTTTGATGCCTAACTGTTCCCCTGACAGCCTGTTTGCCCCAAACTGCCCTCCCGTGCAGGCCTGGTCACCCCTAACTGCCTTCCTCTGCAGGCCTGATTACCCTAACTGCCCTCCCCTGAAGGCCTGGCTTCCACCCCTCTCCCCCAACTGCCCTATCCTCCCTGCAGGCCCAGTGGTCCCCAACTTCCCTCCTCTGCCAGCCTGGTCACCCCCAACTGCTCTCCCTTGCAGGCCTGGTTTCTCCCAACTTCCCTCCTCTGCTGGCCATCTTGTGGTGGCCATCTTGTATCCACATGGGGGCAGCCACCTTTGACCACCTGGGGCAGCAATCTTGTGTGTTGAAGTGATAGTAAACTTGCATATTATTCTTTCATTATATAGAATATTTGACTGAAAACCTTGGGCTTTGTGGGGGTCAGGTAATTGATTTTTTACATTTTTTATCCATTACTTTTTAAAAAATTTACCTTTATTATTGAAAATATTACAGATGCCGCTTTTTTTCTCCATTGACACCCTCTACTCCACTTTTGATCCCCTCCCACCAAAATTCCCTTACAGTCTAAAATAGACAATAAAGATTTTCTACTTTGATCATCCCTAAAGCAACTTTGGATGTGTTACTTTGTGATAAATAACTATCACATATTTAATATATAAATATATGTCTACTGAACCTAAATTTGACTTTTTTAAAAAAATTATCTGTAATAATTCCCTTCATTTAGTTTAACAGTGGTCTACAATGAGGATAATGAGAGGTTAAAATAAGTGTGTTAATAAGTAAATCCTGGCTAGTTAATATGAAAAGCCTTATCATTCAGGTGTTTCAGAAGATAAATGGTACACAATGTTGAGTATAACTTTCATATTTTAAAGCTAAACTCACACACAGATAAATGAAGCTAAACATTCCTTCCCTATAAAGCTACTCTTTACAAGATCAGCCATTACATGATTCTTCCTCTACTACGCAACAATGACCCTTTTCATGAGCAAAGCAATGGGAACAAACTGCCAGGAGTGTAATCTGGTTACATTGGAACACTGATTTATTTGGTGGTTTGTTTTTCAGTTGGTTTGTTGTTGTTTTTTTAACTTATTTATTTAGCCTGTGAATGGCATTTTCTATTCCATTACCCATGGAAACATGCCCTAATTTAATTATGGTGTGATATGGGTTATATTTTTCATACTTTTCTACTTTATCTGGTGTCTTTCAACTATAGAAAATTATTCATTCAGTCCGTTAAGTGTGAACCTTTGCTCATGAATCAGGTGAATTGTAGGTCTGAGAGCATATTTACTGTAAGGAAAATCGTAGACTCCTCTGCTTCCAACCCTGAGAACTGTAGCCAGCCTTTCAGGAACAGCTCTCAGTTTGTTGTCAGCAGTATGGGCAGCAGCACTTTGCCCTGTGAGACTCAAGTTATTAGGTATATAACTCTTAATCACAAAAATCATCATGGAGCTAAAGCCCAGAGGGAAATTAAAAGACGTGCAGAAGAAAACTTGGATAAGGAGATTATGTTACATAACTGAAATGACTTATGTCATTCAAATAGTCCTGAATACTTGGAAAATTTGTCTTTTTAGCACTGTAAACTAGTTGTAACTACGTAGCTCATTAGCTAAAAATACATAGGCATGCTCAAAATGAAAAATGCAAAGAGCACCTGATTAAGAGATAAAACACAATGGTAGACCAAACTAGGTAAACTGAGTTTCTTGAGAAAAAAAAAAAAAAAAGAGCACTTGATGTGCACACTTTCTCTTCTTAACTTACTTTTCAAGTGTTTCATACCTGAATCTTTAGAAATAAACTTTTCCTCCCAATTCAAAGAATAGAGTTTCCATCTGACATCAAAAGGATTTTGCAAATTATATTTTGTTTTCAAGTTACAAAAGAAAGTGAAAAGTCAGTGGTATTTTGAAATGCATTTGGTTCATGCTACCAAGTTTAATTTTGTGTCCATGGGTACAATTAGAATGCAATTCCTGGATCATTTGGCACACTCTGAGGATGTGTAAATCTAAGTAATTTTCTCATTAAGAGAAGTGTACTGGTATGTGTGTAGCACTATTAGCAGATTGAAATATCAGGGGAAGGAGAGAAAGAGTAGCATGAGTGTGGGAACCAAGCCAGGGTCCCAGGATCGTCAATGCCAATGGGATCACAGAGGCCTTGTCAGTACAGCAGAATGGCCAAGGCCTCTCTGAACATGAGCCCAATCAGGGTGTCCAAGGCAAAAAATACCATGAGCAGATGCAAGGACACACAGTGCACTGTGTCCTTCTGTAACCCAGATGATTTATGTCACTGTTGGCAGCTAGCCTTCTTTGTCTCTGGAGTAATGTACAGGTTACTGACCAGGAGCCTGCTGGAGAGAGCTCAGAGAAGCAGAGGCTGCAGGCAGAGAGCATGTAGTTCCTATGTGTGCAGGAGAGAGGAAAGCTCAGATAAGCCACAGAGTTAACCAGACAGTGAGCTGGGCAGGGGGGACAGGAGAAGCTGCTGGACCAAAGCAGAGGCTAGAGAAGAAGCTGAGGCTGTAGCTCTAACAGAGAGCTTAGGTACCACTACAATGTGAGGCGGTGAGTATAGGGGGCTGCTCAGATGATAGCTGTTGGCACAGAGACTGCTACTGCTTTGTGGGAAAGAAGTACCCTGGGTGGCTTCTTGGGAAAGAAGTGTATGACTGCCTGCCTGCCTGTATGGTTTTTGTTGGGAAGGATTGTGTTTGTTTTTAAAATTATATATATATATATATATATATATATATATATATATATGTGTGTGTGTGTGTGTGTGTGTGTGTGTATATATATATATATATATATATATATATATATATATATAATTGATATTTTACAGAGAGGAAGGGAGAGAGAGAGCTAGAAAGGTTGATGAGAGAGAAACATCGGCCAGCTGCCTCTTGCACCCACTCCCCCCCCCCCCACTGGGAATGTGCCTGCAACCAATGTATATGCTCCTGACCAGAATCGAACCCGGGACCTTTCAGTCTGCAGACTGACACTCTACCACTGAGCCAAACCGGTTTCAGCAGGAAGGATTGTTTTGTCTGATGGCTATATGGCCACTGGCTTCTGCAATAAAGACTCATTCTTATACACCCACACCTTGTCATGGCTTCTCCATCTAAGACCCAGCATCCAAGGAAGTCCAGCCCCAGGGAGGAAGGCTTGGGCCTGGCACCTGTAACTAGTGAGCAGAGGATAAAGGAGGAAATTGGACTAAGTTCCCAAAAGAAGGAACCAGCCTTGTGCTAGGCAAAGTCAGAAGACCTGGGGAGAACATAGGGACTCAAAGCCACTCCAAGTAGCAGTGCTCCTGCTGCCTCTGACAAAGAGCCATCGGCCTTAGGCCAAGGAAGGAAATACATTTAGTGTTCAAGCCCTGACCAGTTTTCTGAGTGGTTAGAGTGTCCACCCTGGGACTGAAGGGATGCAGGTTTGATTCTGGTCAAGGGCACATATCTCAATTGCAGGCTAGATCTCCAGCCCCAGTTGGGATGTGTGAAGGAGGCAACCAATCAATGTGTCTCTCGCATTGATGTTTTTCTCTGTGTCTCTTCCCCACTCTTCCACTCTCTCTCTCTCTAAAAAAAACAAACAAAAAACAAACAAACAAACAAACAAAAAACAAACAAACAAAAAAACCCACAAAAACAATGGGAGCCCAGCTGGTGTGTCTCAGTATTTGAGCATCAACCATCAACCTATGAGCCAGGAGGTCATGGTTTGATTCCAGGTCATGGCACATGCCTAGGTTGCCAGGCTCGATCCCCACTAGGTGGCTTGCAGGAGGCAGCCAATCAATGATTCTCTCTCATCATTGATGTTTCTATCCCTCTCACTCCCTCTTCCTTGTTTTTGAAAGAAATAAAAAAAGCATATTTTTAAAAATGGGAAAATATATATTCTCCAGTGAGGATTAACATATAATAAAAATAAATTTAGTACTGCAACTGTATCAGGAAAACATGAAGAAAAAATAAATGTGGTCCTAGCCAGTTTGGCACAGTGAATTGAACATCAACCCCAGTACTAAAGGGTCATGGGTTAAATTCCAGTCAAAGGCACATAAATTCCTGGGATGCAGGATCCATCCCTTGCCTAGTTGTGGCATATGTGAGAGGCAACCAATCATTGTGCCTCCACTGCCTTACACTCTCTAAAAAATCAGTGGCCCTGGCTGGTTTGGCTCAGTGGATATAGCATCAGCGTGCAGACTGAAGGGTCCCAGGTTCAGTTCCTATCAAGGGCACATGCCCAGGTTGCAGGCTGGATCCCCAGAAGGGGACATGCAGAAGGCAGCTGATTAATTCTCTCTCATCATTGATGTTTCTTTCTTTCTCTCCCTCTCCCTCTCCTTTCCTCTCTGAAACCAATAAAAATATATTTTTAAAAATCAATGAAAAAATCTCAGCCAGTGAAGACTAACAAAAATATCAAATAAAAATAAATATGGCTCAAGGTTTATTGAGAGAAGTATGTATTTATGACTTGCAAATTGTTTTGGCTGTCAGATATCAAAGGCATCTTTAGGCAACTGTACCCGCAATGGAAAGCCACATTCCTGATTTTCATAGGTGATAAACTCTATGCAAAAATATACAGAAATGGTTGAAGTGGAAGAATGAATTAATTTAATAGAGGGATTGAAGTTCTGGAAAGATTTGAGTTTTAGTCTGAAGAAAGAGTGAACTTCACTAAACGGCTTGTACAAACTTGGCTTGATACCTCCGAGAGTCAGCACTAATGAAGAATATAAGAATGTGGAGCATGGCAATGAGTGGGAATTGAATTAGTTGCAGGAAATGGTGGGGATGGGTTGGAAGGAATTAGTCTGAAATGTCTCTCTTCACAATGTTCTCTCGGTCTCATCATTAACCTTAAAAGCCAGCTCAATGATCACCACAACTACGAAGCATTTGCTTCTTTCCCCAAGTCTTATTTAACTGCTGGCCCCTTTGTATTTGCACAGCATTGCTGTTTTTCCCTTTAGGTTATTATTTGTTTGCATGTGTGGTTCTTTTACTAGACTGTGAATTTTTCAAGACTGGGAATCTCTACTTCATCACTCACAACAACCACAAATAAACAGACACACACTCACGAGTATTTTATCTAGGAAAGAATAAAACGTAGTAATACAGATATTTTTAAATGCATAAAAATTGATTATATGTTTCAAAAGTTCAACATTAGGAAAAAAAGGTCACATGTCAGGTTACCTATAGTCAATTTTTGTAACAGACATACGGTAACTATTAGTTTTGGGAAGCTGTATATTTGAATATATTCCAAAATCACTATGCTTTCACCCCTCAGAAAATTATTTGCCAACCAATATTTGCAAATAGTAAAAATAATTACTCTTATCCATGCTATGAATACATGCTGTTCACCTACAACTGAAGAATAAGATCAAATACAAGAATTAAACAAATTCTGAGGGTTCTTCTGACAAGGCACTTAGTTACAGCCACATTATACTTTGTGGGAAATAAAAGGTCTCTCTATTTTTTAAATTTATTTTTATTATTGAAAATATTACAGATGCCCCGCCAAAGTCCCCCATCCACCCCTCCCAAGGCCTTTTTCCTTTTTTGAACAGGAACTAAATCAGGACCACAGACAAATGTTCTTCCAATTAAAAGATGAATCCTGTAAGCTATCCATAGGATCTCTGACTCACCTCTCTCTACTTAATATATTTTTGAAATTATTTCATAAACTATTTATCGTTTTCCTCACAATATTGCTAATTCCTCAAGAGCAGGAGATAAAGTTACTACTAATATGTCCAACAACTATGAATTCTGGCATTCTATACCCTAAAATGTGCTCATATTTTTAAATTGTGCCCACTTTTCTTCATGGTTTCTAATGTATTTTAAACAAGTTTTATAAATTGCAAAAGCCAACATCTCTCTTTGAGTCTTAATCTCCCTATACATGTCAAGATACATATTTTATCATTACTCTAATTTCTCACAAGCATCTCTTACCAATATGCTCACCCCCTAGTTCCACTGTCATTACCTTTTTGAAATCCTTCTCATTGATTTAACTTGCATTAAAATTCTATGAATTATATTACCTTCATTGTAAAATGTAGAATCTGAATTCTACGATATTTTCAGTTGTTTTCTCTCTTCCCAGACCTTATAAAATTTTAATCCCTCTGCACAAAAAGCAGATACAAAGTAAGAGCGGAGCCTACAGAACCTAGATTCTGTGTAACAGCTGACAAACATTTTGGGGAGGTTTCACAGAGGAGGGCATACGTTGCCTTAGTATGGCAGGATCATTGGGTGAGAAAGTTAATGCTAAAATGTATCTATTATGTCCCTGTCTTCTTTCACTAGATCATGAGCACTTGGGGGACAAGAAGGACTATTTCTTTTAATTTCCTATCATTCATAAGTCACATAGTTCTGGGATAGAAAGGTGTGTACAATAACTTTATAAATTAAACTGTTGCACTAAGGCAGGAGGAAATTAGTCTGACATACAAAGGAGTGTGATTGAGAATGTTCTGCAGACCAGTAAAGAGACACACACAGCAGAATGTGACAACATGATCCAGTGCTGCAGAAAATTAAAGTAAAATAAAGAGACAACTGGGTTTTGTGATTGCAGATTGGATGTCTTTTTGTATGATAATGAGAGGCCTGGTGCACGGAAATTTGTGGACTGGGGGAGTGAGGGGACTTCAGACAGGCCTGTGCCCTTTCGCAGTCTGGGACCCCTCAGGGGATGTCCATTTGATGGCTTAGGCCCAGTCCCGGGGGTGGGGGGGTGGGGCTTATGCTGGCAGTCAGACATTCCTTTGGCAGCCTTTGAGATCTCAGGGGATGTCCAACTGATGGCTTAGGCCTGCTCCTGCGGGGAGCAGGTTAGTCACGACAACCTTAGCCCTACCCCGGAGACACAGGAGAGGCTCCTGCCACCACTGCTGCACTGGCCAGCCATGAGCCGGCTTATGGCTGAGCTGCACTCCCCCTGTGGAAGCACACTGCCACCAGGGGACAGCTCCTGCATTGAGCATTTGTCCCCTGGTGATCAGTGCATACCATAGTGACCTGTCATTTCAGGTCTATTATCCTTTTATTTTATGGGACTGACAATGTATGTCCTACTCTTTGAAATGCATGCTTATACTGTTTATCCATTTTTCTTTCCTGTTCTTTATGCCACTTTTATTGATTTGTGGAAATAATTTGAATATTGTTGACATAAATTTTTGTTGGTTGTCTGTTTAAATATATTTATCATTTTATATTACATTTTACTGTCTTTAAATGTTTTTAATTTTAATATGGCCAATTTATGAAACTTGTTTTCAGTATCTTACTAATGAAATTGTTTTAGCATCATGACCAAAATGCACCTACCTACATTTTCTATGAAATTTAAATTTTCTATGAAATTTAAAAACAATTGAGTTCATCTGCATTTGATTTTATTTAATTCCATATCATTATTTATATATTGAAAGTAGAGTAATGAAGAGAAAAACTAATAAAATATACTAGTTTTTAATTCAAATAATGTTTTTGAAATAAGCTTCATCTGAGATGCAAAAAAAAAGGCTTCCACAATAAAACAAATCCAAAATAAGAATAGTGAAGGTCAGATTAATAACAACGCTATTTAAAGATATTACAGAAAATAAACATTAGGTTCTTTGAATGATTTTGATCACAAAAATATGGTTTATTTGCATTTGGAAGAAAATCAACAAGCTTTAGAGTCATTATCATAAAAACGTCACAGATTTTGAGGCTGGACTATGTAGACTCCAAACTCAAGTTAAAATGCCCCTAATAACATATATAAACGGTACAGGGATAAGTCTAATTTGGGAATGGCTATAAGCATTCTTTTTCACACAGATAGTACAGAAAAGACAGGTTAAAATGCAAATGAAGCCAAAAGATGGATTTGAATTTTGTATAAACATATACTTCAAAACATGAGTGCTTTTGAAATATGGAGGAGTTTTATAAAACTATTGTGTTTTTTGTTATTGTTGTTGCCTCTAGAGAGGTCAGTGACATTAATAAATTGTATAATTACATATCAAACTTTATTCACTTGTTCACTTATTGGGCAGTATTGATTCATGAAGGAAAATATGACGGGGGAAAAGGAGAAAACTGTCCTGGTTAAAAGGTAGCTAACCTTACACTTGGTGTAACCCTATGCTCCCCTATTCCCACCTGCATCCTGTAGTTCTTAAGCTTCCTCAAATCTCTTTTAAAAAAAGAGCATAATCTTTTTTTAAGCACAAAAACATGATAGATATAATGCTAGGCATTTGAAATGATATATCAGTAAAACTTAATTCATATATACTCAAGTAAAGCTAAATATACAAGTTAAGCTAAATATAAGATATTTTAGGAAAATATTGCCTTATTGCTTATAATAGATAGTTGTAAATAAAAACAGTATGTATTATTTCAAAGCTCTTCTGTTTTTATTGAATTGTGACACTACTCTCTTTTTGAATACATTTAAATAATAGTCAAGTGCTATGCCTAAAGTTTCTTAATTGTATATGTTCAGTGTTAGAAGTCCATAGGTAGACACGATTGATTTAAAAATCCATCTAGTTCATTCTGTAGTCTCTGGACAGGTATCTATTGAAACCAATTCTAAAGGGATTCACTATGAGAGTAGTATCTATCATTCATCTTGCATAGAAGAACACATGCACTGCTTCTAACTATTCATCTCCATTTTTAAAATGCATTAAAATGGTGTCTTTTCATTACAGAGTCATCTCAGACTGAATCAACAATAATATAATTTAATCTGATATTTACATTTTAAACACAGTAAGTATGTGGATTACCAAAAATTAAATAGAACCCTGAGCTGTGTTCTCAGTGTCACCCACACATGGAAAGTTCATGGGTTCAATTCCAGGTCAAGGCAGGAAGCTGGGTTGCAAGTTAAATCCCCGGCCCTGATGGGGCACGGGCAGGAGGATGTTTCTCTCTCATTCTCGCTTTCCTCCTCCCTCCCTCCTTTCCATTTTCTCTAAAAACCAATGGGGGGGGGGGAAATCCTCAGGTGAAGATTAATAAACAAATAAAATTTAAAGAGAACATATTTCTACTGTAGTTTAGAACTGGAAAAAAAAGTCATTGAGAAGTTTATCTTTAAAATTCAGCCAAATTTTAATTACTGTATGCATTCGAACTAAAGGATGCTCATTCATAGCTCACATGTTATTTGCATCATTCTTAATTCATAATTACTTGCAGTTCTTATGATTAAAAGCATTAATATCATAAAGAAAACTAGGAAAGGGGGGAAAAAGAAAGGCATACAAGATATGTCACCTTTTCGTTTTTATGTGAGTAGAGCAAATTACTAAATCTGTAGTTGCCGAGATGTGCTATTTGTTAAAGGAACAGCTGGTAATGTTGTATACAAGCTGCTCTCAAAAACTAATTGTGAATATTAAGAATAATCCTGACCTGGGTCACAGCTGCACTGATGTGTGTTTTTTCTCCTGGCATTTATCAGGCCTGTCTTTTCTTTCACCTAACTAGAAAGCAGGATTCATGATGAAAAAATGCCAATGTATTATGGACCTGTACAAGTAAAACATCTGTTTAAACTTGATGCTTTTAGTTAGCCAAATTATGAACACCATATGAAGCATAAAATTGTTCTGGCTCACCTTTCCTACATGGGTAATTTTTTTTAAAAAGCTCAAATTAAACAATATTTAGTAACATATATTCAAGTGGTAGAAGTAGGTCTAGTGATGATAGTAACTTAGTGTATGGCCAAAACCAAATATGAATAAATTAGATTATCTTCTGGTGGCAAGATAATCATTCTGAGAATACTACCTCTGGGTATTTTTACCCAGTTTAGTTTTTTTTTTTGTTAATAAGTATGGGGTGTTTTTATTTTTTGCTTTTGCGTTTATTTTTAATTATGTAAGCACTACTCTTTTATTCCCCCAAATCATAGATTGTTTTTAAAGGCACATATTTGAATTTTACTATTTTAAAAATATTTTTATTGATTTCATAAAGGAAGGGGAGGGAGAGAAAGATAGAAACATCAATTATAAGAGAATAATTGCTTGATTGTGTCTTGCACACCCCCTACTAGGAATCAAGCCTGCAACCCAGGCATATGCCCTAGACTGGAAATGACATGGGACCCTTCAGTCCGAAGGCCGACACTCTATCCACTGAGCCAACCCAGCTAGGATGAATTTTACTATTTCTGAATGCATAACAAAATATGGTATGCTGATTTTCAAATTGTGAAATTCAGTGATACTTCAACATATATTTCTTCATGTGTAAAATGGAAATATATATATATATATATATATATATATATATATATATATACCAAACAGTAATATATGCAAAGCATCTGGCATTAAAAGCAAACAAAAACAAACAAAACAAAAGAAAAGACACACATTACAGATATTAGTTTTAGTTTTAGGAGGCATTAGAGAATTGTGTTTAAGAGTATGTTCATTTAATTAAGCACCTGAATCCTGCCACTATAATGTCATTTCTCTTGTCAGTTTGGTTTGCTCTTCAACTTACTACAGCATTTCATAATGTTCATTCTCAATTTTGTATATTGCCTATTGATTCCCAAAACCTGAGCTCACAAACACTCTTCAGTTCAATTCAGCATATAATGGCATCCTTGTATCAGATGTTTTTTTTTGTGTGTGTGTGTGTTTTTAATAATGCTAGCAAATGGCATTTCCCTCTACCTTTCACTATCAGCCTCCAAAACTGTCAGCATTTTAGTTCTTTCCTACTTTATTCCTGTTACATTGGAATATTTGTCTCTTCCATTATTGAAGGCCAATATATCTGCTCAAGTTATAATTTCATATCACTGCTTCTCTCTAATGACCTCTATATACTTGTGTAGGGCCCCAAGATTGAGGAATTGGCCTCCCCCACTACCTGTTCCAGGATGTGACCTTTACGGTTGAAGATTAGACAGGAATGAGGTCAGTTCTTTATGGTTGAAGATTAGGCAAGAATGAAATCAGTCCCCAGAAACTCCCTACCCTGAGGACTTACCCAGAGGAATGGGAAGGGGAGAGGCAAAGGGGCTTGCAAGATTACCAGATGGGACTGTTGACTAAGCATAGACCCTGTCATAAAACATGTAATTAACAAGCCCAGCTCCCCTTCTTGGAATTTCTTTGTTCCCTTCCTCCCCCTCCATGTGTAACCCCACCTGCGTGTGGTTTTTGCCTTTATAAACTCATGTTCTGCAGTTGCTCAGCGCTCCAGTCAGCCAGCACTTCCCTCGGGTTGCTGTCTGCCTGAGAGCCCCTGCGCTGCGCCTGTAATAAATCCTCATGCTTTTTGCATCAAGTTTCGGTCTCGGCGTTTGACTTGGGGTCGTCGCCCACTCCGTCAGACTCACCGGGGGTCTTGGGACCTTACACTTGTATTAAAAGTTTTTTTTCAAGTTCAGCTAATTTTGAAAATAATTCTCTGTAAGCCCTAGTAAATGACTCATGTGGTCATTAAACCTATAGAATATAGAACCAAGATTAATCAAACTATGACAACAAAAGTTAAAAATTATGACTTTGAGTATTAAATATAATAATATAGCAAACACAAATCAGATAACAAAGATAAGAAAATATATAAGTGTATATTTTCAATTTTACTTCCTGAAGTATTGGAAGTATCTAGAGTTAATAAACTTAATAAACAAAATATGTCTTATAATAATTTTCAATAGGATCATGAAAAGAACAAAAATAGTAATAATAATTAGTAAATATTAGAAAATATAAAATTTTATACAAAAAATAATAGTAAATCATTTTGTCATCTTTTATTTATTTTACTATATTTTATTGATTTTTTACAGAGAGGAAGAGAGAGGGATAGAGAGTTAGAAACATCGATGAGAGAGAATCATTGATCAGCTGCCTCTTCCTACTGGGTATGTGCCCCAAACCAAGGTACATGCCCTTGCCCGGACTCAAACCCAGGACCTTTCAGT
This sequence comes from Vespertilio murinus, assembly GCA_963924515.1. Lineage (NCBI taxonomy): Eukaryota > Metazoa > Chordata > Mammalia > Chiroptera > Vespertilionidae > Vespertilio > Vespertilio murinus. Next base: position 73,052,588 of record OZ004707.1, read on the forward strand.
CCGCAGGCCCATGCTCTATCCACTGAGCCAAACCGGTTTCGGCCATTTTGTTATCTTTTATAACAGGAAATGAAAAGCATTAAGACATTAAGTTAAACATGAATCAAAGCGGGGAAAAATTGAATATGGGCCTTGGGAAAATTCCACAAGGAAACATTCAAATAAAAGCAAACCACACAATAAAAAAGCAATTGCTATACATATACATTAAATAAAAGTCATCATTATAAACATGAAAAAAATATTTACTCCCAAATGAAAGATTAGGTATACATGATTTATTGGTATCCATTTGGAAATCATATTATAATTAACTTATAGACATACAGAAAGATATGAAATCAGATAATGGAAGAAGGATGGGATGAGACTAAATAAAGAGAGAATTTAATAAATTTATACAACTTGGAAGACTGAAAGTGAATAATATAAAGTATTAAACTCTAGGGAACGATGCAGCTCATATAGCCTTTGGAAAGTAATTTTATAAAATCCTGGGCTCAAATTTAGCAGATCCTAGAGGGAGTGGGAAGAAAATTATTAAGGTAAAATATAGAGAAATAAGTTAAATGTTTATGCATAGCATAATCTTCCCTGAAAGTGAAATTTCACAGACAAACTCAGGTCTCCGGTTTTCTTGTGCAAAGATAAGTCCATTGTAGTGATTTAACAGTGTTTCCCTCAAACTAGTCCACCTGTGATATCAGAAATGACCTCCTTTACAAATAGGGTGTTGCAGATATAGTTGGTTAAGGATCTCAAGATGAAATCGTCCTGAAGTTGTGTGTGCCCTAGATCCAATTATTGGTATTTTAAGAGAAAGAACAGGGAGATTTAAAGAGAAATTTACAGGGCAAAGAATGTCACTTGAGGAAGGAGACAGATAATCAGAGTTATGCTGCCACAAACCAAGGAGCACCCAAGGCCAATGGAAGCTGCAAAGATACTTTACTAGGAGGGCCTTCGGATAGAATATGGCCCTGCTGGCCCTTTTATTTTGTACATCTGACCTCCAAATCTATGAGTGAGCATTTCTTTTGCTTTAATTTACTTATTTTGGGTTAATTTTTATGGCAACTTTAGGAAGCTAATATATTCATGGTCTGTCAGAAACTCTTTTTTAGAAAAAGAAAAGACAAAAAGAGGCCCTTTCAGATCTATTTTCCTTTCTACCCCCATTTCGTCCAGTGGAGGTGAAGGTAGGGACAAATCATGGCTGAAAACAAATCAAAACAAAAACAGAAAAACAACTACTGGGCAGATAAGATCCATTCAATTCAGTATCTACAAAATCAAGCAAACCTTTAACTGGCTCAGCAATTTACTTCACTTCTCTGGTAAGCTACAAACGCACTCTCACATTTCTCAATGCAATATTCCTATCAGTTTCTTGCTTCTCAAATCTTTTATTTTCATTTCATCATTTCACTTTCACCTCATGAGGTTTTAATATTCATTAATATGAAGTTAAATTTGAGCTCTGAAAATTTCTGAATTTGTATAAACTGATCACTAAAAACACTTGTCTCCTGAAATTGTTGTGGCCAATTCACTACTTTTTTGCTCTATGATTGTTGTTAATCCTTAACGAAGGATATTGTTCCTTAGTTTTTTAGAAAAAGTGGAAGGGAGGGGGAGACACACAAGAGAGAAACATCAATGTGAGACACACATCTATTGGTTGCCTCCCACATGTGCCCGGCCCAGGGCCAGGGTATGTGCCTGGTCAGAATCGAATCAAGGACCTTTCATTCCTCAGCCTGAGGCTCTACTTACTGGTTGAGCCAAACCACTAAGATTGTGCCATTTTTTAAAATATATTTTTATTGATTTCAGAGAGGAAGGGAGAGGAAGAGAGAGATAGAAACATAAATGATGAGAGAATCATTGATCAGCTGCCTCCTGCATGCCCCACACTGGGGACCAAGCCCACAACCTTATCATGTGCCTTGACTGGAATTGAACCCGGGACCCTTCAGTCCACAATGCTCTATACACTGAGCCAAATCAGCCAGGGCAAGTCTGTGCTATTTTTGATGGGGACCTCTAACATTAGAAGGTAATTTCTATTTCATCTTCTTAATTATCACAGGATATCTTACTTGTTTATTTCTTATAATCAATTACATTTACAAAGACCTGTCTAATAAATACTTCTTAAAAGCATATCTTCCCCTATTCTATTAATCATTCATAAAAGATCCTGGGTTCATTTTTACCACAGTCAAGAATACAAATACAACCCTCACTGGGCTGCTCAATTGGTTAGTTATTTTACAGTATTGTGATATTACTTAATATCTCTATATATAATCATGTCACTAGAAGCTACCTATATAAGGAGGAGGTTATAAAGAAAACTATAACCAAATTTATGAAATGTCAAGTATATCATATTACATATATACCTTATATTTTACTATATTTTAACTTTGTATTTTTTATTATAGAATTTAGTAATCATTTATTATAGAATTTAGTAATCATTTTAGATAAATAATTTTGTTGTTCCATTTATTTATACATCCATTGGTTGGTTCTTCTATGTTCCTTGACCAGGAGATGGAACCTACAACTTTGGTATAATGACAGGATTATATGTAGGGATATTAAATAATAACACAATACTGTAAAACACAATAAATAGTTGGATTGTGTTTTATATATATATATATATATATATATATATATATATATGTGTGTGTGTGTGTGTGTGTGTGTGTGTATATATATATATTTACATTTAGCAGTAACTCTTCCATATGGAAAGCATAATAAAATAAATATGATTAGAAGTATTTTTATTCTTGCTCAAAATATTGATCTAAAATATTATTTATCTTAACTGCATTATTATGATTGCTCTGTTATCGTAATTAGCACTGATCCTTTTAAAATAGACACTCTTTCTATGTAAGTAAATATTTATATTGTTGATGTGAAGCACTTGGATCTAAAAGTGCTGATAGTTCAGCTCAGCAGATTAAGAACAAGAGTCAGCATTCATTGGCCTTGCCAGGCTTTAATTTCTTTGTCTAATTCAAACCAGCTAATGAGTCTATGTTGTGTGAGAAAAGAAAACAAATCAGACTTGCAAGGTATTGCCAGAATCTGTCACGGGGCCCATACATTAAGGACAGAAAAATGAGCGTCTTTAGTGAGCTAGGTTAGTTAGAGAGGGACAAGATAGATAAATAAAAATGGCATAGGATGTTTAATTTTAGATCTATGTAATTCACGTCGCAAGGGCTACAATCTGATTTTTAGTTTAAAATACATGCTCATGACTCTGATTGTCTATTTGACCAAAAACTTAAACTATAAAAAATAAAGCATTGTAGGCCCATACATTTTTCCATAATAGGAGCACACTCTATTCTTTTCTAAGACCTGAACGTTTACTAACTGAAGGGAGGAAGAGCAATGCTGATGAAAAGGGAGCACTCACTGTCTTTTCACATGTATAGGCGCCTTGGAAAACCACAACATAGCAGGCATGGTACCAACTGCATCCTGAGTGAGTGCCATGTAAAATTACCATGACAATCCTTCCCTAGAACTGACATGAACTTAACTCTCCACATGGTAAGGACATACATAAAGAGTAAATACAAAATGATGCCCAACGTAACGTGTTAACCATGTTAATAATGATACTTACCATTTACCACTTACATATGTTCTCATCATATGTAATTGTAGAGTAGCACTAATAAATGACCTCAGGAACCAGTGTCAACAAGATAATTTAGGGACTAGGATTAAAAAGCAAATTATTTCAGACATGGTTCTAATGCTTTATTCTTCATGCTGTAATGCTATACGATATGCTAGATCCTTAGCCCATAGTCCAATATTTATTACTCAGAAATCTTGTATTCACATGATATAATTTATTGACTCACAAAGAAAAACACAGTGGAGGCCCGAGATATATTAATCAGTATACACTTTTAGGAATTGCAGAAACTTGGAAGTGCCAGAACTTTATTGAATACGTTTTGACATACTAGTACTTGGTATTTAGGCCATTTCTGGTTAAGCTATCCTTCATTTCAAAAGTATAGATTTATTCTATGTGGTATTGTAATAGCTTGAAATTATTAGTATATATTTTTAATATATTTTTATTGTTTTCAGAGAGGGAGAGGAGAGAGATAGAAATATCAATGTTGAGAGAATCATTGATCAACTGCCTCCTGCATGTCCCCACACTGGGGATTGAAGTTGAAACCCAGGCATGTGCCCTAGAATGGAATCGAACCCAAATTCCTTCAGTCCACAGGCCAATGCTCTATCAACTGAGTCAAACCAGTGATGGCAGTATAAATATTTTAATATCTCCACGATACCTAGAGGAACACTTTAAAAACTGAAACTCAACTTACTGGCAACTGGGAGGTTTTTATTGGGAAATTAATAATTGTAAAATTGTGAAAATAAATATTTTGAAACCAAACTAGAAGGCAGGGAGAATAAAGTTTTAATTTCAATGTAAACATTAAAATGTTGGCTATTACCTCTTTAATCTCTGATGTATTTGTGTTGGCCATTGCCAGCTTCCTATGAAAATATTTCCCCCATTATGTTTATTTATTTTGTGCTTGATTAATTTATTTATATACATTTGAGCTGTAATTTTTAGTGTTTTTATTACTACACAGTGACAGTACAGAAGAAAAAATAAATATATTGAGAGTAAAGTTGAAATCTACAATAAATTTAATAATTGGAAATAATAATTCATAATCTTATTCTTTCATTAAAAACAACAAATATATTTATGTAATAATAAATAGTTTCTTTTATGTGCTTATTAATACATCCCTTTATTTCATAAAATACTTTATTTCATAAAATGTACTCAGTTGTAAACTAGAGTGTGAAGAAAGTATAAAATAACACCCTTTCTGTGAGCACAAAAACACCTGCTATTTTCTTTAATTTATCCAATCATTTTTAAATATATTTTATTGATTTTCCAAAGAGAGGAAGGGAGAGAGATAGAGGGCTAGAAACATCAATGAGAGAGAAACATCGAACAACTGCTTCCTGCACACCCCCCCACTGGGAATGTGCCCGCAATCAATGTACATGCCCTTGACCGGAATCGAACCTGGGACCTTTCAGTCCGCAGACCTACACTCTATCCACTGAGCCAAACCGGTTTCGGCTAATCTATCCAATCTTAATAATACTCACCCATCTTCCCATGCTAAACTAGGCTTATTAATTATTAATGTTCGTTTTTGGTGGTTTTAAATAGAAAAAACAGTTATCTTCTGAAATGTTTGTATAACTATAAACAAAGTGTTTTAAATACAGAAGCTTCTTCTTTGGCTCCTAAGGGAAAATGGATTATGGACTCAAAAACAGATATCGCCTTGTAATTCACAAATCCTAATTTTTGGCTGCTATTAAAATGTCCATTTGTGCAATCTTCTTTAATTTCCCATGTGAATCATAGGAAATTAGTAGGTTTTAGAAAATGGTAGGTTTTAGAAAATGAAAAGAACACTAATAAAGTCAGGGGAATGTCTGAATTCTGTCTATTGTCAAAAACCTTAATTATATCAGAATGGTACTCTGTTATTTATTAAAAATATATCTGCTTCACATGTTTAGAACTTACAATAATTTTTCTCTTAATTAGTTATTATTTAGAAAAAATATATATTCTTCTCCAAATAATAATATGAATTGTGCACTTACATTGGCAAAATTGTCATCAAAATACTAAATTAAATGCTGTTAGTAAAATATTTAGGCATAGTTTTCTATCATGTTGAATAAATGTATTTATCTGTGTTTGTGTGTGTTTCAATATTATATAGTCTGCTATAAAACTGAAAACATATAGTTTTTTATGAGATGGTGTGGGCCATAACTAGAATTATTTGTTACCCTAGTCTTACCTGCACATAGTCAGATTGTAATATTTTTATTGTTATGTTGCTAGAGGTGGATTAAAATAATTTGTATATATAAACATAATCTTAATCATATTGACTACTACTATGGGATAGAGAATTTATGAACAAAAGCCAATTCAATACTCTGCATTATTTAATTTAACCATTGTTGTGATAAAACAATTTTTATCACTAATATTATAACTCCAAAATAAGTACACTTAATATTTTTGTATTTCCCTCTTAAGCATTATATTTCTAACTTACCGGTCTTGATTTCTTCCTCAAGATTGTGTCCTGTGTCTCTCTCTTCTTTAAATCCAGATTTGTTTTTCATTCTGTATGTCTCTGTTATTATTCTTTGATTATTTTCACAGCATATTTCTACCCTTTTCCTTTTTCATTCTCTAACAATTCTAATTTTTAAATTTTGTAGAAAGAGACATACTTTATATGCTCTGTGCAAACAAGTCTGTGGATATATGGACAACAATTAATTCCATGGAGTTTGAAGACAAGTGGGATAACTGAGCACAATGGTAAATCATTTGCAATGGAGAGAGAACCCTGACTTTTCACCTGATGTATTTTTCCCCAAATTATTTGCTAGATTCTAATAGCTGTTTATTCTACAGGTATTCAAACTCACTGTATCAAAATTGGAACACCTTAGCTCTCCATTTCTATTCTGTATTACTTATCCTTTTCACTGATATCATTATATGCACTTAAGTAACTGGGGGCATCTTTAAAAACTTTCCTGGTGTACTTTATTTATTTATTTATTTATTTGATTTTTTTTTTTTCACAGAGAGGACGGGAGAGGGATAGAGAGCCAGAAACATTGATGAGAGAGATACATTGACCAGCTGCCTCCTGCCCACAACCAATGTGCATGCCCTTGACCGGAATCGAATCTGGGACTCTTGAGTCCGCAGACCGATGCTCTATCCATTGAGCCAAACCAGTTTCGGCTGGTGTACTATATTTAATAGTCATCAAGATTTTAATACATCTTCCACTTTTCTATTTTTAATGGTTCTGCCATAGTCATTCCCTCTTTACCACTTGACTAAATGATGACACTAATCATTTCAATATTAATTGTTTCCTATGTGTAATACTTCCCAATTTAATCTTTACCCCATTCTTAGCATTCTAAAGTATAGATGTCATCATGTTCTACACCCCATCTAACAAATGTAGTAACAGAGGATGACCTTTGGTCTTGAGCAAATGTCAAACTATTCTAAATGTTCTGCATGTGTTTTATATAATTTAATCTTCACAGTGTTCCTGCAAATTAAGTGCTGTTATTATTATTCTCCTTGATAAGTTGTCTAGCATAAACAACCTTTCAAATTAGGCTAAATAATATTTCCAATTGCTCCTTTTTATTATTGAGATATAATTGACATATGACATTGTGAAAACTTAAGATATATGGTGTGTTGAGTTTAAGATATATGGTGTGTTGAGTTGATACAGTTATCTATTGTAATATGATTATCATCTTAGTATTTGCTACCACCTCTTTCAGATTGCATATTTATAATTTCATTTCCATGGTGAGGAAATTTAATATGTACTCTCTTATCACCTTTAAAGAATATCACACAGTTTTGTTAACTACAATTACAATGCTATACATTGGACTCCTAGAACTTAGTTGTCTTCTAACTACAAATCTGCAGCCTTTGAGCAATGTCTCCTCAATCTCCCCATTCCCTAGTAAGTACCATTCTGTTCAAGTTCAGCTTCTTGTAGATTTCACATAGAAATAAGTCTATCTGACTTATTTCACTTAGCATGATGCCCTCAATGTCTATGGCATGATTTCCATTTCTCATAGCTGAATAATATCCGTGTGTGTGTGTGTGTGTGTGTGTGTGTGTGTGTGTGTGTGTGTGACATCCCACTCTTTAACCATTCATCCATTGATGATTGACAGAAATGAGTTGCTTTTATATGTTGGCTATTGTTGACAATGAGATGACAGCTATATTTTAATATCCTGTTTTTATTTTCTCTGAATATACACACAGAGTGGACTTACTTTATCATATGGTAGTTTTCTTTTCTTTTATTAATTAATTTATATTTTTGAGGAACATCTATGTTGTTTTCCATTCTGGCTGAACCAATTTATATTCCCCCTAAAGGTGCACCATGGTTTCCTTTTTCTCCACATTCTCTCCAACACTTGTTATCTTTTTGTCTTTTTAGGATGACCATTCTAAAAGGTGAGGTGATATATCATTGTGGTTGTGATCAGCACTTCCATAATAATAAATTATGTTGAATATCTTATTATGTATTTTTTTGGTCATCTGTATATCTCTGTTGGAAAAGTCCTATTCAGTTCCTCTGCTCATTTTTTTAAAATTGGATTTTTTTGAGGAGGTGTTATTGAGTTGTATGAGTTCTTTATATATATTTTGGATAGTAGCCATTCATCATATATGACTCACAAATATTTTCTTCTATTCTTTTTTTTTAATTTATTGTTTATTTTATTATTATTTTTTTAAATTTTTTTTAAATTTTTTTAATAAATCTTTATTGTTCATATTATTACAAATGTTCCTCATCCCCCCCCCAATTGCTCCCCTACACCAAGTTTCCATTCAATTCTCTGCCCTTTCCCCATCCCCCATTGTCCTCAACCATAGGTGCAGTTTTATGTTCAGTCTCTTCCCGCCCCGCTCCACTCCCCATTTCCCCGAGAATCATCAGTCCACTCCCCTTACATACCTCTGATTCTATTATATTCACCAGTTAATATTGTTCATCATGATTTTTACTTCCCTTGGTTTTTAGACTCACTTGTTGGTTACGTGTTTGTTCATAATTTTTATCTTTATTTTCTTCCCCTTCCTAAAGAACCCCTTTTAGCAATTCATGTAATTCTGGCTTGGCAGTGATGAATTCCTTTAGCTTAAATTTATTTGTGAAGCTCTTTATCTGGCCTTCGATTCTGAGTGATAACTTTGCTGGGTAGAGTATTTTTGGCTTTAGGTTCTTGTTGTTCATCACCTTGAATATTTCTTGCCATTCCCGTCTGGCCTGCATGGTTTCTGTTGAGAAATCAGCTGACAGTCGTATGGGTGCCCCTTTATAGGTAACTACCTGCTTTTGTCTTGCTGCTTTTAATATTCTCTCTTTGTCTTTAGCTCTTGGAATTTTAATTATGATGTGTCTTGGTGTGGTTCTTTTTGGATTCCTTTTGTTTGGGGTTCTGTGTGCTTCCTGGACGTGTAAGTCTATTTCTTTCACCAGGTGGGGGAAGTTTTCTGTCACTATTTCTTTCAATATGTTTTCAGTATCTTGCTCTCTGTCATCTTCTGGGATGCCCATAATTCTGATGTTGGTTCGCTTGAAGTTGTCCCAGAGGTTTCTTACATTATCTTCAACTTTCTGGATTCTCTTGTCTTCTTGCTTCTGTGGAGGAGTGTCCTCTGGCTCTTTGTGTTGCAAATCTTGGACTTGATTCTTGCAATCTTCCAATCTGTTTTTAGGACTCTGTATAATATTATTTATTTCAGAGATTGTATTCTTTATTTCTAGTTGACCCTTCATTATTTCTTGTTGATCCCTTATCATATCCTCATAGGTCTCATTTATTTTATCGGCCTTTTCTAAGAGATTGTTGAACAACCTTATAAGCGTGGCTTTGAATTCTATATCCCGTCGCTTTTTGTCCTCCATTTCTTTCATTTGTAATCTGTTTCCTCGTTTCGGCATTTTCGCTGCTTCCCTGAGTTGGTAGGTTGGGAGGATCAGCTGTGTCTATGCCAGCAGACAACCTTATTCCACTAGACTTGGAAACCTGCAAAAGCCTCTCTGAGTTCAGCTTGGATGGGGCAGGGTTTCAGGGTGGAGCCTACAGCCTTGGCTTCCGGTTAGCCCCGCCCTCGGAGGTTCCTGAGTCTCAGTGTACCTCAGTGTCCTTTGGTACTCCCTGCAAGCACCTCTGAGAGAAAGGCACCCTAGAGCTTTGCCCGCTACCAGACATTGTAGTCTCTCCCCCAACAAGCCCGCAACTGGGGTTCAGAGCAGTTGGAAGTGGGGTTAAGAACAGTCCGGAGCTTATGTCTCCTTCCCGCTAGGGCGATCTCGCGACCCAAACAACAGTCTGTCCTCTGTGCGCACAATGTGTGCGACTCAGGGGCTCTGCTTTTCGCCGCTCCCCTGAGCTTCTGTCTTACAGCCCAGATTCCCCCTGTATGAGGCTGGGGCCCGAGGGTCTTGCCCAGGACTGGGGTTCAGTGCAGTCAGAACTGGGGCTCAGCACATTCCTGAGCTTTTGAGTCCTTCCCGCTGGGGCAATCCAGCAGCTCAGCGAACAGTCCCTCCTCTGCGCGCAATGTGCACGACTCCGGGACTCTGCCTTTTCGCTGCTCAGCTGAGCTTCCGCCTTACAGCCCAGATTCCCTCTGTGTGAGCCTGGGTCCCCAGGGTCTCGCCTAGAACTGGGATTCAGTGTAGTCGGAACTGGGATTCAGCACAGTCCGGAGCTTTTATCTCCTTCTCGCTGGGGAACGCCAGCCAGGCACTCAGCCGCCCCTCCTCGCCGGCTCCGTCCTCTCCCCGCGCGCGCACTGTGTCTCCGTACCTCAGGCTTTTACAGCTCCTCTGGTTTTCCTTCTGGTTTTCTCTTTCCTTCTAGTTGTAGAATTCCCAGTCAGTCAACTTTCCTGTAGTTCTGGATAGTGTCCACTCTATACTTTAGTTGTATTTTTTGAAATTGTTGAGTGCGGCTGCAGTTAGGCTTTTACCTCTGCCGCCATCTTGTTGTCTCTCCAAGGATTTTTCTTCTCTTCTATTCTTTAAATGTGATGCAGTCCAACTTTTTCCCCCCTTGCTTTTGTTACTTGTACTTTTAGTGTCAAATCCAAGAAAAAAAATTTGTTGCCAAGGCCAATCCCATGGTTTCACATCTTTATGTTTAAACTAGAGGCCCAGTGCATGAAATTCCTGCACTGGGAGGATCCCTCTGCCCGGCCTGGGACTTCTCATAGTCTAGAACCCCTCAGGGAATGTCCAACTATTGGCTTAGGCTCTTCCCTTATTAATAACTAGCTAATAACAATTGTATCAATATAATTTCTCTTATTTCTTCAATCAAGAGTGAGAAAATTTGTCTTCACCTAACCTAATTGACACTGTGTAGTAGTAATTAAACCAACATTAACATAGTTTGAATGCAAAATTTCTCTAATTAGTCTTTGAAATATGAAATTAATAGACAAGATGATAATTCAATCCTAGATTTTCTTTATATTATCATAAATTGGCTCTTTAGTTTTAACATCTATAATCTTATTTAAGTTTTTTTTTAACTGAGTTTATAAATAAAGTAATAAATTATTTCTTAAATATTAATGCTATCTTTGGTTAAGCATTTTGAGCACAACTCTATTTTTCTTTTTTACACCAATCACTAATTTAGAAAATAAAATGTACACAATATTTTAAAAATAATGTAGGTGTCCTTTATAGGATACATAGTTATTTTTAGGTTCATCTTTTTATTTGTTTCACATGTATTTTAGTAGAAGGCTATAAACATTTTATCAAGAATGCTAGTCAAAGACATATTTTATTCTTCATAAGTATTTGAAGATGAAATGACTAAAAGAATATCAAGGCCATGTATGAAACAGCTTGTTTAGTTTTAGAACATTTCGAGATCACTTGAAGGACTTGTATGCATGCATATAAACATGACCAATGGACACAAGACACTGCGGGGAGGGGAGAGCACATGTGTGGGGCGATGGATTAGAGGAGGTTGGGGGAAGGTCAATGGGAGAAAAAAAAGGAGACATATGTACTACTATTTGTAATACTTTAAACAATAAAAAAGAGGATACATGTGGGAGATGCTCCATCTAAAGACCCCTCAGCTCACTGGTAGCTCACAACGCACATTTTCATTTTAAAGGCTCCGAGGAGCTCAGTAGTAATATCAAGCTAAGACCCATGAAATAAAACTAAACTCCTGTTTAACTTTATTGAGCTCAGATTTTTCCAATATGACTTGATCATGAACTCTCTTTTAGCGAGAAAATACAACATATACTATGGCGATGGATTTCCACAACACACACCATTAGTAACCGCAGTTTAAAGAAATGAGGCTTTAAAAAAATGTGTCAGCCTGTGAGAGGAGAATGCTGATCATTCCTCCTGACTTCTGTTTTCACAGAAACACCAACACAGCAGCTCCCATAGGGTAAATACTCTGCTGCTATGTGTTCCTAGGTGTGTACCCTGCTATCATACATATTTGGGAAAGGTGATTAAAATGTAAAAAAAATAAAAATAAAAAAAAAATAGAACATTTCATTAGCCTGATAATGAAAACCAAGGAACATATTCATTTATTCAATAAATGTCATTTCATGCTTTTGGCAAGATACTCATCTGCTACCTTATATAGATTATTTATCCATTTTGTTATTTGGGGACAAAAAATAAAACAGGTCCTTTAAAACAACTTAAAGTATCACCTTTCTCAGTATAATTTAAAATGTCTACTTAACTTTAAAAGACCATTTCATTAAAGATTCCTATTGAACAGATAATTTATATTAAGATTACTTAAAACTTCCAAATTTTGTTGATGTATGGCTTCAGTATAACATGTGTAATGAAGTTATTACCTTTTAAATATCTCTGTATAAAAGAAATTAATTTTAAACGACAAAATTTTCAGACCATGATAGTTCATTATAACAGTCTGCCATCTCCTGTCCATGATTCCTAAAGCTAAGAGGATTCCCAGTTATTTGAAATTAAAGCACTACCATCTCTGGTATGCCATGTTGTTTTGTGTTTTCTTTCCATGGGCACTATGGATAATGAAGTTCAATGTGAATAATAAATCTGCCCTATGTGTTTTCAAATATTTTCCATGCATTCAGTTTTGATTTTTCAATACTGCTTTTAGTTGCACTATTATCCAAGCTTGACTAAATATAATTTCTTTTGACACTAAAACTACAGGTAAGGTGTTGGCAATATAATTGTAATGCTAATACTTACACTACACGTATTGCTGCATTATAGTCAGTAATAAAAGCATGTTGAAGTGTTATGAAAATCCCTTATGCCTACATTACATTTGATCTTTGATAACCTTTATTTCTAGATGAAAGTAGTTTACATTACTGTATAGGCTGTAATGAGCTCCAATAAACAAGCTGCTTTGCCAAGGGCAAATATAATTCCATACGATAAAATTAGATTCATAATATTGTACCTTCTATTCTTCATTTCAGATTCATTAACTATTATGAGCTCAATCTCTTTGACATAGTACATTTCTAACTGCATTTATGCCAGAATATGTACTCATTAGTATGTGTGAACTCCATAGTTAAAATGACAGTATTTCCCCTTTGCCTTGTGATGTTACCCATAATTTGAAAAGCAAGCTTTGAGCATGCACACAAGCATGCTATTTAGGATACATTTTTTTTCTCCCAGTGCACATGCATACACTATGTGCATCCTGTATATTTAGTGAGTATTTTATTTTATTTTTTGTTTTTTTTTATTGATTAAGGTATTACATATGTGTCCTTATCCCCTCCATTGTTCCCCCACCCCACACTCATGCCCTCACCCCCCACCCCGGTGTCTGTGTCCATTGGTTAGGTTTAAATGCATGCATACAAATCCTCTGGTTGATCTCTCCTCCTTACCCCAACTTGCCCTATTTCCCTCTGAGGTTTGACAGTCTGATCAATGTTTCTCTATCTCTGGATCTGTTTTTGTTTATCAGTTTATGTTGTTCATTATATTCCACAAGTGAGTGAGATCACTGTATTTTATGCATATTTAAAAAATTGCTTATAAATTTTTAAAATTTTAGACCAAAGTAATGTTTTTAATAAAATACTCTTAAATAGTAGTGTTTAGCAACATTAATTTATTTTTATTTACAAATGAACAATTAAATTAAATTGTACAAATATGTATAGATAGATATCTATAGACTAAATTGCTAGATTCATTGCCTAAAGCTTTTGCTATTGACAGCTTCTTGGAAAGGTCATGTATTAAAATTTATAAGATTTCTTGTAAGTGCCATCATCCAGTTATGATTTTCACAGCTCCAACATTATTTCCTTGACACAACATGTCACAATACATTGAATAATAAATAACAAAGGAAGAATAAAATATCACCAAGGATAAGTTGATATCAATCAAAAAATACATTTTAGGCAATTAAAACTACCACACTTCCTTTTGTTCTCCCTATATATTATATTAGAGTTTGGGTAAAAATATTAAACGCATAAACCAGAATGGATCAAATGTTTTTCAACCGTTTTCTTAGCCCTTCATTTTCAAACATTTTCAGCCTTTCATTTTACTTGGTTGAAGCTGATGTTCAGCATCAGATTAGAAGAAAGGGAATGGCAATCCTGAGGAAGAAAAAGTAATCAGGTGTGATCTGAATAAAGATGGGCAGGGGAACAGAAATATTCCTATCCTGACAATAAAGATCAATGTAAGTGATTTGATCTGAGAAGGGGCATGATGGAAAATGTTGGCAAACAGATGATTAAGGCAACTATTGTGTGATTTTAGAGACTGATTTTTAGGTGAAGTGGAAGTTAGAAAAGAATGGCCACCTAGTCTTAAATAATAAAAGAGGGAGGCAATGATCAAAGGATTTACATTTGAGAGTTATTGTTATTGGAATATTTACAGAAAGTTTAGACCTAAATGTAGTTCTAGACCTATGTGCTTAATAGCTACATTATTTTGTCAAGTTAGAGAATCTCAGTCTTAGTTTTCTAATATTTAAGATGGATTGAGAATACCTGACTGACATATCTTGAGGAATTATTATATGAACCGAGTGGATATACAATTAATGCAGTTATACTGCATTGATGATGCAACTCTAGTTCCACTAAATAAATTCAGTGCAATAAATAAATAAATAAATATATAAATAAATAAATAAATAAATATCTAACTTCCCACATGATCTGAACCCCAGCAGCTATTGGGGAACTCTTTGAATATTAACAATAGTATCAGATGAAGACAGTACAGTTTCATTAGTCCCTCGGGGGTCCACATTTTGATTAGTGTAAAGACATAGAATGCATGATTAGAAATTTCAAAAGAAAAAGAAAGAAAGCACTTAAGGGCAAGAGCATTGATCTATATTGCACTTCAGAATATTATTTTGGACTTAGTAGATTTTTGCAATATCAAATAATAAATGTAAGAAATGTACCATGCTATACTACCATGGCATGAAATATAACTTTTAAATAACCTCACTCCTTTGAATTCTTCAGTGCTTCAACTATTTTTCTATTTGCTTTTTCAGCTTTATATTGTTTTCTCTTTTGCAACTTCAGTATCAATTACACAGAACTGTGTACAAGGAGGAGATGCGACCTATCTCTATTCCATCTTTGTCTTTGGCAGATGAATAATGCTTTGCATACTGGCTTGCTTGGAGAAGATGTGAAACTATCAAGAGCTGACTGTGTTAAAAAAAATGGTAGAATAGTTTTCTGACATCTTTTCCCCAAAAAACACAGATTTTGACAATTATCCACAGACCAGAGTGCCTTTGTGGAAGACAACAGAAAAATTCAGGCACAACTTTAGTGAAAAAACTTTTTTTAAAGTTTTGAGACATTTAAAAACAATTTTACTTTATCTGAGTCACTACTCCCTCACGGCAGCATAGCTGAATGCCAAGAGGTATCTCGGACTCAGATTCTCTAAACAGGGATGTGGACTGAAACCGGTTTGGCTCAGGGGTAGAGCGTCGGTCTCCTGGCTGAAAGGTCCCAGGTTCGATTCCGGTCAAGGGCATGTACCTTGGTTGCGGGCACATCCCCGATATGGGTTGTGCAGGAGGCGGCTGGTTGATGTTTCTCTCTCATTGACATTTCTAGCTCTATATCTCTCTCCCTTCCTCTCTGTAAAATATCAATAAAATATATTTTAAAATAATAATAATAAAAAAAATAAACAGGGATGTGAGGTTAGGGGGTGGTATGTAGGGGAGCATCAGGCTTCCCCAGCTGTGGGGGACAACATCAAAGTGTGCTGCTTCTTTATTACCACATTGAGAATATTAAAATGAGCTACACTGACTACTTGACGGGGGTACAGAATAAAATAGATCCAGAGACATAGAAGCATAGACTGGACTGATAAATCTCAGAGGAAAGTTGAGGGTGCGTGGGTGGAGAGAGATTAACCAAAAACCATATATGTATAACCATTGGACACAGGCAATGATGTGGTGAAAGCCTGGGGGAGGATTGCTGGGAGGTTGGAGGGGGTTAATGGGACTGGAAAAGGGACATCTGTAATACTTTTAATGATAAAGATAAATGTAAAAAAATAATAAAATAAAACAAATAAAAAAGTTGGTAAGGATATGAAGAAAAGAGAACCCTGGTATACTCTTGGTGAGAAGGTAAATTGGTGCAATCATTATAGAGAACAGTATAAATATTCCTAAAAAGACTAAAACCAGAGCTACAATATGATCCAGCACTTTCACTTCTCATATTCAAAGAAAATGAAAACACTAACTAAAAAAAAAAATGCACTCTACTGCTCATTGCAGAATTATTTACAATAGCCAAGATATGGGGGCGGGAAAGGGGGACCTATTGATAGATGAATGCGTAACGAAGATTATATATATGTTCAATCATAAAAAAAGAATGAAATATTGCCATTTGCAACATTGATGAACCTAGAGAACATTGTGTTAAGTGAAATAATCCAGGACAGAAAATAAAATAGTGGTTATTAGAATGTTGGTTGACAATGGTTATGGGGTGGTGAAAATGAGGGATTGCTGGTGTAAAGGCATAAATCTTGCTACAAGATGAATAAACTTGGGATTAAATATATATGATTATAGTTAGTAGTACTGTGCTATATTAAAACTTGCTAAGAGAGTAATCCTTAAGAATCTCACCTCATACTCACACAGAAAGTAGCTTATATGAAATGATAAATGCATTAATTAACCTGATTGTAGTAATCATTTCACAGAGTATACTTATACCAAGTCATCATGTTGTAATCTTTAATATGTATAACATAGTAGTTATATACTATAGCTCAATAAAGCTAAAAAATAACAATAATTGACCAAATGAAAAGTGAATATGTATTTTCAATAAATTATTCAATTTGTTTAATTTTTTTAAAGTTTACTCAATTCCCCCACCCCTTACCACCCACTTTTTGCAATCACCAATCTGTTCCCTATGAGCCCTTTAAAGAAAACTTAAGCTTAGCCCTAGCCTGTTTCTTAGTGGTTAGAACATTGGCCTGAGGACTAAAGGTTTTTGGGCTCATTCTTGGTCACATGCACATACCTGGGTTGCAGGTTCGATTCCCAACCCTGGTTTGGGCATGTGCAGAGGCAACCAATTGATGTGTCTCTCTCATTCCCTCTCTCCAACTCCTCCATTGCCCTCTTTCTAAAAATCAATGGGAAAATATGTCTCAATTGAGGATTAATCAGAGAAACCTGAAAAATTAAAACATATAAAAGAGGTTATATAATATTTGCTTTTGTTAACTTATTTTGCTTATCATGAAGCACATCCATGTTGTCACGAATTACAAGATTAAATTCTTCATATGGCTGAATAAATATCCATTATATATATGCACAGATAAGTATATATATATATATATATATATATATATATATATATATATAAATATATTATTGATTGGACAGATTATTATGATCTCTGAATTCATAATAATCTGGCCACTCAGTGTATATCTGTCCCCTTGACCAGGAATTTGCCCAGCAAGCAGGTTGGCGAACTGCCCATGTCCCCTTCCCCTGGCCAGGCTGGCTGACTGGGCCCCACTCATGCACAAATTAATTCACCGGGGCTCTAATATATATTGAGTTGTATGAATCCTTTATATGTTTGGATATTAAACTCATCAGATATAGAATTTTCAAATATTTTTCTTCTATTCATTGGTTGTCTTCATTTTTTTATGGTTTCCTTTACTGTGCACAAACATTTTAATTTGATGTAGTTTTTTATTTAATTATTTTGATATCATATTAAAAAATAATAATCACTAAGACCTATATCAAAGAGCTTAACATCTATGTTAGTTTCTAGAAGTTTTATGGCTTTATATTTTATATTAAGACCTTAATCTAGTTAAGTTAATTTTTATGTTTGATACAAAGAGTGGCCTAGTTTCATTCTTTTACATGTTGCTGCCCAATTTTCCAGACAGTAGTTATTTATAAGCCTGTACTTTCCCCATTTGGGTATTCTTATATATATTCTTTGTAATTAATTAGTTGATCATTTGTACATGGGTAAATGTATATCTTTAGTTTGTAATGACAATTAAGCAAAAATGTATTATTTTTAAATTATATTTTAATCTAAAAGATTTTATTTCTGATATTTTAATTTAATATTACTAGCTATTTGCACAAAATTATAAAATTTAGTATATATTGATATCACAATGTTAATGTATAAAAATGGGTAGCTTTGAAAAAGTATATTTACTTTTTTCTTTTATTTTTTTATTTCAGAATTTTACGTTTTATTATAGAAATAGATTAAAATGTTGAAGTCTCCAGTGTGTGTAAATTATGTTCCATAGCAAACATATTTGATACACAAAAGTAATCAATTGAGGTCAATTTGTTTGGAAGATGACTATAATATAGATACTCCTATATCTTTACAGGTAGAGAACATATACTGTTTATTACTCTAGTGTTAATTCCTTAGATTCTTAATTCATTACAATTACTTTAATTTCTCAAAGTTTTGAATTCTAAGACTTAATTGTAATCTGTATATAAGTGCACTATAACCCTCTCTTATATCTTGGTTTGGTCATTACAAAAAAGTGATGTTTAAGAACAATAAGTTGTTGTTGTTTTTAATATATTTTTATTGGTTTCAGATAGGAGAGAGAGATAGAAACATCAATGATAAGAGAGAGAATTATTGATTAACTGCCTCCTGCATGCCCCCCACTGGGGATCGAGCCCGCAACCCAGACATGGGTCCTTGACCAGAATCGAACCTGGGCTCTTTAGTCTGCAGGCCAATGCGCTAGCCACTGAGTCAAACCAGCCAGGGCAATAATAAGTTTTGTTAGATAAAAATAATATCTATGCGGTAACCTACATCACATGCACACAAAAATGAACTGAATTGAAAAGAAAACATCAACACAAAATTAATAGTTCTACTCAAAATTTTATGATGAAATGGAGAGGTTGAATTCTAGGCAACTAACAAATAAGACTGTAGTTTACTTCTCAGAATACATTCTCTGCAATTAACAAATAAAAGTGCAGTTTATTTTTGGAAATGTGACAGAAACAAATCTATATCTCTCATGGATCACAAGAAGTGGGTCAAGAACAATGCCCTATTCAAGAATCCTACATAAAGTGAGAAATAATGTAAAAGTCTGGATAAATAAGAAAGAGCAGAATTGATCATTGATGATCAACCAAAATTTATGGTAAAAAAACAAAACAAAAACAACAATAACAACAACAACAAAAAAAACACACAGTTTCTTTCAGACACCAGATACAAAAATTCCAAAGGATATACTGCTTTTTTAGAATAAAGACATCAAGGAATTGGTTTTGAAGTGTATTCAACAACAAAGTCCCTCTTTCTGCCCCTAAATATTGGTAATAATTTAGAAAAACTTTATCTTGGCACAAATAAACAATTCAGGTATAGAATAAATGCTATAAAACCTATCTCTATTTTTACTTTGAATTTCCTACAGATAGATAGACATCTGGACCATCTATACTAATAAAAAGTTAATATGCTAATTAGACCGGACATCCTCCCTGATGTCCTTCCAGACAAAGCCACAGTGGCAGGGGCTGAGGCAGAGACAGGGAAAACCAGGCTGGCAGGGCAGGGCAGTTAGGGGCAATGAAGCAGGAGGGCAGGTGAGCAGTTAGGAGCCAGCAGTCCCAGATTGTGAGAGGGCAGTTGAACATCCCATGAGGGGTCCCGGATTGGAGAGGTGTGCAGGCCAGCTGAGGGACACACTTCCCTCCATGCATGAATTCCGTGCATGGGCCTCTAGAGTATATACATAAAAGGCTAATATTCAAAGTGTCCCTTTGGAGTTCAACTGTGAGACCAGGAGTTCCATCACTCACTATAACATATGCCGACAACCAGGGGGCAGCGTGGAACATGGTGGGCAACCAGATGTGGAGGTGGGGTGCTGAGGGAGGGAGGGAAGAAGGAGGTGGGAGGCAAGGAAGGAGGGGAAACCGCACAGTGGAAGCACACTGTTGATAAGAGGAGGAGGAGGTGGGGATTCAGGGAGGCAGGTAACCTGATTGTTCCTGATCATCAGGCAGGCCTAGGGATCTACCTGTGCATGAATTTCATACACTAGGCCGCTAGTATGATTATAAACAGTAACTAAGATGTTGACTCACTTCTC
Source organism: Vespertilio murinus (assembly GCA_963924515.1). Classification (NCBI taxonomy): domain Eukaryota; kingdom Metazoa; phylum Chordata; class Mammalia; order Chiroptera; family Vespertilionidae; genus Vespertilio; species Vespertilio murinus. Next base: position 73,073,011 of record OZ004707.1, read on the forward strand.
ATTTGCCATGCGATCTGTAATCTATCAAGATTAAACATTTCATCCACAGAAGGAGTGCCAGAAATAGAAAATTATTTAGTTTCATATTAAAAGAGTCCTTTACTTCTCTATTATTATCTGACTAAAAACACAAATTCAAGATAATAAAGAGAACAGAGGAACAGCCTTCATAGAACAAAGATATGAGAAAATAATGACTTGTAATGAATAATACTAACTTAGTCACTGAATAAGTATTATAATTCTTCTAATGGAATTAAGTAGAAATTATGGCTAAAAACAATCACAGTCATCAAGTCATATCTTGAGTACCACCTTTGAAATATAGAAGTTATTTCCTAGAAGTAGAGCAGTATTTTACAGTTAAACAATGCTCTGCTGGCACAAAAATGTTTTTATGTAATCTTATTTGCTCCTTACTCTGATTCTTGGAAGCAAATGTTATCATGTACAGTACTATTTTTAAAATAATGAAACTGAATATCAAAGAATGTCATTAAAATTGTCCCTGGTATATGACTCTAAAACATGACCACTTGCTTTAAATCCCAAAGTTTCACTATTGAAATGACTTGCCTATTAGCAACATCCATATGGAGTTGGAATTGAAATAGCTGAGAAATCAGTACAGTTGGAGAAAAGAAATGGAGCTCAGGGAACATAAACAACTTCTCCAAATTTATATGTTATTGCCAGACTGCAAATTAGGATTTCACTCAATCAAATTCAGCTTCCAAGGTAGCCTTGGGACAAATAAAATAAAACATTCCTTGATAAGTTAGCAACAAACTTAGAATTTATTTAACTAAAAATATGCAATATCTACTTATCAACTATTATCTCTATCTCTCTTACTTTCTATCAAGTTTATGAATGACCAAACTGGTAAGGATAATAAGATATATAAAGAGTATCCTAGCCCAGCTGGTGTTGCTCAGTGGTTGAATATCAACCCAAGAACCAGGAGGTCTAGGGTTCAATCGGAGCACATGCCAGGGTTTCAGGCTCGATCCCAAGTAGGGGCATGGAGGAGACAGTCAAATGATGTTCTCTCATCATTGATGATTCTATCTCTCTTTCCCTTTCCCTTCCTCTTTCTGAAATCAATAAAACCATAAAAAATATCTTAATTTCCCCTGATGTTTTTAAAAATTAATTAATTTTAATTATAACTGAAATTTAATATTAGTTTTAGTTGTACAATACAATGATTTAACTTTTATATACCTTACAAAGTGAGCACCACAATAAATCTAGTAGCCATCCATCTCTGTACATTTATTACAATACTAGAGACCGGATGCACAAAATTCGTGAATGGAAGGGAAGCTGTCCCTCAGCCCAGCCTGCACCCTCTCCAATCTGGGACCCCAGTGGAATTGGGCCTAAAAGGGTGATTGGAGATCCCTCTCACAATCCAGGACTGCTGGCTCCAAACCGCTCACCTGCCTCTGCCTGATTGCCCCTAAACAATTCTGCCTGGCAGCCTAATCACCCCTTACCCACTCCCTTGACAGCCTGATTGATACCTAACTGCTCCCCAGCCGGCCCTATTGCTCCTAGACTGTCATCTCTTGCTTGCCTGGTCACCCCTAACTTCCCTCCACTGTCAGACTGGCTGTCCCTAACTGTCCTCCCCTGCAGGTTAGGTTCCCAGCAACTGCCCTCCCTTGCAGGCCTGGGTCCGCCTAACTGTCCTCCACTGCAGGCATGGTCCCCCTACAACTGTCTTCCACTGCAGGCCTGGTTCCCCCAAAACTTCCCTCCCCTTCAGGCCTGGTCCCCTAAAACTCTTTGCTCCTGCAGGCCTAGATCACCCCTAAATGTCCTCCCCTATAGGCCTGGTTCCCACAACTGCCCAACCCTGAAGACCTGGGTCCCCCACAACTGTCCTCCCCTGCAGGCCTGGTCACCCCCCAACTGCCCTCCCCTGTTGTCCTAGTCCCTCCCAACTGCCCTTCAGCCTGCCTGATTGCTCACTACTGTGCTCCATTGCAGGCCTGGTCCCCCCAACTTCCCTCCACTCTAAGCCTGGGTCCCCCCTAATTGTCTTTCCCTGCAGGCCTAGGTCAACCACAGCTGCCCTCCACTGCAGGCCTGGTCCTTCCAACTGTTCTCCCCTGCAGGCCTGATCCCCCCTCCCCACTTGCCCTTCCCAGATTGCCTGGTCTTCCCAAATTACCCTCCTCTGGTGGCCAGGTCCCCCCCCCAACTGTTCTGCAGGACTTGTCACTGCAAGACTGCCCCCCAAAAAAAAACTTTCCTCCCCTGCAGGCCTGGTCCCCCCCAACTGCCCTCCTCCGCTGGCCCAGTCACCCCTAACTGCCCTCCCTGCTCACCTGATTGTCCACAACTGTGTAGGTCCCCCCAACTGCCCTCCTCTGCTGGCCCAGTCACCCCTAACTGCCCTCCCTGCTCACCTGATTGTCCACAACTGTGTAGGCCTAGATTGTCCACAATCTGTGTAGGCAGATTGTTCCCAACTGCCCTCCTCTCTTGACCTGGTCATCCCTAACTGTCCACAACTGTCCTCCCATGCAGACCATCTTGTGGCAGCCATTTTGTGTCCACATGGGGGCAGCCATCTTTGACCATATGGGGGCAGCCATCTTGTGTCTAAGGTGACCAGATAGTCCCGCTTTTGGCAGGACAGTCCTGATTTTTAACAATTTTTTTCCATATCCCGCAGCATTTTTAAAAAGTCCTGATTTTTTTAAAGAATTTTTCCAAAAAATTGGGACTTTTTTAAGACACCGCAGGACATTGGAAAAATTGTTAGAAATCAGGACTGTCCCACTTTTGGCACTCACCTTAGTCTTGGAGTGATGGTCAATTTGCATGTTACTCTTTTATTACATAAGATTACTGTGTTCCCTATGCTGTGCTTTACTTACCTGTGACTTATTTGATAACTGAAAGTTTGTACTTTGAATCCCCTTATATTTTCTGCCTCTGCCTGATTGCCCGTAAACAATTCTGCCTGGCAGCCTAATCACCCCCTAAGCTCTCCCCTGACAGCCTGATTGACACCTAACTGCTCCCCAGCCAGCCCAATGGCCTCCAACTTCCATCTCTTCCTCTCTGGCAACCATCAATTTTTTCTCTGTATCGATACATTTGTTTCAGTTGTATTTTATTTTCTGATTTATTTTGTTTTTAAATTCCACATCTAAGAGAAACCAAATGGTGTTTGTCTTTTGAAATCTTGTCATTTCTAAAAACATGAATGAACCTAGAGGGTATTATGTTAAATGAAATAAGTTGCACAGAGAAAGACAAATGTTTTAAAGTTGACCTTTAAAGAGCTGAATGCTTTTTGTGAAATGTTAGAAATCACTTGATTACCTCGGTTAGAATTAGATATTAATTGCATAAAATAATCAGAATAAAGCTAGACAAAGAGTATTAGTTGAATAAAAAATGTAATGGCAAAATCAATTACTTATGCATGCCAAAATTTTGAAAATAAATAATATATTCCAGTTTGTTAAAAAGACTTACAATTGACTAACAGACTCATCTAAGAGAGATCCCGAGATAGAGTAAACCAAACAATAATTTGTTTACAAAATCTCTGCTGAGAATTCCTGTCAGCAGGAACACCTCTCCTGTGCGAGGGCACGATACTCTTTCCATTAGTGTAAAAGCACCAATTAGTATTTTCTTTCAAATTGACCTATTGAGAATTGGAACTAGAAAGGTTTAGTAAACTAGAGGTTTGTAAGATTGTGTTAAATGACAAGTGTATTATTCTGCCCCCTCTCCCCGCAATGCACAGCTTCCAATCATTTTCCCTCCGGTTTTGTTTGGTTTTCTGGAAAATGTAGCATCTTTTATTTTTTGCATCCCAGTCCTGATGTTTTTATACCTGGTGTAGTATATAGAGAGACCATTATTAATAAAACACTTCTGCCTTTTCTATTACATATTCTCTCTCTCTCTCTCTCTCTCTCTCTCTCTCTCTCTCGGTGAAGGTTGGGGATGGGATGGCAAATGGCATAAATAGTGACTTTGGAAGGATAAACAGGGCGTGACCAGCCTGGCCCATTGCTCTTTATCTTTTTCCTTAAGAGTTGGCTGGCCACTGTGGTTATAAAAGACATCCCTGGAGCTCAGTATTATGAAGCCCTTGCAAAGAAAAAACAAAAACAACTTATTCTGAATACTAAGTTTATCAACAATAAAAAGAATATCTCTGTCCTCAGCAGCTTTAATTACTTATGAGATCACTGAAATGGATGGTCAATCATATAGAAAAAAAGAAGACAGTATTAATGAAGGTCTTAGAACAAGCACTTATCGCATCAATCTGGGTGTCTCCAGAAATATATTTGGAAAATAAAATTTATGCAACAAAATAAATTGGGTGACCGAGGCTTGGACTTGAGAGTGTAATAAGGGAACTTTAATTTTGATAGTTTATAAAGTCTAAATCCGGCAATGTGACTGAATTTTCCTTATACTGTCTGGGTGAATGCCTATACTATTCTTAGATTACATAAAACTGATCATCTCAGTTCACTGAGACTTATGCCAGTCTTGTTTACTGGAAAGAAGTTGAATTTATATAAGACAGGGATGTACATGCAGGTTCTAATGCAAAGTTTCAAGGTTCAGCAAAGATATGGGGCCACTCTTATATCAGGCAAAGGTATAGCTGCTTTATAGACCTTGTCAAAGTCCATGACTGATGGATCCCTGAAAAGATTCTGTCTGAGTAATGTTCAAATGCTTGTCTACTTGGACCTAGCAAGCAAACACTGGACATCCACAAGAATAGTCTTAGCCACATCATAGAAAATATAAGATGAAACTTGCAATTTACAAAGATTGGTATTGGATAATCAGATGCAAACCTTATTATGTGAATGAGGACATGAGTTACTTTAGAAAATAGTAGCTTGGGAAGACCTTAGTATGTAGTGACAACTAAGCCCAGGAAAAATGGTTTTCATTACACATCTTTTGGACATTACAAGGTGGAACAATACTTCCTTTAAATACCTGGGCACATGTGTTCCACAGGGGCTACAGAGTGGGCTTAAGCTGACTCTACATTCAATTACAAAAGGAAACTACTTTCTTAGAAGACAGGATTCTTCGGTATAAAACACAACATAGTAAAATGTAGTTGTTATAATCAGAACCACCTTTAAAACAGTCAAATAAGTAATTATGCTATAGTCCCTACTCTGGTTTTTCACAAGCTATTATGAGGCATATTCAGACCCTTGGAATATTCTGCCCAAATGGTTCTATACCCATTTTCAAGGATTGCACAGAGCACTTTCTAGATCCCTCCTTCTGATGGTGCAATGTAACAGGTGCATCTATCCCTACATCTAAGCCATAAACAAGTGATGACTCTTTGCTCGCTGTCACTACAGTAAGAGACAGGTGAGTGGAAGGGCAGAGGAAGGACCCATGGGTCAAGAGCTGGTTTTAACTATAGCTCATGGTTTGGTTAATATTTCTCAAGTTCTGAGAAAGCTTAATCTGTGCCTTGACTTCCAGCCTAATTTTCCTTTGAGAAACTTCAAATGTGATGCTGTTAAGGTACAACTATGAGGTGGTACATAGAGGGGAACTTGGTTAAAGAAAGTTGTCCAACTCAGACTTGTATGCTGAGGAGAAACCTTAAGGAAATGGAATATAAAATTATTCTTCTACTCTTTTCCTGGGCCCCATGAATATAACTAGTATGTCTGAAGACATCCTTCATTTTGCGTAAGACTATAAACGCCTACATGTAAGAGTATATTAATAGTACATAAGTAAATAAAGCACATATTCAATTCTTTGAAAAAGTGTCAGAAATACTGAATAAGACAAAAATGCATCTTAAATAAATTTGTTTTAATAGGGGCATTGCAATTGTCGCTGTCTGAAATGTCACTGTCAGAGGGGAGAGAGTAGGTAGAGGTAGGTGTATCAGTCTTCAGATATGGTAAATGCCAAATGACAAAATTAGCATCTTGCTGAGAGATTTCTTCCAAGTCTTTAGAGAGCTTCAGTGTACGAATTGGGAAAGATGGATTTTGAACTTTCTTTTGTTGAAACTTTGGTTTCATATTTTAAGTCCAATCAAATATTCCACTTTTTACACTTTATTTACCCCTGGAAACTTAATGGTATTACAAATAAAATCCCACCTAGTAAACTGGAAGTTCTAATTAGCTTTACTAAGTGTTTCATGGATTAGGCAGCATCCCATCTAGCAACTACAAGGGCACTCTGAGGGTTGAGCAAAATGGAAGGTTTTCAGAGGAAGAAGGATGGGGCTAAATACATACTAACAAAAGAGAAAAAAGTTTACTTTTAAATCAGGACTTCTTCCTTTGGGGAGAAGAGAATGGCATTATTTTATCATGAAGATTGCTTCTTCTTTCTTTAGGAGAAGAAGAACCATGACCTTACTGGTGTTTAACCAGAAAATTTCAGTCAGGTTGATTATGATTACATTTCTGAAAGAGGTTGAAACTGCAGTTAAATCAGGGGTTAAACCTAGATTTGGTATCATAGGCTTTTAATATAACTAATACCATTTTGAGTATGTTTATTTTTATAATGAAATAAAAATTATACTAGATGTTTGGAATATTTTGTGTTATATCTTCATGTTGCCCTTTAATATATTTTTAATTCAATGTCTTTATTCAGCAATGAGGCTAGGCATAGTTTAGGATGGAGACTATAAAAGGACATTAATTTCAACTTTGAGTATATACCAAGAAAGAGGCTTAGATTCCACAGTTAAGAGAGAACATGTGATACTTATCTTTCTCTGACTGACTTACTTCACTTAGCATAATACTCTCCAGATACCTCCATCCTGCCTCAAAGGTAAGAGATCCTTTTTTTTTATAGCTGCATTAGAGGCCCAGTACATAGATTCATGCATGGGTGGGGTCTGGCCAGGCTGGCCCCAATCTGGCAGATCAGGGCCATGCCTGTCAGGAGGAAAAGATGATGAGAGATTGGCCAGCTGGCCTGCCCCTGATTAAAGTATGGGGGACCAATCGGGGTCTTAGCTGACTGGGGGGAGGGTCTCTTGGCCATCTGTATGTCCACTATGGAAAAGTGTCTATGTATGTCCTTTGCCCATTTTTAAACTAGATTGTCTTCCTTTTGTTAAGTTGTGTGAGTTCCTTATATATTTTGGAAACTAAACCTTTATTGGATGTATCATTGGCACATATGTTCTCCCACACAGTGTGTTCCCTTTTCATTTTGTTGATGGCTTCTTTTGCTATTCACAATATTATTTTGAAGCAGTCCCATTTGTTTATTTTCTCCTTAATTCCCCTTGCATTAGGAGATATGTAGACAAATATATTGATATGAGAGATGTCTGAGCTTTTGCTGCCTGTGTTCTCATATTTCAATGGTTTCACAACTTACATTTAAGTCTTTCATCCTTTTTTTAATTTATTCCTGTGTGTGGTGTAAGGTGGTGGCCTAGTTTTTTGTTGTTTTTGTTTGTTTGTTTTGTTTTGTTTTTGCATCTGTCCAATTTTCCCAAAACCATTTACTAAAGAGACTGTCTTTACTCCAGTAAATGCTCCTGACTCATTTGTGAAGTATAAGTTGAACATAATGACTTAGGTCAATTTCTGGATTCTCTGTTCTGTTCCATTGATCTACATGCCAGTTTTTTATGCCAGTTCAATGCTGTTTTGATTATGGTGGCTTTGTATTATAACTTGATATCTAATAAACAAAATAAACTGACAAACTAAAAAGATCCAGAGATATGGAAGCATGCTAGAGATTGAGGATCCTCAGCAGAGAAAGGGATGAGAGAGGGAATAGATCAACCAAAAACCTTATGCATATATGCAAAACCCATGGACACAGACAACAGTGGGGTGGGGATGAGAGTGGGGAGAAGGGGACCAATCAGGGAGGAAAGGGATGACTGTAATATTTTCAACAATAGAGATAAATTTAAATTAAATAAAACCCTTTAGGGTGGGGGGGGGAAGGTTTAAACTAAAAGAAACATAAAAAGCATTTATTTGAATATCAGAGCTTGCAACCAGGAAACATAGATTCAGGTAGCAGCCAAAAAAGCATTCTTAAGAGAATAAAGAAAGGCAGTGTTTATAAAAGCTTTTGTGATTCTTAATCTGGCCATCTTTATGCAAATGCACGATTTTGGTTAGGTTAGGCTAATTGGGATTGGTGAATTTTAACATACAAAAGAAGTAGGCTGGTTGGCAAAATGGATTGGCTCCTTTTGAAGCAAAGAATGTAGATGCTCTTATTGTCATAGTGAGGAAGAAATAAAGTCCAGGCATGAATGAGAAGTTCAAAAGTTCATGGAATAACATGCTGGGTAGAATGTGTGCAAAATAAACTTCATCATGTTAGGTTTGAAAGGAAACAGGAAACAGAACAAAGAATTTTAAAATAAAGTTTATTCCTCGGTAATGGGCGGAAGCCATCACCGAGGTAAAGATCAGAATTGGAGGGAGAGGGAACAGGGAACCGGACCCAGTCGGGCTGATGGCGGTCAACATCCAATAGCAGCACATGTCTTGCTTGGGATCCTTCTTAAAGGATGGAAAGGGAGGGGGTTGGGCCCAGGGTGGAACAGGAAGGGATGGGCCCCAAGGAGACTCTGGCCTGTGTTGATTGGTGGTTCACTGTCTTGGAGATGTCTCTGTGGCAGATGCTAGTCATGTGTTAGCTCCGCCCACCAGTTTGAGAGGGGGAGATAACCTTTCACATCATTGCCTCCTGGCTCCACTTTAGTCCCCCTGATGTAAATGACTCCATTTTGGTCATCTCTGTTTACAAAAGCCACCTAAAAATGAGTTAATCTATTGCTTTGATGCTTGTAAGCATCTTAGGGATCAAAATATCTACTAAAGCCCAGTGGTTTCAGGGACAACTAAATGATTATGGATTCTTATTGTGAATTGGCTTCTTGAAGGTGAAATCAAGTTTGTCTTGATGGAATTTGACTTCTAAAAAAAGAGCAATAACTTTTATAGGGGTTCAGAATGAGTCACCCCAAGATGTTACTCTGTGGTATATAAATTGTTTTTTGAGTTATAGGCAACAAAGACCCAGTGGGCTCAAGAGAAACTTCTGCCCTCATACCTTAACTACCTGGCAAAAGCTTAATTAGAGACCTTGCCTAAAATGAGAGATTATCAGTTATAATCCATCTATAAGATGAATATATCTGTATAGTAAAATATATGGCATGCACTGTAGTTCTTTCATTTTAGTTTCCCCTTTGTATAATAAATATTTTCCATTTTTCATTAAAAGTAATTTGTTAAAATTGTGTAAACAACTTCTAAAAGCAAAATTTTCACTGGAAACAGGTAGGACTATCTTATCCAAGGCTATTGCAGAAGGTAGAGAGGTCAGAACTGAGACTGAACTAAACTCTGTTGAGAAAATGGCTGGATAATGTTTACAAGTTGGGATAAATTTGGGGGAATCATAGTCCATCTGTCTTTTCTAATTGGTCTTATCCAAAGGAAAAGTAAACTTTCTGTGTCTTAATGACAGGAGACAGGGTTACACCTTGGAGGAAGGTGCCTGCTGAAGTTAGTTAGGCTTTGCACTCCCACAGAAATTGGGAGATAGCTGAGCTGTCTTCCCTAATGATTACATGTCAAATGATGGCTGTCAAGTCATTTAGAAAGAAGGCTCTGGGTTTGAAAACCATCAGGGAGCTTTTAAGGATATCTACATCTTAAAAGGACAGAGAAGGAATTTGCAACATCAGGTTTTCTAAAGCAAAGGCACAGTGAAAAGAAAGATCACAATAGAAAGTGCCTGAGGGGCAGGAAGTAGTCTCCTAAATGTGGTGTAGCCCACAGAAACATTAAGACCTTGGTGGGGCTTATAGAACTCCTCTGTCTAGATTTTATTTTATTTTTAAAATATATTTTACTGATTTTTTACAGAGAGTAAGAGAGAGAGATAGAGAGTTAGAAACATCAATGAGAGAGAATCATAGATCAGCTGCCTCTTGCACATCCCCTACTGGGGATGTGCCTGCAACCAAGGTACATGCCCTTGACGGGAATCAAACCTGGGACCTTTCATTCCCCAGCCTGATGCTCTATCCACTGAGCCAAACTGGTTTCAGCCTCTGTCTAGATTTTATAGACATTGATTATTTTGCCTAATTTCTCTCTCTCCCTCTCTCTCTCTCTCTCTCTCTCTCTCTCTCTCTCTCTCTTTAACAAACATGTTTTTCTAGTGTCTCTCCCTATCTCCCCCCAGTTTTAGGTCCTCAACAATATTGAGAGGAAGGTACAGACATACCTCACATCTTTTATTTCTCTAAATATGCATAACCTCCCTCATCAGAATGAGACATTTGTCATAATCAATAAACTTATGGTGACACAGTGTAATCACCACACTAGGGATTACTCTTGATATTTCACATTTGATGGGTTTGGACAAACGTATAATATTTTAAAAAAATCAACTGAGTGAATTTTAGAAGCTAATTCGATTTATTAAGAGATTCATAAATCAAGCAGTATCCCATCTTGCAACTAGAAAGGTGCTCTAAGTGATTGAAAAAAAATTGAAAGTATTTTATAGGGAGAAATGTATGGCAAGAGGGCACTCAATAACAACAACAACCAAAAACACAACAGGATTATTTTGGGGCCTGGACATCTTACCTTTGGGGAAAGAGAAGGGTTAATATGCTGTATCATGTAGATTGCCTCCTCTTTCTATGGTGGGTCTAGAGGGCCCCTATGACACATTACCTTAGTGGTGCTTGACCAGAAAATTCTGTGCTGGTTGATTAAGATTATGTTTCAAGAAGTCGAACCCAGTTGTAGTGGTTCACTAGTTGAGCATGGGCCTATGAAGTGGGAGGTGACAGTTCAATTCCTAAGATGCCCAGTAGGGGGTGGGCAGGAGGCAGCCGATCAATGATTCTCATTGATGTTCCTATCTCTGTCTCCCTCTCCCTTCCTCTCTGAAATCAATACAAATATATTTAGAAGTTGAAACTGTAATTGGATCAGGTGTTAAATCTAGGTTAGGTATCAGAGGCTTTTTGCATGAGCAATGCCATTTTAGGCCTGTAGTTTTCTTTTTAATTACATGTATTCATCATTACAATATGTTAATATAAGAAACATTTAAACCTGTGAAGAATTTTTGTGAGTTTATGTGAAACAAATTGTAGACAATTTCTAGGAAGCAGTATCTCCAGAATTGAGATAATGCTCTGGAGAAAGGCAATTTTGCACCTTGTTTTATACATTACAATCAAAAGAGGAAACATCTCGGACATGAAATTCATTGGTGACAGATTAGGGAGGTAAGAGAAAACAAAGCAAAGGCAAACCTCTTGGATTTAATAAAAAGTAAAATGATAGACATATACTTCTACTTAAGTGGTTGCTGCATAGTTAATAGTCAACAAGTAACTCAATAACAATGAGGGATTTGTGGTGTCCACAGAGTGGTGTCTGTACTGTGAGAGGTCCAGGAAAAAGAAAATTACTTTGACTTTCCATCTCGTTGTGGAAGTAATTCAGCTTCTGGGGCTGCACCAAGCCCAAGAGTGGGCCAGGGCCCAGAGAAGCTGGTTCATTTCTCTGGCATTGGTATCTAAAGCTTCAGGATCTGGTTTAGTTTAAAAAGTTGTCATTTATGCCAAAACCAGTTTGGCTCAGTGGATAGAGTGTCTACCTGCGGACTGAATGGTCCTGGGCTCAATTCCGGTCAAGGGCATGTACCTTGGTTTCGGGCACATCCCCAATAGGGGGTGTGCAGGAGGCAGCTGATTAATGATTCTCTCTCATAGATGTTTCTAACTCTCTATCCCTCTCTCTTTTTCTCTGTAAAAAAATCAATAAAAATATATATTTTTTAAAAGTTGTCATTTATACTTTAGGTCTCTGGTTTGCAAGGCTACCACACAGACTTTCCCTAAGTTAGTCAGGTTAGCATGTAGCCCTTTTTGTCCACAGTATCACAAAGCGTTTTGCTGCCCTCAAACTTCTCTTTTCTTTCATTCACTCCACTCCTCCAACACCTGGCAACCGTTGATTGTTTTACTGCCTCCAGTTTCACCTTTTCCAGAATGTCATATACTTGGAATCCTATAATATGTATCCATCTTAGATTGGCTTATTAAGGTTTTGCAATGTTTTTCATTGCTTGATAACTTGCATTGAAACAGTATAAGCACTTGGGCCTGGAAATGGGAAAAAAAAATGGGTAACAAGGAGGCCAAGATAGACCAGATGGCCAGAAGATATGAAAACCACTGCTCTGCATGCACAGTTCATGGTTTGGTCATAGCACCTAATAAAATCTACCTAAAAATGTCTCTGGGCTTTCTTATTTCCATTTTGAGGAACCTAGGTACCCCAAAGTCAGTAACAATATCTACCTACCTATCATTAGTATGAACATATACGTGCTTATTTCATTCAATCATTTACAATACAGACTATTGCCCGAGGAAATAGGATTTGTCCACAGAGTCCTAAGAAATGCATTTTGGGGACCCACACATAGAACTTGAGGAATAGCAGTAAGTTTTATAGGAGCAAAAACAAAGGACTGCCCCCCAGTACCTAATATGGCTCGGCTCCATCTTCTTGTGGGAGAAATCCTGTCCCTGGGGCATGGGCATCCGAGGCTTCAGTAGTCTAGTTTAATCTCTGTTCCCATCTGGCTATTTTCAGGGCTGCACTTCAGTCTACACAACTGCAATAAAGAGAGTATATGCAAGCCCCAGGCCTTTGTTAGGCTTTGATTGTCTCCTTGAGTTTGGAAGGGGTATAGTTTCAGTCAAACTAACCAATTTTTTTCTTCCTAATTGATCATGAGCTTGCCCTGTGCCATCCTCACCCCCTTCAAGTCCCTTTTCTGGATCTTCCAGGGTTCTGAGTCCTTATCCTATCAGGTTCCTTTCTCAATTTTTCCCAGGCTGGATTTCTCTCCTTTCTGGTCCCTCTTTTAGCTCCTTCTTTGCATGCCTCAAAGTCTTGCCTATACACTAACTGTATATTGTTTTCTCACTGTGTCAAAAGTTACTTTGCTTAGATTATGCTTGTTCACTTTCAATATGGTTATATAATTAATTTAAAATGGATTTTGGCTCAGTTTTTTTTTCTATTTACTTAAGTTTTAAAGTTTTTACTCCTTTATATATGTTGATTTATTTAACATATGTAAAGCAGTAACATGTTTATTAAAATCAAAAGTATAAGAAAAGTTATGTTAGAAAAATGTTTTTTATTCCCTTCCCTCCCCATTTTTCCAACTATATGCGGATGTATACAGACACAAATCTGTTTTTTTCTCTGCTTTTTTACACAAAGAAGTAATTCACACTATATATACTCCTTTGAACTTAGGCTTTTTATCTTTTTTTCCATAATATAGGTTGCAAAACATTCCATAGAAATTTATATATATATATATATTTATATATATATATATATATATATATATATATATATATCGTCTAGCAGACATTTGTAAGCAGGTGCTTGCACTTATGCCATGCTTCAGGAAGAAGCACTGAACTGCCTGCCTACCTGCACTCTGTTCTTGCCATCTGAGATAATCCTTATTTTAAAAGTTCCTGGAATTTTTCTTAAATATATTTTTATTGATTTCAGAGAGAGGAAGGGAAAGGGATAGAAAGAGGAACATCAGTGATGAGAGAGAATACTTAATTGGCTGCCTCCTGCATGACTCCTACTAGAGATCAAGCCAGCAACCTGGGCATCTGCCCTTAACAAAAATTGTACCATCACTTCTTGGTTCAGGGGCTAAGGCTCAACCACTGAGCAACACCAGCAGACCAGTTTCTGGAATACTATTTCAACCAAATAGGACTGAGTCTTTGCCCATACAAGAGGAACTGCATAAATACATCCCCATTAGCATCTTCACCAACCAATCAAAATAGCTCCAACCTGACCACTCAAAACAGTGCTTTTTGAACCAAACAGTAAAGATTTGGAGTCTTCATTTGCATAAAGACAAAGTAATCAGGGACAAGGGACTTGAACTTCTGTCTATATAAGACAGCTCTTCTTTGGCTTATGCACTTTCTCTTTTAACCCAAACCTGACGACTGCATTTTACAAGGCTGGAGCTGAAACACTAAAAATGTCTCTTTAGACTAGAGTGAAACATAGCAGAGCAGCACAGCAGAGCAGGGCAGTGTTTAGCTGGAGACTAGCCTTGCCTCAGGGCCACCTGACCCCAGAACCCCTAGCCCCAGGGTCTCCTCACAGCTATGTTGTTCCACAAACATACTGCTTTACAATTCAGCTATATTTGAGCTGTTCCAGAGCCATGCTATTATCACAGCCTTGTATATCATAACTGAACTGTTTGCACTGAATAAAATGTCATTCTTCATTGTACCCCAAATTGGAGATTCCTATTGGTGTTGAATTTTATGATAAATAAATATATTTTCAAGAGAGATATAAATGAAAAAATACTTTATGTGAAATTTTACAATATTAAACTTGATGATATCCTGGACAATGAGTAGGAAAACAATATGTGTGTGTGTTTGTATATAGACACATAGAAATGTAGAATCTGAAAACATATATATTTACTTCTAAAGTTATAAACTTTCTCAAACTGTTGAAGAATTTTGTTCTTTTATTTAATTAGCTGGCCAATATTTATTAACTAAGTATAATTTATGCCACTGTCCTGGCCTCTCATGTCTTTATAATTTGGTATGGCTTATGTGCTTTAGTTTTATAGTCTATCTCAGTACTGTGGGTAGGGAAAAACTCTCCTTTCACCTTCTAGGTTCTTTTTGGCTTGTCTAAAATTAAATCTACATGAGGTATAGTAACAAGAAAAAATAACTAAATGTAATATGTATCTGTATTCATGCAAACCCCATATATACAAGAGAGTAAGAGACCTCCACATACATGACAGATACAGAGGCAGAAAGTTAAAATGAGGTGTATATGGCATTTGGACTAAGGATGAGGTAATGTGTTTTATAGTTTTAAAGAATCATTGTAGATAAATAAGAATAGATGTTTAGTAATAATTGTGCTTTCCTGCCAAATAGAAAGATTTAAAAATATTTTATCTTTGATAATCTCTTACAGACAAGGTTTCGAAATCAAATTATTTATGTAGTTAAAAGGGTCTGAGGGCCGAGGCCGGTTTGGCTCAGTGGTAGAGCATCGGTCTGCGGACTGAAAGGTCCCAGGTTCAATTCCAGTCAAGGGCATGTACATTGGTTGCGGGCACATCCCCGGTGGGGGGTGTGCAAGAGGCAGCTGGTCGATGTTTCTCTCTCATCGACCTTTCTAGCTATCTATCTCCCTTCCTCTCTGTAAAATATCAATAAAATATATTTTAAATAAATAAAAGGGTCTGAGGATGGTCAGGGCATAAGATTAGCTTGAGCCTCTGAGGTCTTGGTTTACTTTAGCTCAGAATAAATCATGTATCACTGAGACGTATGTGGGAATAACTAGTTCTGAACATTTACAGTATTTCAAATTGAAAATTTTGATCGAAAACAAATTTTAAATATAATTTTACTAGAGGCCCAGTGCATGAAATTCATGAATTGGTAGGGTCCCTAGCAGCTGCCAGCTGCCATATGCCAGCTGCCAGCTGGGGCCTCCCTCCCTTCCCCTAGTGATTCTTGTCCCATGATCAAATTCCCGGACAACTACCAGTCACGGGGGGCGGAGGGAGACAATTTGCATACTACACTTTTATTATATAGGATTGATTTCAGAGAGAAAGGGAGAGGGAAATTGAGATAGAAACATCAATGATGAGAGAGAATCATTGATCGGCTGTCTCCTGCACGCCTCCTACTGATGATCGAGCACACAACCCAAGCATGTGTCCCTGACTGGAATTAAACCTGGGACCCTCCAGGCTGCAGGCCAATGCTCTGTACACTGAGAAAAACCAGCTAGGGCTAGTTGCAACTTTTAATCTGATAAGACAATATCCAGTGAGATGATAATATTGTACAGAGTAAGTTTTCTACTTTTCAGATACCTAATAAAGCTTAATGTAATTTTACTTATTTATTTATTTATTTATTTATTTATTTATTTATTTTTTACCTTTATTATATAACTAGGTAATTCAGAATGAGAATCATTATAATAAACTAGAGGCCCAGTGCATGAAATTCATGCATAGGTATGGTCCCTAGGCCTGGCCAGTGATCAGGAAAGATCTGTAGGGTAACCAGCGGAATGATTGGCACCCACATTGGTTGGCTTGGGGCCTGTGGGCTGGGGACAGCTCCTATATTGAGCATTTGCCTCCTGGTGGTCAGTATTCATCATAGCAATCAGTTGTTCTGCCATTAGGTCAATTTGCATGTTAGGCTTTTATTATATAGGATATCTAGAACTGTTTACAGTAAAATTTCTTTCCATTTCACTATTACATTGACTAGAGGCCTGGTGCATGAACTCATGCACCAGTGGGGCCCCTCAGTTCGGCTTGTGGTATCGGGCCAAAACGGGCTCTCTGACATCCCCCGAGGGATCCCAGATTGCGACAGGGTGCAGGCCAGGCTGAGGAACCCCACCAGAGTATGATTGGGGCTAGGGAGGGACACAGGAGGTGGTAGGCCAACCAGGGAGGGACTGCCGGAGGGCTCCAGGACATCTCCAACCTGTCTCACTCAGTCTCCATCAGCCAAACCCCAGCAGCAAGCTATCCTACCTGTCAGAGCATATGCCTCCTGGTGGTCAGTGCACGTCATAGGGAGTGGTTGAGCAGCCTTAGCATATCATTAGCATATTATGCTTTGATTGGTTGAATGGATGACCAGATCACCAGACACTTAGCATATTAAGCTTTTATTATATAGGATACTTCCATCATTAGACCAAAAATAAAAAAAATAAATAAATAAACTTTAGGAGGAATTTAATACTAATTTTACCAAATTAGAAAATTAGATTTATAATTTTGGAAAAACTTTAGGGATAGAATATTTGCTAAAGTAGAGAAAGTAGGTTTATTTCTTAACATTTTCCTCAAATAGTACACATACAAAATACCATAGTGAATACCCCTGTTATTGAAGAATACTTTAATTATCACATTATTCTTCTGGGATAGTAATGTTTACTGTGCATACTGTGTACCATTGTCTGTGTGAAATATTATTTTTATCTAAGCCTTACAATTCTCTAAAAAGAATTATATATGTAATATGTCTTCTTTATTCCTGGGTTTGTGTAAGAGAATTATATATATATATATATATATATATATATATATATATATATATATATTTGTGTGTGTGTGTGTGAAAGAGAGAAAGGGAGAGAGAATAAATGTATCAAAATTAATAAATCATTAGAAAGTACAGTATTATTTGCTCCTCTATTTTAATTGAGAAATGCTCAAGGTAGTATTCAAAACAATGGAAATATCCTCAGAATGTGTTCATTTTTAATGACCAAGTCCACAAGAAAATAATAAGGAAACTCTTTCAATATGGTGTCAATTATATATGATAATCAAGGGGGAAAAGATGATCAAATTGCCCTCTGCACTCTAAGGCATAGGAAAAAATCACCAATCATGTGGGTAGTATTTATATTAATTCAATGATAGATAATAAACAGAAAAAACACTATATAGCTTTGTTGATATTTTGGCTTAAAAATAAAAGCTAAAGAAAAATATTCACAAATCAGTGACCTGATAGCAAAACTGACCATATATTTTTAATATATAAGACAAAGCATAGGTTAAAAAAAATTAAAGGCACACCTATATATACTGTCAATGAGAAAAAAGATGTCATTCCATTATTTTAAGTTATTTAGGCTGATGTAAGAATTAAATTGACATGAAACTATTAATAGGAGAAATCAAGATTAATTTTGTATTACAGAGGTCTCATAGATATGTGACCTAAATAAGTGACCAAAGCAGGAAGTTGTTTTCTGTGTTTTTTTTTTTTTTTTTTTTTTTTTTGTGGGGTTTTTTTTTTTACAAAGAAACAATAAATTTGCAAAGAACTGACAGGACAACAGGACAAAGAGACTTAGACTTGGGTACTAATTTGTGAAGAAACTAAATAGTTTGACAGTCTTCTTGGCCCTGAATTTTCTGTCTCAGGGGATAAGGATGCCTCTTAACCTCCTGGTGCATGGAGGTTACCTTTCACACAGGAAACTTATTTCTTCCTCTGAGGAAGACAGAGAGAAGGGTCAGAGTGTTCTTGTACCAGCTGTTTCTCAAGTAACTTTAATTCAAAGTAATCAATATGCCAAAGTGGCATATTTTGGGCTGGCAAATTTTGCTCCTCTACAAAACTTTTTACTATAGTAATAAAAGTAAAAGGGAAAACAAATACAATACAAATTTTTATAAAACTTGGTGTCTTAGAATAAAAACAAATATAGTAGTAGTAATAGCAAACAACATCATATCACATTTCCTACCTTATGTTCATAATGTGTCTTTAAAATTATAGTAACATAAAATGCAATAGTGCTTTTTCTTTGCAAACACCTATGATATCCTGGATATATACAAGACTAAATATCCTTGGCCCATCCAGTATTAAAGCAGACTTGAAATAAGGCTTCATAATTTTTTTGTTTCTTTTTAAACATTTGTTATTGATTTTTTCTTAGATAAAGATGAAGAGAGAGGTAAATAGAAATATCAATGAGAAAGAAACATTGATCAGCTGTCTCCTGCAAGCCCCTTACTGATAAATGAGCCTACAACCTGGGCTTATGCCATGACCAGGAATCCAACTGGTGACTTCTTGGAGCATGCAACAATGTGAATTCACTTAGCCACACTGGCCAGGCATCAATGGGGAATTTTACTAAATATTCAAAGAACCAACACCTATTTTCCTCAAATTATTCCAAAAATCAAGAGGAAAGAACACTTTCAGGCTCTTTGATTAGGTTAGCGTAAGCCCAAGTCTAAAACATGTTAAGGACACAACAAAAAAAAGAAAATTAAAAGACAATAACCCTGATGAACATAGTTGCTAAATTCCTCAACAAAACATTAACAAATTGGATTCAGCAATATATTAAGAAGACCATACACCATGACTAAGAAGGTTTATTCCAAGATTGCAATGCTGATACAATATTTGCAAATTAATAAATGTGATTCATCACAAAAAATAAATTGCAAGATAAAACATCTCATGATCATATCAATAGATGCCGAAAAAGCATTAGACAAAATCCAAAATCATTTTTTATAAAATCTTTCAGCAAAGTGGGAATAGAGGGAGCATGTCTAAACATGATAAAGGCCACATATGACAAACCTACAACCAACATCATACACAATGGACAAAAACTAAACCATTTCCCCTAGAAACAGGAACAAGACAGGGATATTTATTTTCACCACTCAATGTCAGCATAGTACTATAAGTCTTAGCCACAGTGATCATACAAGAAGGAGAAATAAAAGGCATTCAAATTGAAAAAAGGGAAGTGAATCTCATTATTTTCAGACAAAATTATAGTGTACGAAGTAAACCCTAAAGACTCCACACAAAAAAACTACTACATTTAATAATTGAATTAATCAATGTAGCAGAATACAAAATTAATATCCGGTAATCCCTGGCATATTTATGCACCAACAATAAATTCTCAGAAAGAGAAACTGAAAATATAATCCTGTTTTCCACTGTGAGGGAAAAAAATTAAGATACTTAGAAATAAACTTAGCCAAGGAAATAAAAAAACTTGTACTCTGAAAACTAAAGGAATTGAAAATAGAGATAGAGGAAGATATTAAAAAGTGAAAGAGCTCCAGCCGGTTTGGCTCAGTGGATAGAGTGTTGGTCTGTGGACCAAAGGGTTTCTGGTTTGATTCTGGTCAAGGACACTTACATCAGTTGCAAACTCCTCCCTGGAGCATGCAGGAGGCAACCAATCGATGTGTTTCTCTCACATCGATATTTCTTTCTGTCTTTCTGTCTTTCCTAAGGGTGAGGATTAACAACAACAACAACAAAAGTGGAAGAATACACCATGTTCAGGGATTGGTAGAATTAACATCATTAACATGTCCATATAACCCAAAGCAATCTATAGATTCACTGCAATCCATATTAAAATATCAGTGGCATATTTCATTTATCAAGAGAAAATACTCCAAAGATTTATGTGGAACAACAACAAAAAAGACCCTGGGAAGTGACAGCAATCTTGGGAAAAAGGAAGAAAAAAAAGTTGTAGGGCCAAAACCGGTTTGGCTCAGTGGATAGAGCGTAGGCCTGTGGACTGCAAGGTCCCAGGTTCGATTCCGGTCAAGGGCATGTACCTTGGTTGCTGGCACATCCCCAGTAGGGGGTGTGCAAGAGGCAGCTGATCGATGATTCTCTCTCATCGATGTTTCTAACTCTCTGTCCCTCTCCCTTCCTCTCTGTGGAAAATCAATAAAATATATATATTTTTTAAAAAGTTGTAGGAATAACAATACCAGATATCAAGTTTACAACAAAGCCACTGTACTCAAAATAGCCTGGTACTGGCACAAATACAGGCAGATAGTGCAATGGAACAGAAGAGAGATCACAGAAATCAACCCAAGCCATATACTCAATTAATATTTGACAAAGGAAGCAAGAGCATACAATTGAGTCAACACAGTCTCTTCAATAAATGGTTTTGGGAAAATTGCACAGATACATGCAAAAAAGAAGAAATAAAAAGAAACTAGACCACCGACTTATACCATGCACAAGAATAAACTCAAAATGGATAAAATATTTAAATTTAAGTCAGGAAATCACAAACATTTTAGGAAAAAACATAGGCAGCAAATCTCAGACATCCTTCATAGCATTATGTTCACCTGTACATCTCCTAGGGCTAGGGAAACATTGGAGAAAGTAAACAAAGGGAAGTATATCAAAACAAAATGAAAAGGGACCCCACTGTGTGGGAAAACATATTGCCAATGATAAATCCGGAAAAGGGTTAATATCCAAAATATATAAGGAACTCATACAACTTAAAAGGAAGATAAACAATCCAATAAAAAAATGGGAAAAGGATCAAAATAGATACTTCTTCAAAGTGGACATACAGAAGGCCAAGAGACATATGAAAAAATGCTCAAAGTCCCTATCATTAGAGATATACAAATTGAAACAGCGAAGATGTATCACCCCACATCTGTCAGAATGGCTACCATCAACAAATGAACAAATGACAAGTGCTGGAGAGGATGTGGAGAAAAAGGAACCCTAGTACACTGCTGATGGGAATGCAGACTGGTGCAGCTATTATGAAAACTGTATGGAGTTTTGTCAAACAAATATGTAACTGCCATTTGACCCAGTGATCCCATTTCTGGGAATATATCCTAAGAAACCTGAAAGACCAATCAAAAAGAATGTGTACTCCTATGTTCAGAACAGCAAAATTTATAATCACTAAAATCGGGAAATAACTTAAGTGCCCATCAGTAGATGAGTACCTTATTTGCCCGCGTATAAGACGATTTTTTGGCCCTGAAAAATACGTATTTGCCGGCGTATAAGACGACCCCCTAACATTTCCACTAAAAATACAGAGTTTGTTATATACTCGCTGTATAAGACTACCCCCCACTTGGAGGCATATTTTTCAGAGCCAAAGGGTCGTCTTATACGCCGGCAAATACGGTATATACAAATCCATGGTGTATTTACACCATTTAATACTATGCAGCAGTAAAAAAAAAAAAAAAAGCAAAGCATCTTTTACCCTTTGAGACTACATAGAGATACCTGGAGAGTATTATGCTAAGCAAAATAAGTCAGTTAGAAAGAGACAATATCACTTGATCTTTCCCATATATGGAATATAATGAACAAAATAAACTGATGAACAAAATAGCCCCAGAGTCATAGAAACATGGAACAGACTAATCAGTCTCAGAGTGAAGGAGTGGGTGGGTGGATAGGACATGATTAACCAAATAATGTGTATGCATATATGCATAGCCCAAGTACACAGACAACAGTGTGATGAAGGCCTGGCGTGGATGTGGGGAGGCGAACTAAAAGGGGTCAAAGGGAGAAAAAGGGTATATCTGTATTAATTTCAACATTAAAGATTCATTTAAAGATGGCACTTTAAAAAAACAGCTCCTCTGAAGTCTACTTTTTAAAAAGTACAAGGTTTTTGCTACTAGTGACAGCATGTTAAGATTATTGCCTGTAAAAATTCAAAATTTCTGGTTAAGCCGCCCATTTTCCAAATAATTTAAATCTTCTCATAACTACTGATTTCAAGGCAAAAGAGCAAGTACATTTTCACAGCAAAACAAGTAGTTTAATTATGCAATGTAATGTATAAGAGGTAACATTTGATAAAAATGGTTTTTCATAGCAGTGTGTTTCAATTTGTAGATAATGACCAATCAAATATCACAATTCATTTCAGCAATAAATTAGAAAATGAAGGAGAAATCTATTATAGACCTAATATTGCGTTAGCTGAAAGCAGCCATAGAAGGAAGCTATTGTAACTAAAGGCATTAGGTGACAAAAATTAACATTCAGGCTCCTTTCCTGTCTTTGGAATTGCAGGCAAGCTATGGTATCTTCTAAATTCTAATATCCTTGTTCATAAAACAAGAGGGTTTTTCTAGTTGATATCCAAAGGGATTCCACCAAATGGAATGACAGCACACCTGGCTAATTCTTATGCTGCCACATCTTTGGAGGAGCCTCAAAACATCACACTCTCTAATTAACAAAAGCCTGAAGACCTTCTAGAAACCAAAAGCAGGCTATTCTTCATAAATTGGCATTGCTGCCAGTGATAGGGCAGTTGCAACTAATTCAAAAATAATATGTGACTCCTAAAAGAAACTGGTTGTCTCAGGAATAAGAGGAGACTTTGACCAAGAGGGTCTTAATTCTCAGCTTGACTAAACTTAAGGGAACTTCTCTCTGACCCTAGGCCCTTGACCTCCCTTTTCTTAGAGCATTTACTTTAGAAATATTTCAATTGTAAATTTTTTCTCTACCTTTTGAGATGGAAATCTCCTCCCAGCCTCTTGCCAGTTTTACTGCCCAGAACTGTCTTTCTCAAGGACCTGGGAGCCATCCTTTTGAAATGTAATCATGGAGGAGATGCCCTCTCTATTTCCCAATCCCTGTGGGGAGGTGGGAGTTTAACCTCAATAAGCTGCAAGTTGCAAATGCAAATGGTCTAATCACTCTGAACAGCACTAGCAGCCTTATAGCACTTTCCCACTAGTGCATTCCAGCACTTACAACTCTCCAGCTTTTATTTCAAGATACTTGAATTCTGTCTCTCTCTCTCCCATTATAATATTCTTGAGTAACGTCTTTTCTGTCCATTTAACTGTTCAGTTTAATGCTTTTATGATAACCCAGGCAGAAAAAGTCGTCTTTTGATATTAGTAATACATACAATATAAAATAAAGTTTTAATAATTAAATGACATTGGAACATTTAAACCCAAAATACTCTATTAAAAGGAAATGTTTTCAAAAACAAAATAGAGAGATGAACACAATAGAAACAAAGGTATGGATATATGGAGCAGACTGATTGCTTTCAGAAGTGAAGGGGGAGGGTAGTCCTAATGAAAGAAGGTAGATGGTTTAGCCAAAGAACATACAGCATATGTATAACATTTAGACACAGACAACAGTGCAGTGATGACCAGAGACAAGAGGGAGGGGACTGGGGCTGGGTAGAGATGGGCAAAGGGTGGGTATGGGAACATCTGTAAAAGTGTCAACAATACAAATAAAGTTAAAAAATAAAAAAGATTGGCAGTGGAGATACCTTTTGGTTCCCAGGAAGGAGAGCCTTTGGATGAGATTTATTTAAAAGAGATTTGTTGAGGGTATGCCTTCAGGAGAGTCCTGTAAAGAAGTGAAGGAAGCCCTAGCCAATTTGGATCAGTGGAGAGAGTGTTGGCCTGCAGACCTAAGGGTTTCAGGTTTGATTCTAGTCAAGTTCACATGCCTAGGTTGCTGGCTTGGTCTAACATGTAGGAGGCAACTGATCAGTGATACTCTCATCATTGATGTTTCTATCCCTCTTTTACTCTCCCTTCCTCTCTGAAATCAATAGAAAATACTTTTTTTTTTAACAAAAAGTGAAGAAAACAGGATGGGAAGGGAGATGTAAAACACAATGTGGTTTCAGCTGGAGTTTAGCCTTAGCTTGATCATAGAGTGAGCTCCAAGTGTAAATGGCACCTTAAAGTTACTTCCAGTTGCTGGAAAAGGGCTGTCCTTTTTCATGTCATTGATGCACCCTCTAAAGAGGTTGTAAGCTCCTAGTAATTTCCCAGTGATATTGTTCCCATTGGTCCTGGGAAACAGACATCTGATGAGTGCAGCTGTGTGCTTTCAGCAGCCAATACTTGCATCATCTGAAGAATGTGAGGACTTGCTTAGTAAAGGGGAGCTGAGTAGATGCCAACATCATCTACAGTAGTTGGCTTGACTTTAGTTAGAAGAGGTTAAATGAAGAAGGAAGTATCTGAATTTTAAAAAGAGAAAGGCTAAGAAAGTGTCAAAGAAGGAGATGGATTAAAAAGCAAAATTAATTGTCATTATGGAATTGGTGACTAGAAGTGAATTTAAAAAATGAAGGGTATGATTATATTATATAATAAAAGGGTAATATACAAATTGACCGTCACTCCAAGGCACAAAATGACCACCCCCATGTGGTCAAAGATGCCTGTCCTCATGTGGACACAATATGGTCTTCAGGGGAGGGCAGTTGTGGGTGATCAGATTTATATTCCCCCTAAAGGTGCACCATGGTTTCTAGCTCGACGTTTCTAGCTCTCTATCTCTCTCCTTTCTCTCTATAAAATATCAATAAAATATATTTTTTTAAAAATAAATTTTGATGAGAGAGAAACATCGACCAGCTGCCTCTTGCACACCCCCTACTGGGGATGTGCCCGCAACCAATGTACATGCCCTTGACCGGAATTGATCCCGGGACCTTTCAGTCTGCAGACTGACGCTCTATCCACTGAGCCAAACCGGTTTCAGCAGAACATATCTTTTATAGAGTGGATTGGGGATAGGAACTTAATAGACTCATGACTAATAATTTAGAAGTGATAGCAATGTTCTTTGTTCTGCAGTTGAGTTTGGGTTATACATGTTGCATATATTATCCAGTCACACATTTGTCAAAATTCAGTGTGTTTATAAATTGTCTATTTATTGTATCCTATATAATAAAAGGCTAATATGCAAATTCTCCACTTGGGAGTTTGACCTATGGGGAGTTCGACCATTCATTATGATGTGTGCTGACCACCAGAGGCAGCATAGAACAAAGAAAGGCCCTGTCCAGAAGCTGGCAGCTGGGGAAGGAAGGCCTGGATTGGCCTTGATTGCTGGTGAGGCCTAGAGATCCTACGCATGCATGAATTTTGTGCACCAGGCCTCTAGTATGAAATAAAATAGTAAATTCTGAGTAATTATATTCATAATGAAGGACTTAAGAGGAAGTGTACTAACATCTGCAAATTTCTTTATAATTCATCAAAAAATGAGGTGAATTGTGGAGGTACATAAGAATGGATAAAGAAAGGCTCTGAGGTAGAGCGAGTATAATAAAATGTTGGAGCGATGCTGGGTATATGAATATTATTGCAAAATTCTCATTTTCTTTGTATGTTTGAAAATATTCAGAAAAAATATTGAGAAAATATTGAAAATCTTGAAAAAAAATTTTTTAAATATGTGACTTATTTTAAATTTATAAAGAGAGAGTTAGTCAAGTGGTAATTTATCCTTGCCTCATATTTTATATTGAACAAGGGATGCTCATTATAAAAATGGTTTATAAAAATAAGAACGTACCTATAACTGATCTCCTTACTGTTTTAAAATACTACTAGAAGAGATTTACATTTAATCCTCAAGGTTTCTAGCAAATTGAACAATGGGATTTGTGCATCATAACATATCCTTAGTGGACTGCAGAAAATTACAGTGTGCTGAACTTGCCAATTGTGAAATGCACAAACCAAAAAGCTAATTTCATAAACTTGTTGTGGAATGGTTGAGCTTTGAAATTGGCTTTCTGACATTTTTAACATTCTGAGAGTTAAACATACTCCAGATATCACAAGGCATCAATGTGTAGTGTAAAAGTTGATTTAAATTCCCTTGTCACTGGAGAGAAACATTTGTTGAATTTTTAACTTGTTCCCTAACCTTTCTGATCAGCAATTTATTCATCTATAAAATATGGTTCTCAATTTTTAATTTATATGGCCATGTGAGTAATATTAGTATGTTAGACAGAGTATATAAAGTTATTGACATATAATTTTTATTATATATTTTCTCATTTTCCCAATCTACTAGTATAAAACAATAAAAACATACTAATACTTTAACCCAGTATTGGGTGAAATGGTGAAAGTGTCAATTGTATGGTGATGGATGCTAACTAGAATTATTGTGGTTATCACTTGGTAGTTTATACAAAGATAAAATTTTTATATTGTACTCCTATAACAATTATAATGCTGTATACCATTTTTACTTTAATAAAAATAATAATTTAATTTAACATTAATCAACACTTATTACAATGTTAATTAATTATAGTTTTAAAATTTTACACAGATATTTCTGCCTAAGGTTTGGTAGTATTGTTTTATTCTCACAAAATGTGGTTGCATTGAGGACATGTTGTTACATTATTTAAACATCTAAGCCCATCTGAAAAATTACTATAGCAATACTTTGGGATGGGCACATGGTATCCAAATTACAATTTTAGCCATTGCTAATTTATGTCATAATCTTGACAAGTATGTTATAAATATCATTGGAATCTCTTTCATGTCTCCCTAATAACTTTTATAAAGAGAAAACCACAAATTATACACACATACCACCACCACCACCACCAAACAGAAAGAAACAAAAAGCAAATGCAATAAAACATACTGGCAAAACCATTGCTCTATATTTTGGGTAAAAGACAGAAAGGTGATAATCTACTCATCCAGGCAGTAAGAAAGTGTTTGTGTCCTATGGAAGTAACATGATTTAGTCACAGCTAATGTGCTTAAGGTGCCTTCTAGTGCTCCTCTTTTCCTAATGTCTCACAAGTCAAATATCTCAGTGACATATTTATGTCTTTGGTAAAGCAACATGCAATAGGACCAATCTAAATTGAAAGAGTTATTTTCATAGCTTTACTAATTAGGGAGGAGAAATAATTCAACATAGAATAAGGAACATAAATTGTTTAGGCACAAAATTGTCTTGCCTAGATTTTTTTTTTTTAAGTGGGACTCACTAGCCTTACCAGTGAAATACAGCAATTTCAATTCATGGAATAAGAAGAGTCATGACTCTCAGAGGTAGGGTGACATTTATTGCAAGATGATTTTTCATCAGTACCAATTTTGTAGTGTTGCAACATCCTGTAAATTTCACTAGCAGATGTATTATATATAATGTAATAGCAATGAAAAAAAGGATAAATATGTTCATAATTACTTAGGGAATATGAAATGACCCATGACTTAAAAAATAAAAAAGGGTAACATAAAAAAAAAATTAATGGGGCTTTTTTTTTTTTAACTTCTCATCCATTATTTGCTTGCTGTGTCTCCTTTTATACCTCTGTCATTTTTGTCATGAAAGAATTTTACATCTGAATCTGGCTTGTTTTATCGAGTCAATCCATCTCATATTTGGTTTTCCTCTTTTCCTGAAGTCTTCTATTTTCCCCAGTGTTATATTGTCTTTTCCAAGAGCCCTGACTTCTAATAATGTGAGAAGGCAGTTTTTCATATTTGCCTTTAGTGATATTTCAGGCTCAATTGCTCTAGGACCCACTTGTTCATCTTCTGGGTTGT
The DNA here is from genome assembly GCA_963924515.1 of Vespertilio murinus. Classification (NCBI taxonomy): domain Eukaryota; kingdom Metazoa; phylum Chordata; class Mammalia; order Chiroptera; family Vespertilionidae; genus Vespertilio; species Vespertilio murinus. The sequence continues at coordinate 73,100,893 of OZ004707.1, forward strand.
CCAGGGTATCATAGAGTTGTCTTCCAACATCATATTTCAAAAGAATCATTTTTTTTTTCCTACCAGCTTTTCTCACTGTCTAACTTTTGCATCTGTACAAAGTCATTGAAAATACAAGGGTGTGGATGACCTCAGCTTAGGTCTCTAATGACACTCCTTTGCTCTGGATGGTCTTTCCTAATTCTTCCTTTGCCACCCTTCAAAGCCTCAGTCTTCCCTTGTTTTCTTGGCTGCAGTCTCTATTTGAATTGACAACTGAATCAAGGTAAGCAAGATCTAACAATTTCAATGTATTTATTGTATATATTGAAGTTGTGTATTTCTTTTGTACTCAGGATTTTTATCCTCTTGATGTTCAAATGCAGCCTGTTTTGGCACTTTTTCTTTGACTTTCATCAGAAGTTGTTTTATATCATTGCTATTTTTGCTAATAAGATGGTGTCATCTACATATATAGCCTGTTTCCCCAAAAATAAGACAGTGTCTTATATTAATTTTTGCTCCCAAAGATGTGTTAGGTCTTATTTTCAGGAGATGTATTATGTTTGATGAAGCAGGTCTTATTTTCAGAGGATGTCTTATTTTCGGGGAGACACAGTAGTTACTAGAGGCACAGTGCATGAAAATTGTGCACTGGTTGGGGGGGGGCGTCCCCTAAGCCCGTCCTGCTCACAGTCCAGGAGCAGTCGGACATCCTTAGCATTGCGGTGAAGGCTCTCACCGCCACCCCTGTGCTTGCCAGCCAAAAGCCCAACTTCTGGCTGAACACCCCCCCCACACTCCGACCCCCTGCTTGTGGGAGCACACTGACCACCAGGGAACAGCTTCTGCATTGAGTGTCTGCCCCCTAGTAGTCAGTGTGCAACATAGTGATAGGTCATTCTGCCATTTGGTCAATTTGCATATTAACCTTTTATTATATAGGATTTATGCTTCTTCCACCAATTTTCAATATTTTCTCCTATCTAGTCAAGTTTTCACTATGAACTGTACTACATACAGATTAAACAACTAGGGAGATAAAGTGCACATTTGTCTGACACCTTTGCCTATAGAAAACCATTTTGTCTTTCTATATTGTCCTGACAGTGACTTGTAGTCCACCATACAGAGTAACCCATAGGTTTTTATAATTGACACAGTCAAAAGCTTTAGTATCCATATATAAAAAAGGCTAAGCGACTATCTGGCCATCCAACTCTACAACTGGCTGGTAGGTGTGATGCACACTGAGCACCAGTTGCAGATACTCCACACAGGACTTGCTGAGCTGTGGTGATGTGCTAGTGGCCATTCTCAGATGACGCACCCCAGAATCAGAGAGGAGGAAGCCCTATTTCTTGCGGGGCCATGCGATTCCACCTTCGGCCTTGGGTTATGTTGTTGCTGGGGCACTGTCAGCCCTGAATCTGGTTTACTGCACACTTGCATTGGCGTTCCACACCCTGTACAATAGCAACTTTGCAGAGTTCCCTCTAGCACTCTGGGAGTCCTAGGGGGATGTCAGAGAGCCAGTTACAGCCCAATACCAGCAGGCCAGGCAGAGGGACGCCCACCTGCAGGAGGGACCCTGCTCACTCCAAAAATGGCATAGAGCTGCGGCAATGCCCCAGATGCAGCTAGCAGGGAGGGACTGAGGGAGGCTGGCTCCAAGGTGTGTCTGGCCCATTTCACCCAGCCCTGCCCCACCAGCCACCTTCTAACTAATTTCCTTTCAATGTGCATGAACCCATGCATCAGGTCACTAGTAGTCTTTAAAAAGTAGACTATGTCTTGACCAATATGGTTTAATGGTAGAGTGCTGGCCCACATGACGAAGAATTGCAGGCTTAATTCCCAGTATGGATTGCAGGTTCGTTCCCTGGCAATGAATGCCTCTCTCCCACATGCCCTTCCTTCCTGCCACTACCTCTAAAGGTCAATGGAAAAAATATATATATTTGGGTGAAGATTAACAACAACAACAAAAAATAAACTAACTAATTTGTTTGGAGCACTCCAGCATCCAGTGAATGTTAAATATTAGACCTTAAATGACTCTTTTTTTCTGGGTCCAGCTTTAACATCTGGCAAATGCACCATATAAGGTAGACACAAAGGTTCTATCACCTTGAACATCACTTTACTTGCATGGGAATAGCAATGGCCCGATAGTTACTGCATTCCTCGTCATTTAATTTATTGAATATTGGAATATATATTGAATATTTTGAATTTATAGGACATTGGTTGTTTATCATATTTATCAACACATTCTTGTTAGGATTTTGACAGATTCAGTTTCTTTGGCTTGAAACTATTCCATTGGTATCCTATTTATCTCTGGCAATTTCTTTCTTTCCAATACTTTCAGGGCAGTTTTCACTTTTCTTTCTAGAATTACAGGTTCTGCCTCATGGGAATCTCCTTTAAAAGTATCTGTCATTCTTTTGTTCATTCTGCATAGATTTCTCAAGAAAATGTTTCCACCTTCCTTTTATATTCTCCTGGTCATATGTTGTGCTTCCTTGTTGAGTTTTCAGTATTCATAGCCCTTATTTTAATTTCCCTTTTATTTATTGAATCTTCTGGTAGATGATTCTTGGTGTGTTTTTTTAATTTTTATTTTTTATTCTTTTCTATCTACTTGCATTACCAAGTGTTCTCTTTATGGTTATGTGATTGTAATTGAAAAACTGGGTTCAGAATCTAACCCTTCTTTTGTCAACTTTTGCTTTTGCTTCTTGCCTGTCTCTAACAATTTCTAGTGTTTGTTATCCATATCAATTTTTCTTTCCTTTTTAGTTATGTCATTGTATTTTAATGTTCTTCCCTAACACTTCTAGTTTCAGTCCATAATTCTTTGGGTTCTTAGTCAATTAATTTTAACAGTCCAAATCTGTTTTTAATGTGTATTTTAAATCCACCAAAATATTATTTGATTATATTTTGGCACTACAATTCTTGTAGTGCTTATCTTTAGCTTTACTCTACTGTTTGACATTAGTTCTCCTGGTTCTCATTTTGGCAGAGAGAATACAGCTTCTCCATCTCAGCTTCCAATTACATAGACTATTTGGTTTCCATATTAGCCATCTGGCGATGACCATGTGTACAGTTGTCTGGTTGGTTGTTTGAAGCATGTGTTTGCAATGAACAAATTGTTCACTTCACAGAAATCCATTAGCCAATCTTCTGCTTCATTAGAACTGATAGTCCAAATGTTCAAACAATGTTGGGTTTTTCTTTATTCTCTATTTTTGTATGCCACTCACCTATAATTATCAATATGTCTGGTTTTGGTATTTGATCAACTTCTTCTTGAATACTTGTGCAGTATTTTTAATTTATTTTTCTTCAGTCTCTACAGTTAGAACATAGACCTGAGTGATGTTTATCTTAATATATTTTCCTAGAAGTATGATCTATATTATTTGGTTAGAACTCACATTACAGTTCTTAACTACCTGAGCCACATTTTGTCTCAGTATTAAAGCTACTCCACTTCTTCTGAGTTTGTCATTTCCAGGCTAAAGCACTTTGTAGCTGCTTAGTTGTCTCACCAAAATGCTTCACCTCAATAATAGTTCACTAACATCAGGCACTGCAATGTTTAGATGTCCCATTTTTTGCTTTAATTTCAAGTTCACCTTGGTTCATGTGTCTTAATGTTTTATGTTCCTATTGTATGTGTGGTGCAGCTCTGCCTCATGGGAATCTCCTTTAAAAGTATCTGACATTCTTTTCTTTTGCCTTTGTGCACATTCTTTTGGCTTTGGATTAGTGCATCATTAGCAACAATGCGATTTGTATTTGTTCTTTGTTTTTTATGATTCAGATTAGATTTTTTGTTCACTTGACCTAATTTTTTTTCTGTATTCAGATATATTTAAAATTTAGTAGATTATACTGATCAGGTCAGAATCTAGCAGGCTTTCTAACTCTTTTGCTTCTAGGAACATCATGATTAACTAGCCAACACAGTAAGTCTGTGCAAGTGAGACTATTCTGATTGATACTTATACTTTTCTGTCCAAAGCTCTTTTGTTTTTGGTGGTTGAGTGCCAATACATGACCCACTGCCATGCTGGGATCCAATTATTACAATTGAATTTAGGTTTTCCACTTCTGAGACCTCAGTTCCAATTATAAGGTCTATTCTACCTGCAGAGAAGAGTGATCACAGAGCTCTTTCAAGGGCATTGGTGCTCTCCTCACTCATTTATCTCTTACAGTATTTGTGAAACATATATCTTCTGCACTCCCCCAGTGTAGGTGAGTAGGTCTTAAATGACACAACCTCTCTAAAATTCCAGTCTAATTACTATGAGAACTTGGTTCTTGTCGTCTTGAAGAAAAAGGCAAAGTGTAGAAAAGCAAGCTAGATACATATATTAGAATAGATAGATAGATAGATATTAGAATATATATAGAATATATATAGACTATATAGAATATATAGAATATATGTAGAATATATAGAGAGAATGTATATATATATATATATATATATATATATATATATATATATATAGAGAGAGAGAGAGAGAGAGAGAGACAGAGACAGAGAGACAGAGAGAGAAAGAAAGAGAGAGACAGAGAGAGACAGAGAGAGAGAGAGAGAGAGAATAGGTATATATATATATATATATATATATATATATATATATATATATGATTGTGAAACAAGGAGGAGTATAGAAAAAGCAACAAAAGAGCCTAGACTGGATTGCTTTGGCTCACTGGGAGTCAGAGAAAAACAGGTCTTTGATACCAGTTCAGGGGGTTAGGCTGGGATGAGCTGCCACTGCCCATTGCCTCCCTGGAGTTTAGGAGATTTGTGCCTGTGGGGGAAGGAGGTGAAGGTGGGAATGGCTCAGGCATGCTCCCTGGAGGGACAGTGCCCTCAAACCTTCATTTTTGGGGTCATTAAAGGTTGGGCATTTAGGAGAGGTCTTAGGGAAGAATCAATAGAATATTCATCAACTTTATGCTGATGTAACAAAATGACATTTATTCTGTTAATTTGTCTGTCCTTGAGTGTGGTTGGCAAATGGCACTAATTAGGTGTCTGTTATCTGTCTCCCTGACTAGGATGATTTAAGCTATCTGCCCTCTGGTTGGGGAAGAGAAGTGCAAGCCATTCACTTTTAAGTATCCTTAGTTTAGGGAAGATAGAATTTACTAGGTGGCTGCAAATTGCTTTTAACCATCTGTCTCAGTGTTCCTATTCTACTTGTCCTGAAATTTTTTTTAAGTTTCTTACTATTTTGTAATCATCTCTTTAAGTATTTTAATTCCTTATTCTACATTAAACCAGAACAGGTCTGACATTACCAGTAAATAGGCTCACTGTGGGCCATCTTTTGGTCAATGTTTCAACCAATCATCCAAACAATCAGAATCCTTCCTAACTCCTGAGTTACAACATTAAATGCCGAATCCCTTCTTAGTGAGCTGATAGCAATAATATATCCAACTCTGTTTCTTCCATCATTATCTCACACCCTATTTACTCCCACATATGTTCCCTGGATTTCTGCTTATATAAATTAGGAAACTCAAGTAGTTATTTTTGTAGTATAGTGCACCTCCTCATGGACACTTTACTTCTCAATTTTAGAGTCCTGCTAAGACTGAATCTAATTATATTTAAAGCAAAAAGGAAGAGTGGGGGTGGGTCCTGAGAAATATCAATATTGTTTTTTTCCTTCCTTCCTTCCTTCCTTCCTTCCTTCCTTCCTTCCTTCCTTCCTTCCTTCCTTTCTTTCTTTCTTCTTTCTTTTTTTTTTTCTCTCAACATTTTTAAGTGGCAACAACCTCAGGGAAAGACTTTAGAGTTTTCTCAGGTAATTTCTCAGGCAATCCCCTTTAATGTAGTTTGGTAGTCATCTCCATTGGGGGTGGGGAAGCCACTTTACTGGAAAAGATTCATCAAAATTTAGGAGCTCAATATAACTCACTTTTTTTTAGAGTAGGCAGCTAGGTATATATGAGCTGGGAAAAGTAACTGTGGCTCAGAAAGAGTGTTATGTGTGAGACATGACAAACTGAAAATAGACAACAGAGGTGGCAGGCCCCTATGTGAAGAAGAAAGAAGCATAGCCCCTCTAGAATGTGACTAAACTAGTGGCATAACACCTAGATGAAGGATCCTTGTAGTTTAAACACAAATCTTTTGAGACTTGAGGGAGGGGTGACTTGCCTAGGGGTGTTTCGATCTAAGGGTATCAATCCTCTAAACTTCCAAATATTGGGCCACTAGATTTGATTTCAGCCAAATGAGTTGCTCACTCATGTCCTATCTGAATGTCTTTCTTTCCTACAGATAAATCCTTGCCTGATTTTGTTCCCATTTGTTGTCTCTTGCTTGAATTCATTCCTACAAGCAAGATAAGAATTGGGGGTGCAGCGTATTGTCTCTGACCAAAGACCTCCTTGACCAACACTGACAGCTTCATCATGATGTGCCATACATACCTAACCCAACTTGAAGAATAACATTCTTTTTAAATCAATGCCCTCACTTTAACAGTAGACATTCTCTAAAGCTGGAAATTTAACTTGCATTATAATTTAACCAGTTGGGGTTTAATTTTTAGTCATCTCACCCCTGTGGCTACAAGAGACAAAGGACTCCTTCAGGGCATAATTAGAGGTTTCTGCATGCTTTAGCTGATAATTCAAATCATTGAGCTTTTTTTTTTTATTTCTTTTACTACTTTGTCCAGGGACATTAGGCATGTCTTAGCCAATCTCACTATATTTATTAGTTTTCTAAAACTCTTGAGGATCACTGTCCTTCTAGGGAGCATGCTTGTGCCAGTCCCTTCTCCCTTCCTTTCCCCCACAGGCACACATATATTAAACTCTATAAAGTCCAACTCCACAAGGCTTGCAACCAGGGTAGTAATGGGCAGTGGCAGCTCATCCTGGACTAACCTCCTGAACCTGTATCCAAGGTCCCCTTCTCTCTGACTTCCCAATGAACCAAAGCAACCCAGCCCAGGCTCTCCTGTCACTTCTTCCATGTTAAACCTTTCCTTGTTTCACTGTCCTGAGTATATACCTGCTATGGCCAAACAATTCTTGTTCGCTTTGCTGCAAGAAGAAAGGAAGGAAGGAAGGAAGGAAGGAAGGAAGGAAGGAAGGAAGGAAGGAAGGAAGGAAGGAAGGAAGGAAGGAAAACTTAATAAGGGTTTTGGTCTGATAGCTCAGTTTGTTAGAGCATCATTCTGATACACTAAGGTTGTGATTTCATCCTCAGACAAGGCACATACAAGACATCATGAATCAACCAATGAATGTATAAATAAGTGAAACATCAAATCTCTCTTTCTCTCTCAAATCAATAAAAAAAAATTAAATTAAAATTTTGATATGTATCACATACATAATCATTCAGTGCCTTGATTCTAATAAGTATTTGATTAGGATTATTCTATGTATATATTTTGTATATCTCTATAAATAGTTAATTCCATGGACTATTAACTAATAAATAGTTAATTCCAATAGTAGCTATTTCTTTACTACTGGAAATAGTGCCAATAATTTTTAAATAACAGAAATAATTCAGAAAACTATCCTTAAAATTCTGTTCCTCTGGAACACATTTTGCACCAAACTCTGTATAGAGATTCATATGAAGGAATTTGGTTGCAAGACCCAGGAGTGCAAGAGCCATAGCTGTATTTCTGATCTAAGTTCAAAGGACTGAGAACCAGGAAACTGATGGTGTACCATAAACTCCATTCCGATAACAAGCAAAGGCTGCTATCCCAACTCCAAAAATATAGGCAGAGAGAGAAAATTCTTCCTTGATCTATATTTTGTTTTATTCAATTCTCCATAAATTTGGGTGAGTCCCCCTCACAAGTAGAGAAAAAGTTCTTTTACTCAATCACCAATTCAGATGTTAATTTTATCCAGAAATATCCTTATGCAATACTCAGAATAATATTTGACCAAAATCATGGGCACTCAATTTGACATTAGATCAACCATCCCAGAGTTCATTCTTACCCAAGCATCATCTCTTAAACTAATGCACGGACATATCTGTCCTTCCTCCTCCATAACCTAGAGCACACACTTCTTTTTTCTCTATCGTAATTTTTACATCTGACTCTGTTTGCTATAACATTCTTCCCTCTGGTTTCTCCCTTCTTCTCTGTTCACTCTTCTTTCAATTATTTTTCTACCATTTTGATTGTTAAGCTTCCTAAAATGAGAAATTAAATACATCTTACGAAGTACCAAATCACTCTGTATGGAAATACTACTTGTAACATATAAACCCGCAGGCAACATGATCTTTAGAGTTACAAAACTGAGATAAGGCATGTGGTCTGATTGATAATATTTCAGGAGGTGTATGGAATAAAAATACATCAGAATTCAGTTATATCTTTTTATTGCAAAGGGTGAGGTTAATACAAAAAGTGAGACAGAAGAAATTTAAAACATTTAAATTGTAACACATTTCTACTAGAAGACTATGTAAGATGAGTCCAACTTTAAAACAGAATGAGTAATACCACACACAAAAATAATAAAAAGTTATCACCAAACATGTGATAACTTTTATTGCTGTTTTACATTATCACATCTACTAAACTTCTTATTGCTGTTTTAAATGATCACACCTACTAAAATAATTGGTGGTTTTGGTGGGGAGTGTTATAATGTTACAAGAGAAGGAACCTGGCCCTACTGGGTCTGCCTAGGACCAGCAGATAGTGTGCAGATTCTTGACTTCCGCAGAAAAAAATTCACAGCATAAATCCACGTGGATTTTAGAGGGCACTTATTAAAGCTGGGGACAGCAAAACAAGAAAGGGCTGGGAATTGAGCCTAGGCTGGTCCATGTTGGCTCACTAAGAAGTCAGAGAAAAGAGAGCCTTGGGGACAGGCTCGGGGCGTTTGCCCAGGGGGGACTGCCTCTGCCTATTGCTGCTGTGGTTGCAAGCTTAGTGGGGTCCTTTAGAGTTTGGGAGATGCCTGACTGTGTGAAAAGAAGAGGAGAAATGGGGGGAGATGGGGTCACCTTCGTTTTCAGGGGTTTTAAATGCTGAGCATTTAGGGGATGTCCTAGAAATGTATCTCAACAAAACTGTCATTAATTTCATGTTGATGTGCCAAAATGTGATTTATCCCCTTCACTTCATCTGTCCTTCAATGTGGTTGGTAAATAGTACTAATTAGATTTCTGCTATCTCCCTGAATAGGGTGATTTAAGCTTTTTACCCTCTGGTTGGGGAGAAGAAGAGCAAACAATTTACTCATAAGAGTCCTTGGTTTAAGGAAGATATAATTTACTAGATGGTTACAAACTGCTTGCTTAATTATGTCTCAGTTTCTCTATTCTGCTTGTCTTGGATTACTCAATACTAACTCTGGAATTTATGTGCATAAGTCAAAAACTTAAAATTAAATAGCCTATGTCAACATTATACAGTGTTATATTCAGTATAAGTAAAGTTATAAAGAATAATTATACCATAATCTGTGAGTAAGATTATAAATGTGTATGAGGAAACAATACAGCTACTCATTAATACAAAAAGTAGTCAGTATTGTCTTTCATCTTTATAATTAAAAGGTTCTGTTCTGCTTTTGACTTCTTATTTCACCAAATTAATTCTAGAAATTTAACACTAAGTATGAGAATCTGTGCATCTTTGCTAATCAAACATTCTAGAAAAATCTGCAAAGATTGTTATTGAGCATTTTTAATACTTGATTAGTATGTTGGGCAATATAGAGATAGTTTCACTAAAGAGTGAAAGCTGGCTTTCAATTAAGCAATTGCATGTTATTGTCAGAAACTTGCAGTAATTGTACAGTGACTCACTTCATAAATATGTTTCTCTATACTGCATTATACTTTTCTTCTATGGTACATTGGCACTGTGAATATGTTACAACCAATGAAAAGCCTTACATATTTTGACACCTACTAAGAATATCTAATTGGATTTTTCTTTTATTTAATTTTCATAATGTGTTAGGTATCCAGTTCTCACTTGCTCAGCATGAGCATCACTGTTTCTAATCTTGCCTTTGAGAGACAATGAATGGCTCATTAATTAATGACTGTAGTTGACTGTGATATTTACTTAAAAGCAATAGAAGATAATAATACCAGTGACTAAAATCAGAAAATACAAAAGAATATGCCTTTAATAAATATAGAATACAAAACACTAAACAGGATAAATATATGTAGGTCCAAATAGCAAAAATGCATGAGATAGATTTGTTGACCTTAATAGTCAAGTTGAGATATAAAAGCAAAATAGATAAAACAATTTTCAAAATTGAAGATTCCAAGTAAATATTAAAAGGCTATATTTATTTAAAAACAAAAATGCCCTTAACATTACATTCATGCTTAAAATAAAAATGAGTAAAAAACAAACAAACAAAAAACCCATATATTTTTTAATGATTAAAGTTATTGAATTCCTATTTGGATGATTATAGTTTGAAATTGGTAAAAAACAATGACATCTCATTAAAAACAAAATCCTACCAGGACATATAGACATACAGTCAATAAGGGAAACAGAAAAGAAAGGATGCCCCTACCTTATGTCCAAGTGACTAGTACTAGTCAAGGATATGAAGGTCCTTTATTTATTAAATGCTGAACATTTATTAAATGTTCATCTTTATGATGCTTAATCTTGTGAGACTTTTTTCTCACTTTCCTTCTGTTTTATATGTACTTCCTTTACTCAGACAGTATTAGAAAGTGAATTTTTCATGGGTGTAATTCCTTGTTGCAATGTATAATTTGAAATATTATCACAATCTGGAGGATATAACTCTTGTGAAGCATTGTTTTCTTATTTTTCTAATTCTCATTTTGCATCCTAAGCCACTATTCTTTACTGTAATTCTCAACAGCTCCCATTCACACATATATTACTTTTCATGTACTAGGCTGTCTGCAAGTTGCATTTACAGTGAGCTAGTGTATACAATGTGAGAATTAAAGAAAATTCAGTGTAACTTATCCACAATCATTACTAAGACTTATTTGTATGCCTTACCATTTTGTAAAAGATAGAATTTTATTTATGGAGTACAATTTATATACCTACCCACTTTCTCTAAGTAGGCTCCATGATAGAAACAAGGGGCAAATGACTTGAAATGTCAGAATTAGAAGAAAAATTAAAGCAGGTGATTCAAATTTTTCTCATTTTATAGCTAAAAGAAGAGGTCCTTTTCTGACTTCTTAAGTGTGGACAATGTAAATGAGAAGATCTCTTTTGAATGCAAGCAAATGTATTATGAACTAGCAGCATATCTTATATAATAAAAGGGTAATATGCAAATTGACCCTAATGGCAGAATGACCGCACAACCAATCACTATGAGGCGCACTGAACACCTCTTGGTCCCTTCCCCGGCTGGGCTCTGATCGCCCAATAGCAAACAGGGAACCGGGAGTGGGTGGCAGGGAACACTGATGGTGCCAGGCCAAGGACTCTGCACCACCAGTCACCACACAACAGAGGGCAACCTGTGGTGTGGGCAGGGCGATGGAGGGGGTGGGAATGTCCGACCTCTTAGTCCATCCCCCCAGCCATCAGGCTCCGATCCCTATGGTGAATGAGGAATCAGGGGAACCGGGGGTGGGTGGTGTGAGGAGACAGGCAGCACAAGGCCAAGGCACCTGCCCTGCCAGTCGCCTCACATGCAGAGGGTGACCAATGACAGGGGCATGGCCAGCGAGAGGGCAGGTGGAACAGCTGACCTCTTGACCCCTCCTCCTGGCCCCCAGGCTCTGATTGCCCATGGCATACCAGTTTCCATTAGTGGGAAGAAGATACAATAGAACAGCCTGAAAATGGAAAATATTTTTCCTTATTGATTCTTTATCACTGGGCTGCAGAGCAATAATTGCCAGGGCCCCTATTGGGTCCCTCAGAACCCCACCTCTCCTTCTCCACTCAGCCCTGCTGATCATCTGGTGTCCTAGAGCAGGAGAGAGAGAAAAGCTGGACTTAGCAATGCCACCCACCCAAGGGTCGGGGGTAACAGACGGACATGGTGACAGACTTTGGAGTCACCCAGACTCTGCCAGTTAGACCTGTGTAACCTCTCTGAGCCTCAGTTCCTTCATCTATAAAATGGGTATGATAATAGTAACAGCCTCATTGGAATGTTACAGGGTGTGCATAAGATTATGCACATAAGGCTCTCAGCCTGGTTCTTGACAGGTACTGAGTGCTCACTGTTATCACTATGATTATCTGCCCCCTGCCCTCACTGGCCTTAGGAACTCCAGTGCTTAAGTGGCAATGTAGGCAGGTGTGGAGATAGACTAACCTGTCAGTTGGACATCCCCTGAGGGGTCCTGGACTGGGCTGAGATACCCTCTCCCCCTTTCCCCAGTGCATGAATTTCATGCACCAGGCCTCTAGTATCATTATAAAAGAAATTAGATAATATAGAGAGATGATAGATAGATATCCACATATAATATCAAAATTTTCCTGTCCCAATTTTAGATGAGGTATGAATGCAATCAATATCGACTAGCTTGGGGTTTTTGAAGTGAAAAATTAGGCAAAAAATTAATTACTGACTCTTGACATCTTGTCCACATGGTGGGGAAAAAAAGACAATAAAAGAGAGGCTATTCTTTGAGTAATTCTTTGGAGAAGGTTGTGTTGTGAGGAACTACTCTCCAGTGGTATGCCAGGGCCAGCCTGGCAGGTTGAACCGGGCTGAGGTAGGGAGGTGGGAATTGAGACTCGTTCCTGAAATGATCATGTTGCTCAGGCCTGGGGCACAAGTCCGTTCTTTGAGTCCATTATGAAGTTAACTCAGCCTATAGCATGGGACTTAGAAAGAAAATGAGTGGTTGTCCAAAATAAAAAATAAAATTTCCAGATCAATTTCACAACAGTGGGAGTTATCAATACAGCCTTAGCTGAGAATATAAAGACGAATAAATGTTCCAAGCCGAGAAACTCACACTGTGTGGTAGAGGAGACACACATATAAACAAATGTATACAATACTGATATCGAGTGCTATAATAAAGTTATAATTCAAAATGAAATCACAGCACAATAATATTCATTTAGATGCCTTTTTATCTAAAATATTTACATATTTACCCTCAAATGTAAAATAAATAAAATAGTTATTTCTACCCTTCATTCAAACAAAATATAACTGTATAATTATCACTTATTTTTATTTGGAAATTGTTTTTTATATTAAGTGTCAAAGACTCTAAAATAGTCTATATTGGGGTTAAAGGGTAAAAGTCCATTACTTCAATTCTATTTTTCAAACACATATTATTTCCAGACATTCTACCAAGCATTGGAACAAAAGATTGTTGCTTTCAAGAAGCTGAAGGTTCAGAAAGGCTGTAATAGAAATCACCTCGGTTGTGGTGCCTTTCCTTATTTATGAGTCCCAGAGCTTATTCTTCTCCGTGACTTCACTGATTTCTCATTTCCTGTCAATGCCCTGTCTGTTTTTGGCCCCTGTTTGGCTCTGACTTCCATGTGATATGTGTTTTTTTGGTTCATGGATATCTAACTAATTTCTGGCCCCATCATTTTCTTGACCCTAAATCTTCATGTAACTATACTGCTTTGTTTCTCCAAATGGTTTTGACTTATTAGCATGAACACTTTTGTGTGATCATGCTTTTAAAAGCTCAAACCAGAACTAGTAAAATAATCTTATTTTGACCTTCCAGCACAAAAATAACAAATCAAAAAGTTTTAAAAAATGTATTTTGCCCACTTTCATATATATGCCTTCAGTATAACTCTATCAGTTTCCTTGGAATAAATTATCAGAATAAAATTCATAAAATTAAATAAAAGTGGGACAAATTAATAACAATTTTAAAGGTTCTTTTATTAATATTAGAAAATTGCTTTCTCAAAAGAAGGCCACATTTTTACTCATACCAGTAGCCTGCTAAAATGTTTTTCCTGATTTCTTATTATTCATGTTTACATTTATATTTTCCTTATCAATTGTTTCAAATCTTAGCAAAGTAGAAAGGTGAAAGGTATTTCAACTAGTTTTAATTTATAATTATTTGGTTAATTGTGACAATGAACATTGGATTTCTTTCTTCATTAAATGTTTCTTTTGTCTCAAGGATATATTAGGATGATAGTGCTGAATATATATATATATATATATATATATATATATATATATATATATATACATATTTATACAAATGATTATATATATATATATATATATATAAACACATAGAAGATAATACATTCTAACATATTTATCATAAAATTTCTCTATTGTAAATTGTTGGCTTTTAAATATATTTTATTTTTTGGTTTAAACAAAAACATAAATTTATTGGTCACTGTATTCATGTCTAACTCATCTTCATATTATGATTTGCTACTCAAATGAAACATGCTGATATTTTTCCATAAAAATACACATTCATTTATAAACACTGCAGCAAATAATTGAAATAATTTTGTTATACACTAAATAAATGACTGGATTTGCCATAAACACAGATAATGACAGACATAGAGAAAAAGAAGAGCCCAGTGTTTCAGGATCATAGAGATAAATCATCTCCCCTTTTTATCTACTACAGAACCCATTTAATTTATATTTTAGCCATACTGAAGGACAAGATGTCTATTTAATGTAAATACATCATTTCAAAAGAATTCACTCTTACAAAGTTGCAACTGTCAGCATCTCTTTCATGAGCCTTTTCAATTATCTTCATGTATATTTAGGCATTAAAACCTCTTTCACCACAATGGTCTCCTAATAATTTTACGTTTGACAGTAGTATCTATGTTAAAGATATGTTAACACTGATTAGTTGGGTAATCCACCTTTAGTGGTTTCTTCCTGCTGATTCAGACATGAAGCCTAATAGACAGAGTTATCAAATACCCTGTTTTCCTGAAAATAAGACATCCTCCGAAAATAAGATCTGCTTCATGGAAACATAATACATCTCCCAAAAATAAGACCTAGCGCGTCTTTGGGAGCAAAAATTAATATAAGACACTGTCTTATTTTCAGGGAAACGGGGTAGTGAGAGGCCATGAGAATTTGACAACTACCTGTGACTTCAAAGCAACATAGCGTTTTCACTTGTACCTTTTAGACCTAGTGAGGTATCTAATTTATGATTAAGGAGGTTGGTAAACAAAAGTTGTTTCTTTTCCCTAAACCTAAAGGATGTTAAGGAAAATATCTTCTTCATTGAATTCCTGAATTATTGTTTAGATCTGTAAGCTTTGTCAACCTAAATGAAGGAGATAAGCAGGCAAGTTCAAATTTCGAAAAGTGGAGTTTATTTGACAATAGTGGAGGAATTGCAATTCTGGAAAGACATACTGGAGTCACCTGTCAGTGAGTTTGTTTAGGCTTTGTGTCAGGCTGTATTTGTAGGCAAGGAGTGCAAAGAGGAAGAAGTCCAGCCGGAGTCCCAAGAGTAAGTTCATTGGCTTGAGGACAAGAAGAGATTCTTGACAAATAGTTGGTCAGGAGATAAGTTTCAGTCTTCTGTAAATCAGACACTTAATGAAAATCAGTCTTTTGGTTCTTAAGTTTCATTCTTATAGTGCATGTGTGATATTTCCCATTTCCTAT
Organism: Vespertilio murinus; assembly: GCA_963924515.1. NCBI lineage: Eukaryota > Metazoa > Chordata > Mammalia > Chiroptera > Vespertilionidae > Vespertilio > Vespertilio murinus. Next base: position 73,116,517 of record OZ004707.1, read on the forward strand.
CCTTTTGCTTCATTCTAGATTGGAATTCTTTTGCAACTTCTATTCAGTTTAGCTTCATGGCAGGTAGGCATCTGTAAATTTGATTTTCATATCTAATACTATCCATAACAGCTTACTTTGATTACTAGAGGAGACCAATCTTGAAAACAGAAATCCAGTAAATTTCAAACTTTACTGGATAAAAAAGAGAAGAAAATTGAGGTCACCAAGTAATACTGGACGAAAGGAATAATGGCAGGAGGGCACACAAGGATATACAAGCACCCAGGTTGCTCAAGTGAAACTGAAACTGAGGATTGGGAGCTGTAGTTAGCAGAGCTAGGTTTCTGCTGGATAGTTAATCTCTGGAAAGTTGAAGTGCTATGAAGAGAGTAGCTTTCCAAGGTGTGGACTGTCTTCTCTTATGTATATGACTAGAGGTCTGGTGCACAAATTAGTGCATGGGTAGGGTCCCTCAGCCTGACTGGCCTAATTGTGGCCATTGACATCAGAGCCAGCTGACTGGGGGGGGGGGGGAGGAGGAGGGGCTGCAGGAGGTTGGCTATGGGAGTTCTGCCCTCTGGTGGTCAGTGCACATCATAACAACTGGTTGTCCCATCGTTCCATCGCTTAGACTTTTATATATAGATATTCCAAGGTCAGATTATATTCTAGGCTAAATTGACACATTATCCTCACTACAAGTTAAAGGGAATAAAAACAAAACAAAAAACACAAATGTAGCTATTTGTGTACATTTAAAAGTGAAAAGGAGAACCCACAATTTAGGTATGTGTTCTGACCTGGAATTTAACCCATAACCTTTTAGTATATGCATGATGCTCCAACCAAGGGAGCCACATGAGCCAGGACAAGAATTATTTTTTTATATACAAACAAAGGCTTCAGAGTATGCTACAAAGCAATTCCTCAAACAGGCTTTGTAGAGCAGCCTTTGAAACTCCATCTAGTAATAACTAATGTGTTTATAAAACCAAATTTGCCTCAAAGGAGATATTTATTTACTGTAAACTCTCCTCATGATACCCTCTTAGCTGTCATCAGCTTTGTTGTCAAAGATTCTTTGAAGTGGCAATTGTTGACAGCCAGAAGTTTGTAGGCTTTGGAAATTTGCTATAGTGTTTCTTATCCACTATGTTCCCTCTGAAAGATCAAAGCCTATTCACATAGAGCTCAGACATTGTAGATGCTGACAATTTATTTAGCTTGTTACTGGCTTATTTCACAACTCACACCTCATAACAAGAAAGGCTGGGCATTTTTTTTTTTACATAAATACACAGAGTACACTTGAAAAACTGGAAACTACATTAAGGAGAAATTTTTCAAATACTATTATCTTCTGAAGAAAATCAGAACAAATAAAACCTACTAGTATAGACAAGGCTATCAGAGATAAGATATTGAGCTTAACTTTGATTTGGAGTATAATTTAAACATCATAAAACTAATACACACTTAAAAACACAAACTAGAACCCAAAAATTATTTTCACTGAGTTGCAATCAAGATTTGGGTAGCTTTTATTAACATATCATTCAGGATATGTCACCTCTAAGAGTCCAAGATCACTAAATGGGTTTTTGCACAAATTTCAGGTACAAACTCAAATTCATTTCCAACCACAGATTTTGGCTTCACAACACTGACAGAAAATACGGCTTTCATAATTTCTGTGGGTTGTTCAAACTACAAACTGTTCCAGGAGTTACCATATGTGTTGGCATGACTCTCAAATCAAGTTTTGAAGGACAAAGTAAATCTAATGTTAAACCTCTAAATATGAGATTAAAGTGTTTTTTAAAAAAATGAAATTTAAAAAGTAAAAGAATTATATTTAACAGAACTTATTATAGCTTCCAAACAGAAAGAGAGAGAAAGAGAAAGAGAAAGAGAGAGAAAGAGGGAGAGAGAGAGAGAGAGAGAGAGAGAGAGAGAGAGACTTATATTTTTGCTTTCCTAGGTTAATAAAAGTGAAATTGTGGGAATAGAAGAGGATGGAAAAAAAAATAATAACCAACTGAGCAACCATCTTCAACTATGCTTTGTTTCTTAAACACTGGACCATTTTACCTGAGTATTTGAGGTTAATATGAATCTTATTTGTTCTAAGTCAATGATCATTCATCCTTATATGGAAGTCCTGGCTCAAGGAATATGAAACATATTCAATGTTATACTTTATTTATGGAACTTAAAAAAATATGTTTTTTCATAAAAAATTTTGAAATCTCTGAAGAAATTCCAGAGTAATAAAGTTTAGAAACCATATTGTATTCAAACCATGGAAACATGTTAAATATGAAATGAGGTCTAAATATAAATTAGTAAGATGTTATTAGGCATCTAAATATTGGTAAGAACTCACCAATACTATTTTATACCCACCTCCCTGCAATTCTCCTTAAATAAACAACGCTATTGTGTTAATAATCTAAGGAAGGCAGATTAAAAGGCAGAGTGAGTCAGTAATTAAGCTGAAAGGAATGTAAAACACAAGGGAACTGCTGAGATACTCAAATAGCTAATCAACTGTTAAATTCCCAATTTCTGTGCAATGGAAGTGCTATGTTTGCCCCTTCCTTTCTCCTTGCTATACTTTGAATTTAAATCACTGTTCTTTTATCTCCCTAAGAAAATAAAACAACAACAAAATTTAATTGAATTTATTAGGGTTACATTGGTTAATAACATTATATAAGTTTAAGCTGTAGAATTCTATAAAACATCTTGTATTTAATATATTGTGTGTTCACCACCCAAGTTATGTCTCTTTCTATCACCATTTATCTCTTTTACCCTCTCCTGCCTTCCTCAACACCCATTTTATCATGGTAATGACTATGATGTGCCTGTCTAAGAGGTTTTTTGTGTGTGTTTTGTTGTGTTTTCTTTGCTTAATTCCTTCACCTTTTTCTACCCAGCCCCTACCTAAAATGTACTTACTGTTAAAGTTTTCTATTAAAAACAAACAAACAAATAAACATAATTTTAAATGCTTAGAAGTAATCTAGAATATATTTTAATATGACAAAGATATTTTCAATGTTTGAAATAAATCATTGTTAATTTTGTGTTTTTTCTATTATCATCATCATCATCATTATCATCATCATCATCTTTATTACTGTTACTATACTAGTAGCCCATTGAGTGATGTCACATGCAGTAGGCTGCCCTTCATTTCCCTGAGAGCTGGCAGGAACCACAGCGCGCTGCTGGGAGCCACGCTGCTTACACAGGAGCCATGTGGCTTCTGCCTCACCAGGTGCATCCATGGGAGCCAGGAGGGAGCTGCACCAATTCCATGGGAGGCACGAGGGACCCACACTGTTTCCGTGGGAGGCGGGCCCACCACCTCCTCTCTGGGCCTGTGCTCAGCTGTGGAGGCTGCAGGCTGGCTCCCAAAGGCCCTCCGCAGTTGGGCGGGACTCTTATCTCATCTCCACTGCGAGTAAGCAAGCATTCCACCAGGCCATTCACGCTGTCCACTCTCAGCAGCTGCTGGCCCCTACTCCCCTCAAGGTCTGGGGTACTCTGGCAGGCTGGGAGACTGGGTGCCATCATCTTTGTGACAGAGTGATGATTAATTTGCACATCACCCTTTTATTAGATAGGATCATTCTTAGTCATTTTCAGGACATCTCCATAAAATAATATAATCAATTTATCAAAATTTTCCCAAATGATTATAAGTTAAAATCATGGGCTTTGAAAATGACTAGGAGCTTTGTTTACCCATATTTAAAAAAAATACCTACTTCAAGCCTGATTTGAAGTTTATATGAATAACATATTTAAGCACACTTGGATAGACTGTATTGCTTTTTTCAATATTGAATATTTCTGTGGTAAGGAAGATTTGTTTCCCCTCCCCACTGACAGCAGGCCAATAATATAGATTTGTTTTTTGCCTGTTGTAATTGAGTAAAGTGATGATACCAAATTTTTGGACTGGAACCCAGATTCTTTGTCCACTGGAATCAAAGAATGAATCCACAGACAGAAAGTGGTATAGCAAAGTTAGAAATTTTTTGAAGAACAAGTACAGACTCCCACGTGGGGAGACGGAAAGAGTCCCATAGAATGGATTCCCATGGGGAAAGGGAAGAGTCCCACTGAGTTCCTTTTCCCTATGGCTCATAAAGGCTGCAGATCCTGGTGCCTGATATCCCCTCTGATTCGTCACTATTCCCTTGGACTGGTTACTATAGTAACTCCTGGGCTCAAAGGTTGAGTCTCACATGGGACAGGTGAAGACCTCTCCTTTCCCCCCCCTTCCTTATTGTTTCCCTATTCCCTTTGGGCTTTCTTCTTCTCCTTCTGGATGCAGGGCTTCCTTCTCTTTATTTTGTAAACATGACCTTTCTTGGCAACTTCCAGTTCCCTTGTCTTATGGAAATACACCTGTTGCTGCTGCCTTGTCACTGCACCTGGCTTTCATGTGTTATGGAAATGTACCTTCTCCCTGTGTTTTTTCATGGACTGACCCAATTCTAAAAAAAAATCCCTAAGCCTGCTTATATCCCCCTAAAATTCCTGCTTCAGTGATGTGTTTCATATATGTACAGAAGTTTGGAGAAATTGTGTGGTTTTCCATTGTGAAAGAAAAGAGCCACATGCTAAGCTGACAGCTCAGGGAAGGCCTGCGTGGCAGTCTTGCAAACTCTGAGACCTAAAATAACCACAAAGATGGTTTGAAAATTTAATATCTTACTACAATCAGGTTATAGTGGGCAGTTATTTTCTACGCCGATATTTTCCCAAAGATCAACTTTGATCTTTACTGTGCCCCTTTGCCTTCCTGCCTCTAAGATAATCTTTCTGTGAGATGTCTGAGTAACTTACAGCTCCCTCTTTATCCCGGACCCCTGAGGGCACAACAAATGGCCCTGAGACATTCCCTAGTTGTCTAGTGTTAATTGCCTTGAAGTGTCCTGCATCCTTCTCTGTAAAAGAAGCTCATGTCCATCATTTAACTTTTTACCCTATCCCAGAGGTTTCCTCACTTTGCACTGTCCTGCCTCCCTAATCTATCACCAATGAGTTTCGTGCAACTCACCTATGTCCCTTTCCTTTGATTGTAATGTATAAATATAGAAACGTAACCCCCCATTCTCCCTGCTTCCTGGCAATTGTCGACAGTTTGGCTCAAATAAACTCACAAAAAATCTTTACAGGTTTCAATGTTGGTTTTTTTTGTTAACACTATTACATATATTTTTCTCTCTCTTCCACAAGATTGATTATACTCCGTGCAAAGGCAGTCTATCAGCTTGGTACCAGCATGAAGGTGATGTCAGGCAGAGTTGCAGCCAACTTAGGGTGGACATATGGCATAAAGAAGAAATAAGCCTTTGCTTATGTAAAACAGTGAGATTTTAGATTTGTTATTTTGCCACTAAAAGATATAAGTATTTAGCAAATTGCTGATGTAGAATAAGCACAGTAAATATGTTATTAATAATAATAAGAAACTTCAATAACCAGAATATTTCTTCTCTGATATCTCATGAGAAGAAACTGCACATAAAATAAAGAGGTAATAATATTGAATGTGAACTATAATTGAAAAAAAAGATGGAAAATTATATGTTACATGTTTTCATCTTAATAAAATAACACACAAAAGTATTTACAACTAGTTGTGAATTGCAAACAAATTTTGATACTGCTTTCAGTTCACATCATGTATTCCCTAGTGAGAAAATATTTTAAAATAAATGTGTAGGTCCTTGAAAATGTAAATAACTTCTTAAATGTGACCACTGAGGAGTAGTTGAGTTTAATTAGTTAATAAGAATCTCTTCGTAAAAATTCTATTGTGTTGTTTTAGAAGATTATAAGCAGTACATTTGAGAAGTCTATGACCAATAAAATAACTACTAGTATACTGCTGAAAGAAAAGGTGTTGTCCAGATTACATAAACCTTTAAAACAAGCAAAGGTTCATTTGTGGGTATGACAAACACTATTTGCTTGAGCAAACTTTAGTCAGGCTTCCCCAAGTCCTCTCTCCAACAAGACTTACCTTGTAGTGTTCAATTTTAGCAAGCATCCTACTAAGTCAGTTTAGTGAGAATTACTCACCTTTTATATCTGATAAAACTCCTAAAATTTAATACCTCCCAGATAATATCTGATCACCCGAGCCTGCCTTTAACAAGAATTATGTTGTCATTCAGTCAAAATGCCCCCAGACTTGATATCTCCTCTTAGTACTTTTCCATGCACCAATAGCTGCCACCTCCACACGAGTATAAATCCCTACATGTTCTATTTGTAACAAACACATATTTGTAATTGAGCCTATTTTTATTCCAGAGTTTCCTTTCCCCTACAGCAATACATTTAAAAATATATATATTTTATTGATATTTTTACAGAGAGTAAGGGAGAGAGATAGAGAGCTAGAAATGTCCATGAGAGAGAAACATCAACCAGCTGCCTCTTGCACACCCCCCACGGGGGATGTGCCTGCAACCAATGTACATGCCCTTGACCGGAATTGAACCCGGGACCTTTCAGTCCGCAGACCGACGCTCTACCGCTGAGCCAAACCGGTTTTGGCTGCAGTACATTTTTTTTTAATGAAAGATATGTTTACTGCTTTAGCTTCTATCTGGCTCTCTTTCCCTTTAACATGTATATGTTGAGTTCAGCCCAGATTAACCCTAATACCAGATAGTAAATTTGTAGCTGAACAGAACTTACCATTTAAATTCATATACTTCAACTATATAATTTTATCAACAGGAAAACTGACACCTCATGAGCTGAGGGCTTTTCCTAATTAAAAAGAGAAAAAAAGAAAAAAAACACAGGAGAAGAATCCAGCTAAAATTATTTTTAGATGAGCAGTTTAAACAATGACCCACAAATAAAATATAACAATGTATCTGTTTGATGGTAAAAAAAATAAGAAGGGCATGTCAAAACCAGTTTGGCTCAGTGGATAGAGAGTCGACCTCTGCACTGAAAGGTTCCAGGTTTGATTCCGGTCAAGGGCATGTACCTTGGTTTCGGGCACATCCCCAGTAGGGGGTGTGCAGGAGGCAGCTGATGGATGTATCTCTCTCATTGATGTTTCTAACTCTCTATCCCTCTCTCTTCCTCTCAGCAAAAATCAATAAAATATATTATGTTTTTTAAATAAGAAGGGCATCAAATGGTACAAATTTATGAATCATTTAAAAAAGGCTAATTTTTAAATACTTTCCAAGGTACAGGATTTATAAATACATTCTAGAAAGACATAATTTATATATACATTATTGGACGAAAGTAAGTTTAAAGTTTTTCATATGGAAAATAATATAATAGTTAATAAATAATAATGCAAGAATAAACTCTGTTTCACATACTCACAACTGTAAATCTACTTTTGCCGCATCCTGTATGTTTTTGTACCTGTGGCAACTTTTCTCAATGTGGTTTATAAGATATGACAAAACATATAGCTAAATAACCACACATGTGAAGAAATTTAGCATAAGAATAAGTAGAATAGTTGTTTTATATTTCTCTGTGGACATAACCTCTGAGAAGTCTTATGGCAAGTGCTAGATACTGGGTTTCATTGGAAATATATGACCAATGATAAAGGTTGAGGTGCAGATGGAATAACTTTTTGCAGAATATTTTTCACCCAAAATAAAAGGAAAAACCATAAAATATACATAGATACACATAAGTCATCTATTTTATGGCACTGGAAAACTAAGAAGACAGCAAACACTAAAGTTGAAATGTCCATTACAGAAGAATATTAGAGAGGTGGCAATATATCTACAATCAATTTTATGAATACTAGAGGCCTGATGCATGCAATTCTTGCAAAGGCCTTGGCCTCAACCCCTGCCCTCTGCGGCTTTGTCTGAAAGGAAGGACATCTGACCTAATTAGCATATTACCCTTTTATTATTATAGATGTGTGTGGATTCCGTGCCTAGCAAAAAGCTAAGAATTCAGACAACATCTTTGGGGGAAAAAGCAGGAAATTGGAGTGACAAACTTGAAGACTTGAAGAGCCTCAACTTAAGAATTGGCTTATTCTACCATGAGAATATTATTTTGTCTGCCTCTAGGAAACATACCTTTCTTTTGTTCAAAAAAATTGTCAAAATGCTTTAGGACAGTTTTAGAGAACAGGGGCTGCATATGTATTTTATTACTAATAATTTTTATTTTTAACATTTGGCAAATTCAGCCTTTGATTGACTTTCATTGTAATATATCACCTGGTAATAAGCTTATGGGTTATAGACATAGAAGGTAATCATAGCTGCTATCATTAGGTTAACCTTCAAATGTCAGTAGGTAAACACAACAGAACTTTATTTCTAACCACGAGTAATGGATTTTCTGTCATTTACAATGTTGGGATTCAAACATTGTCATGGATACTAATATCAGAGAAGCGGATCTAGACATAGAAGTAGGTAGATCAATTTGGTCTATATTCTATTGATCAAACATAGTCACATGGCCCAATACAGAATAAATGAAAACAGAAAATATTGTCCCAAGCTACACAATTTTATATAGCACACCAAAATCCTTAGTAGAAAGACATTCTTTTTGTGTTGTCCCACTCCCCTGACCACCAAATATCTTTGTAGCTCCTTCTTCCAGAACCCATTCATACTCCTTCTGTCTCAAGAGGAAAACTATTCTCAGCCCATTTAGACTGTTTTTATTAGTGCAAGTAAAGAAGGACAAAATTTGTCTTAACAATCACTAATGTCTTTTATAAGCATTATCATGGTTTCTTTTGTAATACATTCTTATAAAAACTTAATTGGGACTATTTTGAGTTTTCCTCCTATTAAATTCATATTCCAGTATGATACTAAAAGTTCTTTCTGATAAATAATTATGAGTTATTATACCTTCCATTGTTTTCTTTTTAAAATATATTTTATTGATTTTATTTTTTTAAAGAGAGGAAGGGAGAGGAATAGAAACTTAGAAACATCAATGAAAGAGAAACATTGATCAGCTGCCTCCTCCATACCCCCTACTAAGAATGTGCCTGCAGTCAAGGTACATGCCCTTGGCCGAAATTGAACCTGGGACCCTTTAGTCTGTAGGCTGAAGCTCTATTCACTGAGCCAAACCACTTAGGGCTGTTTTCTTAACCTTAATATCTCTCCTATGAAAGAATTATGGCTATTTTGTGACTACCTAAAATAATTGGTGAAGAAAATCAGTGTGTGTGTGTGTGTGTGTGTGTGTGTGTGTGTGTGTGTGTGAATGTTTATTTCATCTTCATTTTAAAAAATAAATTCATAGAGTATAGAATTCTAGCATAGTGGGTTTTCTCTCCCAACATTTTATTTATTTTTAAAATCCTTTCTTATTCTCTAATTATAGCTGATGGACAAAGTTATATTAGTTTCATCTATTAAAACCAGTTATTAGATATTATATCACTAAGTAATCATCCCAATAAATCCTGTGCTCATTTTGAAACATACATAGTTATTAAAATATTATTGCCTATATTTCCTATGCTGTATTTTATATCCCCATGACTATTCTGTAACAACCAATTTATATTTCTTTTTTTAAAATATATTTTTATTGATTTCAAAGTGGAAGGATAAGGAAGAGATAGAGATAGAAACATCAATGATGAGATAAAATCATTGATTGGCTGCCTCCTACAGTACCCTACTTGGGATCAAGCCCACAAACCATGAATGTGCCCTGACTGGGAATCAAACTATGACCTCTAGTTCATAAGTCAATATTCAACCACTGAACTACACTGACCAGGTCCAATTTGTGTTTCTTAATCCCTTTACTTTTTACACCCATCCCCAAAACATTCTTCCCATCAAAATGTTCTTTGTATATATGAGTCTGTTTCTGCTCTACTTATTCATTTATTTTCCTTTATTTGGATTTTATTGTTGACCAATATGTATTTATTGTCATTTTTATTATTCATATTATTGACCTTTTTTTTTTTCTTAAAGAAGACCATTTAACTTTTCATATAATACTTGTTTGGAGATAATGGACTACTTTAGCTTAACATTGTTTGAAAAGTTCTTTATATATCAAATGTTAGCTCAGCTGGGTAGAAGAATCTTGGTTATAGGCCCTCACTTTTCATCACTTTGAATATTTTGTGTCTATCCTTTCTGGCCTACAAAGTTTCTATTAAGAATCAGCTGATAGTTTTATAAGAGCTGCCTTGTAGGTAACTGACAGCTTTTCTCTTGTTTCTTTTAACACTCACTCTTTGCCTTTAATTTTTTGTATTTTAATTATGATGTTTCTCAGTGTATACCTCTTTTGGTTCATATTGTTTGGGACTCTTTGTGCTTCCTGAATATATATATTGGAGGCCTGGTGCACGAAATTTGTGTACCCAAGGTGGAGGTCCCCCAGCCTGGCCTGTGCCCTGTCACAGTGCAGAATCCCTGCAATCAATTACCCCAAAGAGGTAGGCCACAAATCCTGAAAGCTCAGAGAACATTAAGCAGCTTATATGTGAAACTCCTCCCAAATATACACCTTGGCATATCATTTTTCAAACTATAAGAACTGTAACATTTTAGAGGTTGACCACAATAGCTTATATTTGTTCATGTAACTCTCAGTTAGGGGGTGGTGAGAGTAACAAAAAAAGTGCTGTCCTCAATAATGTAGTTATTTAGAAAATCAATATGGCAGAAAAATCTTCCATCACCAATGTGTAGCTCTCAATATACATCACTAAGAAGAGAGAGGATGACAGATAACATTTGGGCTTAGGTTTAGAAGTAGCATACTTAATCTCTGGCCACAATTCCTATGCAATGACATGGCTGCAGAATCTACAAGAAGACAGGAAGTGTAGAGTAACTCCACTCTCCACTATGGAAGGGAAATACTAATATTTGTTCTAGAGCTAGATATTTTCACAAAACTTTGTTCTACAGCTAGATATTCCCCCCCAGGTCCCTACTTATTTCTTACTGTCAGAAGTTACTGATCTCACACAAATATAACTATGAAATTTAACCAGCCCCAAAAATAAAACCAAGGCTAAGCTCAGTGCTTCAAGTGAATGTTGTGTGATCTTATTCTGTAGGCCTAACACATGGCAAGACCAATTGCCTCAATGCTGAATATGTCATCAACCAGGGAAATAGAGTAATAATAAGTCACACAGTATATAAGATGCAAACAACACATTTCTTATAAATACAACTCCTTTTAAATGTGAATTCAGGTTGAAATTTTATCATAAGAGTTTTTCCAGAATGTTGCAATAATAAATAGTAGCTTCCTTATATTTTTATACTGTTCCTCAGTGTGGGCCCACTGTAAAAAAAAGCATTAATATATAACATTGAAAAATACAGTAACAGAAATATTGCCTGCTGATGTACTGGCTTTGTTCAATGGAAATTATTCAACCACTTAGAGCTGAAATGTAGACCTTTCAGGAGTGCTCTTTCCATTTTAGTTTTTCAATAGAACAATAGTAGTTGCAGTAAATTTGAGGTGATCACCCCGAGAAAGAACAGAATTACAGATAGCTTACCAAATCGGGCACACATGGTTTAAAAGTCAGTGATACAGAGAGAGGAGTGCCATTTTCTTTTGGAGATTGAGCATTCTAAAACAGACATTATTTGAAAAAAAATTTTTCTACTTCTGCATGAAGTTGAACTCCCAAAATGACATTTTTAAAGAAAATATTTTACAAAATTTGCTACTGTCCACTTTGCCGCAGAAAAATTGATAAATGAGGACCAAATAGAGTATTCCAAGGATCATGACTATAAAATTATTAGGTTGAAAACATATATCATTGTATTATCAAGAATCTTTAGAACACTATTATTGATACTAAATTCTTGCAGTTTTAACCCATTCATTTTCTAATCCATGGAATCATAATAACGTGTGATATTTGAATATAGCAAGAGTTTTGAATATCCATGCATTGAGCCAAACAAAATCACCCGTTAACATTAGTAAAACATATAAAGGAATTGTTTGAAAAATATAGCCTTAATGAACTGAAGGAGCTGATTTTCTCCAAAGTGTGTTTCATTTTGTGTAGTAAATATTAACGTCTTTCAAAGTGATAATATTGTTTATGTACTTTCTATCTTTAATTACGTAGGAGAGTGAATTGTCTATTAGGTCATTGGCAGATGGTGATAGAAAAACTATATCATTGCCATATAAAATGTTGTATACAGGGTGTCCCAAAATATATATACACACATTTTGAATAATTATAAATGCAATGATTACTAAATACATTTCATTTTCAAAATTGAGATATCAGCTGTTAAAGTGTGTATACATATTTTACAACATTAAGCAGAAAAGTGAGACAATAAGCATAACTGTGATAAGTCACAAGGTAGAAGAAAAGTGTGAATCCTTGGGGATGGGTGAGAACGAATCCCTGATTTTCACTTTGGAAATTATTACTAGATTTATCCTGAGATCTTTTATTCTGATACTGCTTTCCCTGGAAGATTTTAAGTGTAGTTCAATTATTTCCCCCCACATCCCTGCTTATTTCTTACTGTTTATCTGTAAGTTCTTAGAATTTGATCTATTAATGATCATTGTACATTGAGTCATAGGACATGAAAAGGTCAATTAGAACTGTCAATGGCTTTATACTATTCCTAATAGATCTTCCATTAGGTGACATGGGGAATAAAAAAGCTCAATGGCTGACAACTGTGGCAAAACTTTATGTAATCAGTTATTGGAATCCTGCTCTGAGAAGTTCTTGCACATTATCAAGAAAGAAAGAAAAAGGAATAGCATATATATATATTGCTTTAGCAATATTCCCTCAGAAAAAAAATTAAAACTTCACTAAGAGAGCAATATATAATGTTTCTTTTCTAATTGCTAAAGTAATATATATCCAATATAAAACATTTGGAAAATGTTTTAAAAGCTTAAAGAATGATTTTTTTTATAATCCATAGTCAATTTATAGTCACTGATGAGTCGACATTTTGATATGTATTTTTTCAAGATTTTTTTTTTTTTTGAGAAAGAGAGGAAGGGAGAGGGAGAGAGGGAAATACCAATGTGAAAGTGAGACATCAGTTGGCTGCCTCTTGTATACCCTCTACTGGAGATTGAGCCTGGAATCCAGACATGTGCCCTGAAGAGGAATCAAACTGGCAAACTTTATTTATTTTTATTATTTTTAAATATTTTTAAAATATACTTTATTGATTTTTTACAGAGAGGAAGAGAGACGGACAGAGAGTTAGAAACATCGATGAGAGAGAATCATCAATCAGCTGCCTCTTGCACACCCCCTACTGGGAATGTGCCCACAACCAAGGTACATGCCCTTGACCAGAATCCAACCCTGGACCTTCCAGTCCACAGGCTGACACTCTATCCACTAAGTCAAACTGGTTTCGGCTAAACTGGCAAACTTTAGGTACACGGAAAGATGCCCAATCAACTGGCCAGGTCCTTATATGTATTTTTGCATATTTTTAAATGAATTTATATCCCATATCTATTGATATAATTATACAAAGCAATAAGTATGCAACTAAAATGTTACAAAGTTACATACATGATTTATATATTGCAAAACATAACTTTATTTTTTCAATATTTTTGCAAATATTCAAATGTTAATAATATGCTCATCCTATATAATAAAAGTCCAGTGACCAAAATGGCAACCGGAAACCAGAATGACCACTGCCCCTCACACTAGCTGGTCCCACCCCCCAGTGAGGACCTCCAACCTGGTCAGGGGTAGAGCCACCAGGAAACTGCCCCTGGCTCCTCACCCCAGCTGGCCCCACCTCCCAGCAGGGACCCCTACACCAATCCAGGGTCTCCATCAGGCCAGGCCAGCTGGCTCCCACCCATGCATTGGGCCTCTATCCTACATAATAAAGGAATGTGCAAATTGACCCTAATAGTGGAACAATCAAAATAACCACTCAATCAGTCACTATGAGGTACACTGATAGCCTCTTGGTCCTTTTCCCCGGTCAGCAGGCTCCATTCACCCAATGGAAAATGGGGAACTGGGGGTGGTTGGCAGGGGATGTGGGTGGTGCCAGGCCAAAGTCCCTACCCCACCAGTCACCTACATACAGAGGGTAATCTATGGCAGGTGTAGGGGCAGTGGCGGGAGCAGAGGATGAGCATAATGGCCCACCTCTTGGTTCCCTCCATGGCCATCAGACTCCAATCACCTGATGGCAAAAGGGGAACTGGGAGTGGGTGGCAGTTGGGAGCAGAGCCAGATGTGGGCATCTGGGGAAGATGGCCCTGATCACAGGTCAGGCCTAGGGACTGTACCTAAACATGAATTTTGTGCACTAGGCCTCTAGTATAAAATAAAATATGGGCTTTCTACTACACAACAAATTTTCATAATAAAGTTGATCTAAATTTATTGCTATGTACTATCTATTTTATGCAATACACACACACACACACACACACACACACACATTCTTTTCACTCTGTGTTTGTACTTAGATAATAACAATTTAAAATAAATACTAAGGAGAAAGTTAAAGAAAAATTATTTCCAAAAGGTTGTGGTAGAAAGAGAAAAGCTAACCTACTTTTTAATGGTGAGATTTGGGACAATCTGGGTTTATCTCTCATAATATATAGCAGCATGTTGGCAGAGCTGTTCTGGTCCAGTTCCCATCAATTCCCCAACAAACACTGGTTAAATCTAGGTGTGTAAGTGTCACTGAATGGCAATGGGACAAATTGAAGCCAGCAGGATACTTTAATTAAGGCATAGAAATAATAAAAAACAAAACCAAGTTTATAAAGTCACATTTTAAATATATATGTATGAGTATATATATCTAACCATCTATCATCTATCTATATATCTATCTATCATCTATCTATATCTATCATCATCATCATAATCTATTGTCTATATTATCTATCATCTATCTACCTATACACAAAACTGGATTTCCTAAGAATGCAGCACAATTAAAGATGTCTTTTTGAGCACTGTTCATCTCTACTCTGAGATCCATGATTGACTAGCCTAATCTCTGTTTCTATTTGCACAACTCTGCACATATTTCTGCCTTGAGAGACAGAAACAACTTTTTGACTATTATACAAGCTTTTCTTGTTTGACTTGGATTTTTTTTTGTAATGCTGACGATAACTCTGGAAAAAAGAAAAAGAAATTTTGACATTTAACTCCCCATATTTAAAATATACATATAGTTTAAAATATATATTTCTACCTATGAAAACAACACCAAAATTAAGAAAATGAATATTTCCTTCATTCCAAAAGTTTCTTTTTACTCCTATTGTAATTGCCCTTTTTCATTCCCCAGTGTGTTCCCTATTTCATCCTAAGAAAATCACTCATGTATTTCATCACTGTAGATTACTTGCAATTTTGCATAATTTCATATAAATGGAATTGTACAATATGAACTATTTTTTATTTTTCTCAGCATAATTAATTTTTATTACATAGATGTGGTGAGTATGTACATCCTTTTTTATTCCAAAGTGATAGTCCATTGCACAGATATAACACAGTTTGTTAGCACCTTTATTTGTTGTTGGACATTTTAGTGTTTTCTAGTTTGGGGCTACTACAAATAAAGTTATTATGAATATTTATGCAAAATTATTTGTTTGGGCACAGAGAAAATAGAATTATTGGATCATGGAGAAGTTGTAAACTTTTTAGGCAATAGTCCAATTGCTTTTTAATCAGTTGTATGCTGTCTTCCAGACAACAGTTTATGTGAGATCTAGTTTTTCCACACCATTTCCAACCTGTTGCATGGTTAATATTTTTAATTATAGTCATTCTAACAGCTGTGTGTTGGAATTTTATGGTGCATTTAATTATCATACTGATTAATCACTAGGAATATTGAGAGTATTAGTTCATGTGCTCATTTGCCATTTATATATCTTCTTTGTTGAATTGTCTATTCAAATCTTTTGCCCATTTTTTAAATTGAGTTGTTTATTTTCTTTTTGAGTTTTGAAAGAAGTTATATATTCTCAATATATCTTTGTAAAACATAAAGTTGCAAACATTTTTTGCCAGTGTATAGTTTGTTTTATCATTCTCTTATTAATGTCTTTTATAGAGCAGAAGTTCTTAACTTTGTTAAAGTTCAGTTAATTAATTTGTTTTCTTCAGCATCATGCTTTTGGTGTTGTATCTATATATAAACATATATCCCAAGATACAAAAGATTTTTTTTTTCTTTAAATCTTCTGGAAGATTTAAAATTTATATTTTACATTTAGGTCTGTGATACATTTTGATGTACAATGCATAGTACGGATTAAAGTTTAATTTTTCTATAGGGTATCTACTTATTCCAGAATCATTTGTTGGAAATAGTATCCATATACCCTGTATTGCCTTTGTACCTTTGCCAAAACATCATCGTTCTTATACATATTTCTGAGTCCTCCATTTTTTCAAAAATAAATGTCACATTGTTTTTATTATTACCACTATAAAACATTTCATAAGGCAAGGTAATTGATTACCTAAATGTGTTGTATTACAGCATCAACTGAAATCCAAAATATAATCTAAATATCATCAGCTTAAATACTCTACATCTCACCATTTAAATCATTTGAGGATGAGGCCATGGGTAAGATCCATCCCATGGCAAAATTTCCACCTGTAGACCTGGAATCTAAAAAACAAATTAGTTGCTTCCAAAATACAATAATGAAGCAAGAATAGGATAGCTGTTATAGAGTTTCCATTTCAAAAGGGAGAAAAAGAAGAAAAAGAGCACTCTTCCTAAAAAATTATAAAGTTCAGTACAGTGAATTCTACCAGGTTTCAAGGCCTAGAAAGAATCCTCTGTGGCTCAAGTTCCACATTTTGCACTCATGGTTTCTTCTTCTTAAATGATAGCACATGTTTACAAATGAGTAGTTTTATCAGCCTGTATCCTGGAGAACTTGTGGAGTCTGACAACCATATAGGTTAATGAATTTGAACAGCCTTTGAATTGGATCTGGCTGGCACTGGCTTTTGAGAGTCACTTGTCAAATAGTCAGGAATTTGGCAAGCTCATTGTTAAATTATTGATAGATTAAAATTGATCAGGCCTGGTGTTATATATTACAGAAACTGGCAAATAACACAAATCAAAACTTGTTGTTTTCTTTCAATAGAGCTGAGTTACCAATGTTCCCGTAAATATACAATAAATAATATACCTGAGCAATTTATTTAATTCTAATCACAGCAAATCTAATTAGATTACATCAGTGAGATAAAAATCACGAAGTTTCATAAGACAGTGGACAACTTACATGGCACTTACTAGTTTATGGAGAAAAAGCCATGGAAGAGGTAGTGATCCTTGAATTCACTTTCTTTGGTTAGCTGACCTAGACATACAAGACTATATGCTGGCGTTCTGATCGGATGTTCAAAAATATTTACCACATGCCATTTATTAAGTAATTTAATATTTTAAACATAATATGTGTTTATACCTTGGAGTCTTTTCATGCCATTATTTGAAGTGTTTCTTTGGGTAATGAAAACATGCTTTTCAAACTTCATTGCTTACATATAAGCCTAATTAAAATCTGCAGTATTATGTCACAATTATTCATTACTTAAATCAATCATTTCTTCCATTATTTGCAGAAGTTAATAAAAAAAGTATAAAAACCATCAAAAAACAAACAAAAAAACCCACAATGTTAGGCAAAAAATAAAGAACTTCTTCAAGAAACCAATATTGCAAATGGGATAATAATATATATATGAAATATTATATTATTTATATATAAAATATTTCAAGAAGGGTATAAACATAATATCTAGAAGTAGAAAGAGCCCAAAGCAAACCTCAGAACACAGAGTGTATGCTGAGTAATATATTGATTATTCTAACCATCCCTCACTATTGTAAAACAATTATTTTGAACTTTCAATTATTAAACTACTATAATATAGTCTTTTCCTTCAAAATTTTTAGAAATTTCCAAAATAACTGATAGCAATATTCTGGGTCATGTATGTGAGCATACTGATTAAAACCCCACATGCAAAGCCCTTTTGAGAAATGCTACTTCTTTTTCCCCTGTAGAAGAAGGCATTCCAGAAGTTCTTTGATATCATTTTCTGAGTTTTAAAGCTGGTATTTTCACATTATAATATTGTTCTGTTATATACCTGTTGCAGATTATTTTCATGAACATATAGCATTTTTTCTCCTATTTTCATAATAATCAAGAAGCTGGAAATGCCATTAATTTTGGAGGCTTCCTTGCAATTATAAATTACTGTGTGACAAAGTTCTTGCCAATAAGACCCCAATAGAAGTCCATGTTGAGGCTTGAGAAGATATTTGCGTCTTTATAAATGTAACAAGTGCAGATTTTGCCCTTTGTCCTGCCCCAAAAGTGGATGTATCCCTAGACCTTTGAGCCATATGGTGACCATTAGTTAAACGTTTAAAGACAAAAGGCCAATGTACTAAGGACAGTAAAGAAAAAAAGAGAACGACCAAGGACCTTGATGACGATAATGAGCTGTTCAGTACCTTCATCAAAAATCCTTGCCTGGCCTGTGTTGCTCAGTGGGTGAGTGTTGACTTATGAACCAGGAAATCATGGTTCAATTCCTGGTAAGAGCATAGGCTAGTGTTATGGGCTTGATCCCCCATAGGATGTGTGTAGGAGGCAGTCAATCAATGTTATTCTCTCTCATCATTGATGTTTCTCTCTCTCTCTCTCTCTCTTCCTCTCCCTGAAATCAATTAAAAAATAATAATTCTTAAGTAACTCCGTGGCTTAAGAATTTATTATTTGAATAATTTGTTCTTCCAACTATAGAATTTCTAACAGAACAATAATTATAAATTTTTAAGGTTAGAAAAATTGGAGTTGAAAATATAAATCCTTTTTTAAAAGTCTCCTGATCCCAATTTCTCCTCTCCTCAATCCTCTTAATTTGCAACCTTCCTTCAAGCTGTACTTTCAAAAAGGTTGGCATATATACTGTCTACCCCTCCACTTTCCACTCTTGCTCACTGCAATATGCCTTTCATCTATACATATCCTCTAAAAATTTACCAAGTCCAGTGAAAATTTTTGTCCTCATCTTTGCTCACCTCACTGAAATATTAAAATTGTCATTTTGTACTCTTCTTTGAGATAGTTTTCTCTTTTATAATACACTAGTGGGCCCGGTGCATGAAATTCATGCATGGGGGTTTGGGGGGAGAGGGATGTTCCTCAACCTGTCCTACACCCTCTCCAATCTGGGATCCCTCATGGGATAACCAGCAGTTGGACATCCTTCTCAGAATCCAGAACTCTTGGCTCCTAACTACTCACCTACCAGCTTGATTGTCCATAACTGCTCCCCTGCTGGCTTGATTGCCCCTAACTCCCTCTGCCTCAGCTCCACACCTGGGACCCAGGATTTCCTCCTCCAGCTGGCCATAGGCACCCAGGATTCAGGCTTCCCTTCCTTTGGTCAGCCATATGCACCTGGGACCCAGGCCAGCTTCGCAGGGGATGGTGGACAAGTGACTTCTCCTGGGCCGTAGCTACAAGCACTGTCACCATAGTGTAGGCAGCTTTTCCATCTTCCCTGGGATGCAGTGAGGGCGGCTTCTTCAGGTGGCTGTGGCCTGGGATTACTGGCAGGTTGCTTCTTTGTCTCCTGGGCTGCAGCCAGCCTCAGGCGCTGGCACCCGGTTTCTCCATCTCCCCAGGAAGTGGGGTGGGCTGATGTGGGGTAGGCATACATGAGGCTTCTGAGGCTGGCTGTGACCTAGGATCACAGGACAGGTGGCTTCTTCATCTCATGGGCTGCAGCCAGCCTCAGGTGCTGACACCTGACTTCTCTGTCTCTCCCTACTTCTCTGACTCCCACAGGCCCAGAGCAGCTTTGTCCAGCTTAATTTGCATATTCACTCCTGATTGGCTGGTGGGTGTCATGGAGGTATGCTTAATTTTAACATTTCTCTTTTAGTAATAAGTGTAGATGACAGTTTAGGTCACTGTTTTTTGTTATATATATATATATATATATATATATATATATATATATATATATATATATTTTTTTTTTTTTTTTTTTTTTTTTAAGAGAAGAAGGGAGAGGGATAGAGAGCTAGAAACATTGATGAGAGAGAAACATCAACCAGCTGCCTCCTGCACACCCTCTACTGGGAATATTCCCACAACCAATGTACATGCCCTTGAATGAAATCAAAACCAAGACCTTTCAGTCCACAGACTGACACTCTAATCACTGAGCCAAACCGGTTTTGGCTGGTTTTTGTCTTTTTTTTTTTTTTTTAATTAACCCTGTGCTAAAACTGAAATCTTAATATTGGTATTCTTCAAAGTTAGGCCCTTATACTTAACTCTGTGTTCTTTATACTTGTTGCTAAATGATATTATACTTCTCTTGACTATAAAAACATCAACACACTAATGAGTAATACATTTACATATGAGCTTCAGTCATATGTATC
Source organism: Vespertilio murinus (assembly GCA_963924515.1). Lineage (NCBI taxonomy): Eukaryota > Metazoa > Chordata > Mammalia > Chiroptera > Vespertilionidae > Vespertilio > Vespertilio murinus. The sequence continues at coordinate 73,137,024 of OZ004707.1, forward strand.
CAATTGTTCATTTGACATTTTTACTTGACTAGCTCACATTCTTTCAAATGTAAGTGTTTATAATTTATTGGGCAACTACCCCATTATTTCTTCCAAAATTTTCTCTAACTTAGAAAAATGCACTTTCATTTAATATCCAATTATTTGGATATTAAAATCTGATTCCTCCCTTTTTTTTGCAAACTTTATACCAAACCTACCATTAATTTCTGTTTATGCCACCAATCACGACTCTCCACTTACATATCTGACATCTCTGTTATATGTCAGTGACCTCTTATTTCCCTCTTTCAATCTTTGCCTCAAATCTATCTTTTATTTTACAAAAGTCAGAAGACTTTTAAAATTTAAAACATTAAAAAATTAAATATGTTTATCTTCAGCTTCAACTATTTAATATCTTCACATTGCAGTGGGGTTAAAATGCAAAAATTACCCCTGTGGCTTATAAGGCCCTAAATTTTTGCATTATTTTGCTGAAATAAATCCACCCCCCATCCTCACAATAAAATAATTTCCCCAATTACAGACAAAACTCTTAACTTCTCAGAAAATTAGCTCATACTGCTTCCTGTCTTAATATTTTTGGGCATGGCTGGTCTCTTCTTATTCTTCATGTATTAATTTAAATCATTCAGAGAATTCTTCTTGTTTATTTTTTTAATTTAAGAATTGTAATATGTTTATTGATTTCAGAGAGAGGAAGGGAGGGAAAGAGAGAGAGTAACATCAATGATGAGAGAGAATAATGTTACAGAAAACCGAAGAAGAACAAAGCAATACTTAGAGAGATGGAGTTACATTTATTATGCACAGGTCCAGAGGAAAATGTCTTTCAAATTCTGGGCCCCAACATGCAGTAATTTTTCCTATTTATATGTTTTTGCCTTCTTTGTTTCCCAAATATGGAGTGTTTCTGGCTCTTTTTGCAAGTTCTTAAATAGCCTGTATGTGCTGGGCCCTTGAGACCTCAACCAGAGGCCTGGCCTGGCGCCAGCACTGATAACATTTAAAATATACAGATAACCTTGTCTTAGGAGGGTTTAATGGCCTCTCTGAAGTGGAAGTAGTCTTAGCAAGCAAGAATTTACAGAAGCCAAATAACAGAGTTAAAATTTCAAAAACATTTTTTTTATATACGATGGATGCTTCAATAAAATTAATTGACTGCCTCCTGCATGCCCCCTACTGGGGATACAACCTGCAACCCAGGCATGTGCCCTGACCAGGAATCAAACTGTGATCACCTGGGTCATGGATCGATGCTAGACTATTGAGCTGCACTGTCCTGGCAAGTTCTTTTCATTTAACTTTTACATCCCTTTCATTCTCTATTTCAGAGAATAGAGAATTTATCTATTTATTTATATGTTTATTTACTGTGATATACTTATCATGATCCAGTATACATATAAATATTTCCAATTCAACTATGAACATTACCTATAAATTGTTGATCAGTATATTTTAAATGCCACCACAGGGCTTACTAGGAAAAATAAAACATTTACTCAACAAATAATCATTGAATATCTACTACGTGCTAGGCACAGTTAGAGGTGCTGGTTATACTTTACTTACTTTTGTGTTCTGATTCTGTGAACTTCTCTCAAGAGTGTAGTCAAATAAGGTCTCTGTGTCAACTACACATCAATAAAGCTGGGGAGGGGGCATAAAAGGTCTCTGTGAGAAGATAAACTTTAAATCAAGCCACAGATTATGAAAAGATAATAAACCAAACAAAAGTCCAGGAAAATCATATTCAAAGCAGACTGTAGAAATACAAAGACTGAATTTCAGATGTTTAAGAGACAAAAAGAAGGTCATGTGGATAGAAATTATGATGCTGTGAAGAGCATTTTCTAAATGGTTTTGTGGAAATAAGCAGAGGGCAATGCATATAGAAGTTATTAAAGAGTTATAGTAAGAGATTTGCACTGATTTTGAGGAACAAAGAAAGGAGATGGGATAAATGGAAGAAAAAAGAGAATGAGGGTGGGGGGAGAAAATATTGGCAGTACCAATGATATCACCTGCTGATTGAGAATATGGCTAAAAGATAGTGAGGGTCTCCTACTGTTGCCTCACATAGAATAATCTTGTGACATTCCATAAATTCATTGAACCTGCTACTTTGTGTTAACTGACATCTGGTCAACTGGAAATTTCTAAAACCTGGCCGTCGCTTCCAATATCTCATATGATTCAGGAGCTTCAGTTTTGTACCCTAATATTTCAGCTAAATCAATTCTCCATACATATTCTTTTGACATGGTTATTACCACCTCATCTCTCATTGGGAAGAGGTCATTATCAGGTAGTCTCAAAGGAGGGATGGTGAGGCTCTGCTTGTGAGAGAAGTCATGGCAGGAGGCATCACCATGCCCAGAAGCAAAGCCTGCAGGAATGCCTATAACCCATGGATACCATAAACTAGGTGGACTCAGAAAGTTCATTTTTTTTGCCAGAAACCCCACAATCTCCTCCCTGCCATGTCATTTCAGCCTAAGAAAGCAGAAGCATCCTTTAATACAGATTTTTGACTAATTGTATTCTCCTATTCTACATGACGGTTACTACTACTCTCTCATTAAAATTGCTACTTCAAGAAATACTAATAATTTGAAAACCAATTTTCATTTTAAGTCACTAACATACCAGTCAAATAATTTTCAAATAGGCAATTTATTTGCTAATTTTTTCAAAATGCACTGTATTTTGCAATTTGGAGCATACAAGTTTCATCTTAAATGTTTTGCAATGAAAAAGGAAGATTTTTCTTAGGTTTCTGTTTGAATTAGGATTTAAGGAAGCACTTAGATAAATAGTGACTAATTTTTTTTAAATATAGTGTATCTATAATTTCTGTATTCTAAACACATATTTTATCTTTACGTTTTTTAAGTTAAATTTATTGGGATAACATTAGTTAACAATATTATATAAATTTCAGGTGTACAAATTTATAATATAACATCAGTATACCCTACTGTGTGTTCATTACTCACACTCTAGTTTCCTTTCATCACCTGTATTTGGTCCCTGTTACCCTCTCTGGATTCATTTCTCCTGTATTGTCTGATCTACAATCTGCCTGTTTTCTTTTTAAATTTTTATTGAATTGATTGTAGTAACATTGGTTGATAAAATTACATAGGATTCAGGTCTACAATTATATAGTACATCATCTGTATATTGTTTTGTGTGTTCACAAAATTAATCCCTTACCCTTTGAGACAGCATGGAGTCACGTCATTTTACTAAGCAAAACTAGCTAATCAGAGAAAGACAAGTACCAAAGAAGTTACTCATATGTGGAATCTAATAGACAAAATAAATTTTGAACAGTATAGATCCAGAGACATAGAAGGATGGAACAGACTGTGGAACCTCAGAAGGAATGTGGGGGTGGGTGGTAGGAGGAAAGAGATCAACCAAAAAATTTGTTTGCATAAATGCATATCCCAAGGACACAGACAATAGGGTGATCAAGGCCTGAGGTGGGGGGCAAGGACAGGCTAGAAGGATTAAAATGGGGGGAAAAGGCAGACATATTTAATACTTTCAACAATAAAGATTTAAAAAATATACATAAGTAAATGGGAAAAATATCTTGAGGACAAAAAAAATAGTAAGGAAGATTTATGATTATTCTGGAAAGTGTCAAATTGACAACTCCAAATCCTATATAATAAAAGGCCAATATACAAATTGACTAAGTAGCAGAACAACTGAACAACCAACTGGTCACTGTGTTGTGCGCTATTTACCAGAGGGCTTGTGACCCTCCCTGCTTTCTGCAGCCTCGCAGCCCACAGTTCCTTTCAAGGTGCACAAATTTGTACACTGGGCCCCTAGTATAATAATAATAATACGTGAGATTTGTACCTAAGGAGCTGATGAATAGGTGGAGAGTAGCAGTGAATGGAAAATTACTAAGAGACGACATCAAGGCTGGAGTAAAATGTGCTTGATGACCTAATAGGATTCTTGCTTTAGGCAAGCCAAAGTGATAAAATTTCAATGGGTCGGGCCAGGGGCGGGGATAAGAAAATTGATCAAATATCTATAGTTATCACATATCAAGTGTAGAGAGATTCCATCTAAACTGATTGAGCAATATTCTTGCTAAAACTGAGCTATGTAGACCTGGAAAGAATAGGGGTCTAGGTCAAGGCCTAGTGAAGAGGGAGTAGAAGAGTCTGACTGATGTTTGGTCAAGGACAGCATCTTGTCAATTCACTACAAGAATAACAAAATTTTAAAACTGAAGAGGACCTTAGAAATAACCTCACTCTACCAATCTTATAGATAAAAATGTTGAACATGTGTGTGCATTTGCTTGTCCAAAGTTACTTATTTGTTGAAACCCATAAGATCATACTGTAGCCATATACACTTGCTTTTATATTATTATTGTCCTTTGTTGAATTATTTACATATTACCCTAACATAAAATAAATTGGGTACTCTGTAAATGCTCAATGGCACAATATGTAATAGATAAAATAGACTCTAAATCTTCCAATAAAAATTGACATTATTTATTTTAGATTGCTCTTTCCTCATCCATTTATCAGTTAAAATATATTTTCAGGTTTACTAGAAAATGACATATTTGTTGTTTAAATTGGTGTTGTCTGGATAGTCATACAGAATCTTTAAATGTCAAATGGGAGTCTATGGGAATAGATTGAAATTCTAATCTTTTTACTAAAGGTCTTCTATGGAGCTGTAAATGAAAAACAGTATGTGAGAACATTGTTTTAGCACCTGTTTTATTGCCTGCACTTGATGTAATTAGTGTATTTAAAGACAACCCTAATGGTTACACCATATGGTTTGTAATCATTAGTATAATAATAGATGTACCATTTAAAATGGAGATCAACAACTGAGTGCTACTGTTCCATTATGCTAGCCTAATAGGGGGTTTTCAGAGAGTTGACTGAATCCCAGTTTTGAGTCTATGTTACCCTTAGAATTTCTAGAAGATATTTTAGGAGCTAAAAAAGCAAATTTGCTATTGGCATTTGACTTAGATATTAATAAATATATTTATGCTGCCTTGACATGTCTGACTATAACATAATTTAAATAAATTAGTATTAATGGTGGCAATGAATCTTGTTAACTAGCACTTTTAAATGTGAATATATGTTGTCTTCTGGCTTTCTAAAACTAAATTTCCATTGTGAAAGTTTTATTAATTTTTAATTCACATTAATTTCAATTGTTGTTAAAATAAGAAACATATTTTTTCCTGATAGAAAAGTATGGTAGAAAATAAGAAAATGACACAGGTCTTTATAAACTATAAAAACATCTTTAAAAATTATTTGTGTTTACCATTTACTGCAAAGTGATAACATGTAGAAATTAAGCAGTGATTTTATCTTCTTATTTACTACTACAGGCCTAGTGCACAAATTTGTGCACCAGTGGGATCCCTTGGCCTGGCCTGCGGGATCAGGCTGAAATTGGCTCTCCAACATCCCCCAAGAGGTCCCGGATTGCAAGAGGGCCAGGCTGAGGGACCCCACCAGTGCACAGTCAGGGCCAGGGAGGGACACAGGAGGTTGGCCAGCTGGGAAAGGACTGCAGGAAGGCTCCAGGATGTGTCCAGCCCATCTTGCTCAGTCTGACTGGCCGGACCCCAGCAGCACGCTAACCTAGTGGTCAGAGTGTTTACTCCCTAGTGGTCAGTGCACATAATAGCAACTGGTAGATCAGTAGACTGTCTGTCCCCTGGTGATCAGTGCATATTATATCAACCTCCCCTGGCTGGCCAACCTCCCGTAGTCACTCCCCCCAGCCTCTGGGCTGACACAGGGAACCGGGGTGGGTGGCAGTGGACGTGGCCCCTTTCCTAGGGGGAAAGAGGGCCTGCTCCTTCCTCAGGACCTGTGGCCAACCTCCAGTGCCTGCCCCTCCTCCTGAGCTGGTAGGCCCTGATCTACCTGCCACTCACTTGTCACCAAGGTGGTGCAGTGGCAAGGGAAGGAGGTGGTAGGGCGATGGGGAACTGCACCATGGCACACTCCAACAATGACAGCATTGGTGCCCAGTGTCCTTCTGCACCTGGCCTGGTGACCATCACCTCCTCTCTGGACCAGCCCTGATTGCTGGTCAGGCCTCTGGACCCCACCCATGTATGAATTTCATGCACTGGGCTTCTAGTATAATATAATACAAATAATATGATATGATATAATATATAATTAATATATAATATAATATAATATAATATAATATAATATAATATAATATAATATATAAACTAGATATGGTAAATAGGAAAAGCCCCAGCAAGACCCATTTATTCAAAGTCCTGTCTGTGTCCCTTTTTATCTAGATGCCCAGCAAATATTTCTTGATTAAACATTTACTTTTCCATTTTAATGTGAAATTGCCTTCCTCCTCTTGAAATTCCAAACAAGTACCATTTTCTCTTTAACTCTAGATGACATGTAAGCCTCAAGTTTTAATTTTTCTTTGGCCCCTATATTCTTATGAAACCCCATTATATACATACATAATTAAATTGGTTATTTTCTCCTATTAATCTGCCTTATGTCAATCTAATTCTTACTTTAGCCAGATTCTAGAAGACTAGAAAAAAGATCTTCCTTTCTGAGAGTACTTTTAAGTAAAAATTTAAATGCAAAGCTATTATTTCTCCACACAAAAAGAGATAGTCTCTATGTTGAAATTCCAACTTTGAATAGAAAAGGGGAAAAATTAAAAAGAAACTTAAATGCCCAACCTTTTCTTTAAAATAGTGATTTTAAACCAATGTGTCACTGCACATGGGTGTGCCACAAGAATTTACCTGACTATTTTGTCAGGGGCACTGAATTTCTTTCTGTAGATTATCAAATGGAAAAAATAAGAACAATTAACACAACAATAAATGTTTGATGTGAATAATTAAAATTATACCTACTATTTTTGTCAGATTGGTAAAAAATATATTAAAAATTTTTGTGTCCATAGAATTTTAGTAATTAGTTTATGTGAGTCATGAAATAAAAATTGAATATCATTGGTGTAACATATAAAATGTGTCATTATATTTTCTAAATTAAATACACCAAAATCATTGTTATTTCTCTCTTTATTTTTGGCATGAGAATCTCTTTGAATTAATAAAGAAAATAAAACACTTAGGATTCTACTCTCCCATGGTACAAGGTACATATATATTCATCTTTCTCTAACTCAATAATACTCCACCTAAAGAACAAACCCCAGTACTGCTTTGCCCTGACTGACATTCCCCTGCCAGTGCTGTTTTACATTTTGTTATTGATTTCAAATCTGTGGAGGCTAAAGCTGTAACTTCATATTTAACAATTAATGCACCTTAATTTACTACCCATGATGTAGCAGTGCCTTGCTCTGACTCATGTATTTCCTTTTTGCTGTTATCATTAATTATTACCTGAGATTTTTTTTTCTCCGTTTTATAGGGATTAACAGGGTGATAGAGAGAACCATCACACAGGGCCAGGGATCCAGCCTGCAGCCAAGGTTCTGTCCTTGACCAGAATCAAACCTAAGAGCTGTTGGCCAAACCAGCTAGGCATGACTCAGGTGTTTAGGTGTTTCTTGTACCACTTCCATTTGCTGCCGTTTAACTCTTGTTTTATATATATATATATATATATATATATATATATATATATATATATATATATAATGTGGAGAGTATTATAGATGCCGCTCATTTTTCCACTTTGTCCCCTTCCATCCATCTCCCACCCCATCCCAGACCTTCTCCTGTCTCCTGTCTATTGTCTGGGTCCATGGGCAATGGTTAATTTGTACTTCTAAATCCCTTCACCTCTTCCACCGATCCTCCAAATCCCCCTCGCATCTGGCAACCCTCAAAATGTTCTCTGAATCTGAGTTTGTTTCTGTTCTGCTTGTTTGCATATTTGATTTTAGATTCAATTATCGATAAATATGTACTTATTATCATTTCTTCTTCTTCTTCTTCTTCTTCTTCTTATTATTATTATTATTATTATTATTTTCTTATTCTTATTCCTCTTCTGCTTCTGTTTCTGGTATTTTTTTCTTCAAGAGATCCTTAACATTTCATGTAATACTGGTTTGGTGATGAACTCTTTTAGCTTTTCTTTGTCTGTAAAGGACTTTATCTGACCTTCAATTCTGAATGATAGCTTTGCTTGTAGAGTAATCTTGTTTGTAGGTCCTTGCTTTTAAGCACTTTGAGTATTTCTTGCCATTTCCTTCTGGTCTGCAAAGTTTCTGTTGAGAACTCAGCTGACCATTATATGTGTGCTCCCTTGTAGGTAACTAACTGCTTTTCTCTTGCTGCTTTTAAGATTCTCTTTTTGTTTTTAATCATTAGCATTTAAATTATGATGTGTCTCAATGTGGACCTCTTTGGGTTTACTTGTTTGAGACTCTTTGTGCTTCTTGGACTTATATGTCTATTTCTTTCAACAGGTAGGGGAAGATTTCTGTAATTTTTTCAAGTAGGTTTTCAATTTCTTGTTTCCTCTCTTCTTCTCTTGGCACCCTCATGATGTAAATGTTCTGGTATGCTTGAAGTTGTCCCAGAGGCTCCTTATACTATCTTCATGATTTTTGATTATTTTGTTTTCTTCTTGCTGTTCTGATTGGGCATTTTTTGCTTTCTTATATTCCAAATTCCTTATTTGATTTTCAATATCCTGTACTCTATTGTTGATTTACTATAAGTTATTATTTATGTCAGTTCTTGAATTTTTTATTCTGACTGGTCCTTTTTTATGTTGTTGATGCTATCACTTAGTTTCTTGAAGATCTTACTAAATTCATTGAAGTTCTCAGCAAGTTTCTTGAGTATTTTTATAACCATTGTTTTTGAATTTTGCATCTGGTATTTTTCTTGATTCCTTTTCATTTAGCTCTTTTTCTGGAGATTTATTCTGTTCTTTCATTTGTGACATGTTTCTTTGTCTCTGCACTTTTTATATTTCCCTGTATTTGTTTCTATATTTTAGGTAGCTCTACCATGTCTTCTAGACTTTGTAGAGTTACATTGTGCAATAGGTGCCCTATAGGGCCCAGTGGCTCAGCCTTCTCAGTCACCTGAACTGGGAACTTCAGGTATGCCCCTGTGTAAGTTGTATGTACTGTACTATTGTAGCTGAGCCTTGGTTGATATTGATGACACTTGGATTGATTGACACTCAAGTCAATTGGTTGTGAGGATTGGGTGTGGCTGCAGTGGAAGAGCTGCTGTGCAGGAGTCAACCCTATGGAACAGGACTTCCTTCAGTGGAACTTTCATACTTACCAAGTTTGACCATTGAATGTTTCATTCATGGAGGTGGTAGTGATTACCATAATGGTGAGCCAAAGTATTTGGAGTTGTGTCTCACAACATCAAAGAATGAGCTCCCTGAACCAGAAGATTTAAGCAAAAGCGTGGGAAATTTATTACAAGCAGATTCAGATTCTGAGCAAGAGGAGGGGGATCCAATAGTGGGCTGCCTGCTAAAGTCTTATAGTCCAGGTTGCAGGCTCAATCCCCAGTGTGGGGCATGCAGGAGGCACCAGATCAATGATTCTGTGTTAACATTGATGTTTCGATCTCTCTTTTCTTCTTCCTTTATCACTGAAATCAATAAAAATATATTTAAAAAATGAATCTCTCTGGAGCCTGCATTAATCAGTCATAAATTAAAATTTAGGGAACGTAGGCTCTAAGTTTCATTTAAATTTGCTCCATGGGCTCTCATTCTAGAGAAAGTATAAAAACACAGTCTCACAAGTGTTAAGCTTGAGCATCATCATTTTGTATTACTTGCCTGTATACTCTGCTTATCAATCTAGACTTCAAAATATGAGTAGCCATATTAAGACCTTTATAATAATAGGTTTGAATAAAGAGTCAACACCTTTTCCATTTTTCCCCCTAAAGACTTATGAACTCCATATGACTTTCAGTCATATCTTCCTAATGCTATGTTTGTATTTTGTTTGTTTTTAACAATAAGATGACTTTCATTTATTTTTTTATTAACTTTATTGGGAAAACATTGGTCAACATGAACATATAGGTTTCAGATGTGGGTTTCTATGTTACAAGATTGGCACATTCCACCATGTGCCCACCACCCAAAGTCAAATCTTCTCCTGTTACCTCATATTAGGACCCTTTTCTCCCCCCCCCCAAACCCCTCTCTCTGACAACCCCAATCTACTGTTTGTGTTCACTAGTTTCAGTTTTATAGCCCAAATATGAGCGAAATCATATAGTTGTTAGCTTTTCTTAACTGACTTGTTAGCATAAGATTTTCAAGGTCCATCCATACTATTACAAATGGCATTATTTCATCTTTTCTTAGGGCTGGGTAGTATTCCATTGAGTGTATGTACCACATATTCTTTATCCAGTCCTCTATCACAGGAAACTTTGGTTGTTTTCATGTCTTGGTCAAGGTGAATAATGCTGTAATGCATAGATCTTTGTGAATTCATGATTTTGAAGTTTCTGGGTATATACCCAGGAGAGGGCTGGCTGAGTTATATGTTAGCCCTATTTTAACATGATGAGGGTTCCCTTTTTTTCACAACCTCTCAAACACTTGTTAGTGCTTATGTTGTTGATCAAGGCCACTCTAACAGGTATGAGGTGGTATAGCATTGTAATGTTGATTTGTATTTCTCTAATTTCCAGTGAGATTGAATATCTTTCCTGTATATCTACTAGAGGCCCAGTGCAAGAAATTCATGTACTTGGGTGAGGGGAGGTTCCCTCAGCCTGGCCTGTACCCTTTTGCAGTCTGGGATCACTGGGGGTATGTCTGACTGACGAATTAGGCTTACTAAGCCATCAGTCAGATGTCCTTAGCATTGCCACAGAGGCGAGAGAGGCTCCCACCATTGCCATTGTGCTCGCTAGCCATGAGTCTGGCTTCTGGCTTATTGGCACTCCCCCTGTGGGAGTGCACTGACCACCAGGGGCAGTTCCTGCATTTAGCGTCTGCCCCTGGTGGTCAGTGTGCATCATAGTGACCAGTCATGCCACCATTCGGTCATTTGCATATTAGCCTTTTATTATGTAGGATATGCTATAGATAAGGTCCCATAGAACCATAAGAAATGCAAAAAATTAATTAACTCATTCTCAAATTGCCCCCACTTAAAATCAAATTGCCCCCCTTGTGAGGCATGTGCTGCACCTTGGGAACCACTGGGCTTGACACTTTTCCTCTGTGAGCTTCATTTCTGAATACATACACATATACCATGGGAATTGTAATCTCTTCTCCTCCTACCTCACTGGGCCGTCATGAGGAGGTTCTGAGCTAATAAACTTAGAAATGTTTCATCAAGTAAGTGATGTGTAAATGGGAAGGGATTGTTATTTTTAAGCCCACGGGTACCCTCGCAGGTAGCGAGTGATGATTAGGGGAGGAGGGCGTGATTATTTCCTGGGACTGTATATATGGAAGCTTTGCAGAGGGTCGGGCTCTGGTCAACAGCCTGTAGTGGTGGTGGTCTCTGGAGGCATTGGCTGGGGCTGGGGTGGGAGGTATTAGCAGGATGCCAGGGGGGCAGTGAAGCTGAAGGGGAAACCTCCCTGCTTGGCGCCATTCTTTAAATTGTATGTGGCTGTTTTGCAGCTGTACATGCTCAGGGACGGGGCTCCAATCTTCTGGAGCGGGGCGGGCTGGGCCAGGGCAGGGCCAGGTGGGTTAGGAGGGTGGGTTTAGCTGAGACCCTGGACCAGGTTCAGTGCACTTCCTCTGTAGACATAGCGCCACCCCCCCCCCCAAGGCTTCTATAAGACAGTACAGCTGCACTTCTTAGAAGTGGGCTTTGTTTTTGCCCTCACCATAATAACGACCCCTGCCCTCCATAGAGTCCCGCCCCAAGGACAACTCCTCCTGGGCATCAGAAACATAGGGATACACTGATTTCAGTGTAATAGCTCTTGGCTTATAGATATTATGCTCTGGGACCCAACTCCAAGGGCAACAGGAGGCAAGTCCCTGCCTGCCAGTGGAGATCTGCGAGGAGGAACCCCTTCATGCATCTGTTGACTCAGACACTGTGTGTTCCCCTACTGTTTGCCCTACTGGGCTGCTGCCTGCAGCTCTCTGTTCCTCCAGGCCAAAGGAAGCACCTGTTGCTGCTGGCTTCCTCCCTCTCCAGGCAGGGCCATAGCTCCCAGTTGCAAGCCTGCATCTGCAGGCTGTTGATGGGCCATCTGTGCTTTCCTCCCTTCTTGTCTACCGATTTATTCATGGTCACCCATGCTTAGATGCTTCAATGCATGGGTCTCTCAGTCAAACATCTGTATAGAGCAGGATTTCTTTGTTGGATTATAGTTGGTAAACTTGTTGACATTTCAGGGAAAGAAGCCCAGGGCTCTCTCACATTGCCATTCCTCTGACAAGATCCCTGAGACTATGATTTAACTTCTACCAGTTATAATACTTTTATTTTAAGAAACAAAAGAAACCAAAACCTTTTTTTAGCCTTCACAATTCCAAATTACAGAATTTTGGGGCAACTTAGTTTGTATGCTATGGGCAGCATTCTCTTAATTTATCCATCTGTTTGAAGATGTTCTGGGCTCGATCTGATTTTATCTGTGTCAGAGGTATTTACTGAAAAAGATGTGCAGACATGCCCTACATTTCATTATTTCTTCAATTATTCCACTTAGTGATAATAGTATAGCAAGACTTCCAAGGTACAGCAAGTCTAAAATGTTTTTATAACAGGGTGGTAAAGCTCAGATTTTCAACCTGTAAAGTTTGTCATCACTTTCCTGAATGATTCAAATTCTTTATGTGGTCAAATTTAATTTTTAGTTTTTTTTTTTACTTTAAGCACTTTACTTTTAAATATTACATAGTAAAATACAAGTTCAGATTAAGTTAGGATTAGGGTACTAGAGACCAAAAGAGAGTAACATAAACATACTGGGCAAGAAACTAGATCAAGGCTCATATGGTGAATTCATGAGGCTGTCGGAGACAAGTTTCCTTATTTGATTTCAGTGAGCCATCTATGACCTTTATCCTCAAGGTAACCTCCGAGGCAAAAATGGATGCTGATCTTCAAAGGGCTGTATTTATATTTAAGATAGCATGAATAAGGAAGAAAATTGAAAGTATTTGTTCTTCCCTTAATACACAGAGTTTAGATATATTTCCTTGGGCCTCTTAGTCACCTGTCATACTTACATTCTGGAAGGCTGGGAAATGTTTTGCTATAAAATAATTCAATAGTCTGCCACAATTAAGTAAGTTCTGTAAGACATGAGAAATCCCAGAACTATCTTTGATTTAATTACTTTATAACAATCTCCATGAATGAATTTCAAAAGTTAACAAGTTATGGTCAGACCTTTGTTTATTAGATAGAAAGCTAAATGTGTTGACTCAATAATAATTATAATGTATTAAATGGGTTCTGCATACAATAATGCAGTTGTTAATCACTTATTTAGTTATCCATTTATACTCCATTCTAGTTTAGGTTAGACATTTTAATTTCGGAATTGTTAGCACATAAAAAATATTTGAAAGCCTTGAGACTAAATGGAACTACCATGAAAAAAGAGGGTAGATAATCAGAAAAAAGAGGTGTGAGGATTGAGGCTTGTGGCACTCTACCATTTGGAGGTCAGGGAAATGAGAGTGTAGGCTACTGAGAAGAGGATAGTTAAGTAGAAGGAAAATGGAGAATGTAGTTCCATAAAGTAAACTGACATTCAATAATGTAAAATGATGTTGAGAAGGCAAAAGTTAAGTACTGACAGTTTATCAGATAATTTGATAAATGTGTTTGTTATCCTGACCCCAAAAAATGTTTTGGTGGCATAGTGTGAGCAAAATGTATTTGCTTTAGCCACTGGTATTGCTCAAGAGAAAATTGGAAGAAGCAAATTGTAGATACAAACTACATGTTATATAAAAAGTGCAGAGAGGATAAATATTACCTGGAAGGCAATGTAGAGTCAATAGATGTATTTATTTGTGGCTTTTTCTTTTTTTAGGATTATACCATAGTTAAGGGAATAGTCATATAGATAGAAAACAAAACAAAACAAAACAAAACAAAACTTCAGTGAAAGCAAGGAGACAATTGCTGGAAATATGTTCTTGTGGAGACTAGTAGAGGTAAGACTGGTCTATGGGTAGAGCAGTAAGCAGAGGGAAATGATATGTAGTTAATCAGTAAAAGATGATCAGATTCAGACACCAAGACATTAAAACCTATGCAATGCTAAATATTCCTAAATTTTGCTATATTACGGTCTTAGTTTCCTAGTGCCGCTGTATCAAATTACCACACTTTTATGGCTTACAACAGAAATTTATTATCTCAGTTCTGAAGGCTAGAAGTCTGAGATCAAGGTATTGGTAGGGCTATGCTACTTATGCAATTTCTGGTGAAAAACTTTTCCTAAAAGAATGCTCCTGGTGGTCCCCAATAAACCTCAGGGTACCTTGGTTTCTAGTTGCATTACTCTAATCTCTGCTTTATCTTCATAGTTTTCTTCTCTGTGTGTCTGTGTTCTTTTCTCTCTGCTATGAGTACTTACATTAGATTTAGTGCCCATATCAATTCTTACTGTAATTATATTTACAAAGATTCTATCTCCAAATAAGATCACATTTTGAAGTTCCGGGTATATATATATATATGAATTTTAAAGAAACATACAACTATAGGCACCTATAACCACATATTATCTTTACCATCAGAAAAATTTGATAAAAAATATTGATATCCACATTCCTTCCAAATGATCTAAATTGAAATATCATACCCTCTGTCTGGACCCAGATAGGATATATACAGGGAAATATAATTATTTTCTTGAAGATAATATATTGTCAGTTTTATTCATGAGATTCATGAGAGCAATTGTATGAGAAAGGTCAGTATCTCTTTAATCTCTGTGAGTTTAGGAGAAAGCAGCAATTGCCAACAATAGAAATGGAGCAATATTTTCTGAAACAGATATGCCTGATACAATCCAATAGGTCATTCAAACTTTGCGTATTCTTGGTTCAGGACCTAGAAAAATATTTTCAGTAGTGAGGCACATTGCAATATCCTCTTTAAATGACATATTTTTCCAGCTAATATCTATTAACTAGGTTAAATAAAGTGAATAGGATCCTTTGCAAATTATGTTTCTCAGTAGTAGTTGATACAGACACACACACATACAATACACACATATTATATATATCATGTAATGTGTGATGTATAATGTAGAATGTAAAATATTTCTGTATAAATTAAATCTGCTTGTATAAAGATTTGAAAGAATCACATATTTATAAGTTTATAAAATTATTTAAATAATAGCAAAAGTCTTGAATAAACTATTACAAAAAAGCTATGCCAAATCATATATTTAACATTAAATTATACCACATTTTATTTGCTAGTAGTAATGACCTTTTTATTTGGAAAAAATATCTTGCAATATAAAGGTATAATATTAAATATACATGTATATTTAATTCTTGAAAACTTTTATAATGTTTTAATATATAATTATTCACTATTTAACTTTAGTAGGTACTAAGATCTAGAAACAATGTTCTGTATTTTATACTAGAGGCCCAGTGCATGAAATTCATGCATGGATAGGGTCCCTAGGCCTGGCTAGCAATCAGGACCAATCGAGGCCATCCTTCCCTGGCTGCTGGCTGCTGGCTGCCTGCTGCAGGCTGGGGCCTTCCTTCATTCTGCCCCACTCCGTGGTGGTCAGGGCACATCGCAGTGAGCAGTTGAACTCCCGATTGGTCAAATTCCTGAGGGAACAATTGAATATTAGCCTTTTATTATATAGGATATATATATCTCTTTTAGTTCTCAAATCAGTACAGAGACTGAAAATATTGAAGAAAACAAACAAACAAAAACAATAACAAAATTCTTATTCTAAAGTATTAAGCAAATGTTATATAATGTATTTCGCTAAACTTATAAGGAGCTTTCTCTACTTTTTCTAATTCTAAGATAGTAGTAATTCCTATGGTTTAGATTGGCATGATGCTACCTAATGAACTAATTTAATGTAAATTAATAAAATTAAGATACCCTTCTAAGCTATTAAAATAATCTGAAATAATTAATTATAGGGGGAAATTGCTAAATGTGTTGACATCTTTACTTTAAAAAATGTTGTATAACTAAAATCTAGGACTAAATTGAGGCTAATTGTTAATAATGCCAATCTATAGAAGTTTCTCTGCTAGTAATATTTTTAATTAGTTGACATAGGTGATTCTTTAAGCAATTCTAAAATTAAATATATATATATTGAAAGACTAAAAAAAAAAACCTACTGCACACAGTAAAACAGGCAACAAGCCTAAAAGACATTGAAAGCAGTTAGAGACAGGAAAGGCAGTTTTAAGATAAGGGCCCATGCATGGGACAGGATTGCATATGTCTCCAAGCCACCAGATTATTTGTCATACATAAGGGAGGATGGAGGAATGTTATAAGATTAGAGGAAGAAGAGGGAAGCACTGGGTGAGCTTTGAAACTTTGAAACTGATTACCATGCAGAGAAAAGGGGGAAAATGGCCAATTAGGAAAAGCTCAGGGGACATAAAATAAGGAAGGGTCCAATTACAAAGTGGTCCAATCAGACAAAGAACTTCTAGCATTTATAAACCCATAGACAAAGAGACTCACTGGAATAGGTTTTCCCTTTTTGGAAGAGAATAGTTTTTTTTTTTTTTCCATTTTTGGGACCCATCCTCAGAGAGCTCCCCATTTGGGGACCCCTACTCAGGGAGAAGCTTGTATATGCTTGCAATAAACTTCCTCACTTTGGCTTAAAATATTTTAGTCCACAAAATTTATTCTTCTGACTTCATAGAATAAGAATCCACAAATAGAGTTCCAGATTGCCATTTGGGATATCAATATAATGTGCTTTTCCCAAAATTTACTTTGCTCTTATTGTATAGTTAGTTTAGTCAGAGATACATAGAATATCGTTTGTAGCAGTATCTAACAAATAGAATACTTTTTAACAAAAAAATATTGACGCTTTGAAGAGAGAGAGACGCCAATCCTATGTGTCCAAAGACAAGTACAAGAACTCTGAGCTACACTACACTCTTTTAGAGGGCAACAACTTTTTTACTTTTCAATCTCTATATCCTTTAAGTCAGAGTTTTCTCTCTCTCCCAGCCAATGAATTACCTTGACTAAGACCACTCTGGCATTTTCTCAAGCACCTGCAGTTCCCATTCTGGCTTTAGTACATCCCACAGTGTGGGCAGATGGCTCAAAAATTTGACTAATGAGGGCAGCAGTGGTCTCTTTTGACACATGTAAATGGGTGATAAAATTTTTCAGACCAAAAATAATACTTTTCTTTTCCCAATCTCAAATGTGAAGAATTCTTACTCGAGTGTTCTTCATAGAGTGGTATCTCAACCTTCTTAGAAACCCTGCTTCTTTTTAGACTGAGTGATGCTATGCTGAGTAAGAAAACCTTTTGGGGCACTATATTTTCAGGCTAGAAAGAGGCTGGAAAGATAAGGTATTGGGAAGTCATTCTATGTTGAAAAGCTACATTTATATTCATATGGTGTATGGACCAATGTAAAACAACTTCCAGCAGTTAGAAATCAAATAAGCTAGAAAAATACCCTTCCGTAAAGCAAAGCTACTGAAAAACTAAAAGGCACGTCTGATTCTCCACCTTGAAAGTATATATCCACAGCAGCATAATTGACACAAATTAAGTTTGACAGGTAGCTCAGAGAATGTTTAAAAATATACTCGTCTGCTTTCATAGAGTGTGCTAGGGTGTGCATACAATCACAATCAATCTCTAAACTGTGTTTCATTTCTTTCTTTAATCCCCCAAATACACTGGGGGGGGGGAAGAAATGTCAAATCTATGCAAACATGTTATAGGACAAGTAGAGTCATATAGTTAGGTTTATTTATGAGACAAGTTGAAAGCAACAAGTGTTTATATTTTAAAATAAACATGTATAAATGACCCCTAACAAGTCAGACAAAACAAAACACAAATATTTCTTCTTCAAATTATGTTTATTTATTTAATTTTAGAAAATAAATTATATATAAAACACATATACTTTGGTAAAAAATTGTTTAATTTATCTTTTATAAAAGATATTTTTTATTTTTATTTTTATTTTATTTTTATGTTTTTATTTTTATGTTTAAATTACTTGACAAATTTTCATAGAATAAAACATTCCCAGTGGCATAGTTTGACCTGCACTCACATGGTGTAAGCTACATATACCCCAAAAGCAAGGGCATTGTTCAGATCCTCTTTATTAAATATAATTCAAATAAGCAATTAACCAATTGTTACAAAATAATTATCATAATTAATGTACATGAGAATCATCCTGCAACAGTGCATGGGAGAGATAACTTTTGCAAGATTACTGTCAAGATTAATTAAAATATTCAAAAAGTATTGTTTTGAGATTGCATTAGAAAAAAATTCACTATTTACAATTATTAAAATTTAATCTCTATTGTTGAAAGTATTACATATATCTCCTTTTTGTCCCCCATTGACCCCTTCTATTACACCCCAACCCCTACCCCAGGCCTTCACCATCCTATTGTCTGTGTCCATGGGTTATGAGTATGTGCATAGATCCACATATTAGTTCTCTGGTTGCTCTCTTCTTACCCACCCACCCACCTCTGCCTTGCTTCTGTGATTCCACAGTCTGTTCCATGTGTCTATGTCTCTGGATCTGTTTTGTTTATTAGATTCCACATATGTGTGAGATCATGTTATAATTATCTTCTGCTGACTGACTTATTTCACATAGCATGATACTATCCAGGCCTCTCCATGCTGTCTCAAAGGGTAAGGGATCCTTCTTTTTTTTGCTGTATAGTACTCCATGGTATAAATGCACCATAGCTCTTTCATCCACTCTTCTACTGACGGGTACCTGGGCTGTTTCCAAATCATAACTATTTAAATTTCACTGTTATAAACATTAAGGTGCACATGTTCTTTCTGATTTATGTTTCTAGTCTCTTAGGGTATATTCTTAGGAGTGAGATCACTTGGTCAAATGGCAGTTTGATATTTGATTTTTTGAGGACACTCCATACTGTTTTTCACAATGATTGCATCAGTCTGTATTCCCACCAGAAGTGCACAAGGTTTCCCTTTTCTCCACATCACCCTTCCCAGCACTTGTCATTTGTTGATGGTAGTCATTCTGATAGGTGTGAGGTGATAACTTATTATCCTTTTAAATTACATCTCTCTAATGATCAGTAACTGAGCATTTTTTCATATGTTTCTTAGCCATATGTGTATTCCCTTTGGAAAAGTTTCTATTTAGGTCCTTTGCCCAATTTTTAACTGGATTGTCTTCCTTTTATTGAGTTGTATGAGTTCCTTATATATACTGGATAATACACCTTTATCAGATGTATCATTGCCAAATGTGTTCTCCCATACAGTGGGATCCCTTTTCACTTTGTTGATTTTTTTTCTGTGCAGAAGATTTTAACTTTGATGTAGTCCCATTTGTTTATTTTCTCCTTAGTTTTCATTGCCCTAGGAGATATATTGGCAAACATATTTTTGCAAGAAATGTCTGAAATTTTGCTGCCTATCATTTCTTCTAGAATTCTTATCATTTATCATCTTACATTTAAGTATTTTATCCTTTTGAGTTTCTTATTGTGCATGGCATAAGTTGATATTCTAGTTTTGTTTGTTTTGCATGTATCTATCCAATTTTCCCAGCACCATTTATTGAAGAGACAGTCTTGACTCCGTTATCTGCTCTTGCACCCTGCCCACCTATATTTTAAATAATGATGTCATGCTTTAGTTATCACAGCCAAGTACTTGAAGAAATAGAGAGCCCATTTTTCTGATAAGTGGAATTTAAGAATGAATGAACCTTACTTAAGTAAGACTTATTCAACTGTTCCAATTGATTTTGAGTTTAAGGAGCAGTAATTGGAACCCTCTGAAGATCAGTGAGGAAAAATCAGTAGTACAAAAATACAGAGTAGACACAGTCAGGTTTATACCAATTGCTGATTCACAAGCTTTTATAAAGATAACCTCCTGAGAACCATTTTCATATCTGCCCATCACCATTCAAACACCCCACCACTTCTTGATCAGAGTTTAACAGACTTGAAGGTAGTCAAGCACAGCAGAGCCTGAATATAGAAGGAACAATTATTATCAGCTTCATATATCCAGACATTTACTTCTTGAGATACACCTATATTATGAAATATTCACACGAAGGCTCTGCTCCCTTATAATCTAATACAGCACTGCCAGCACCCCAAACAAAAATGCTCATTTTTTAAGAGTATGAGGATTATGAGTGTTCAATATTATCCATTTTCTACACCACCAATTTCAGCCAAATATTTGATACCTATTCATGTAGTCTTATTTATTTTATTATATAAATAACTAGATGCCCATTGCAGGAAGATTCCTGCAATAGGGTTTCCTGCTGTGGTCGCTGCCCCACCTGCTTCCCTCCCTTCTCTCTGCCCCTGCTCTGCCTACTTTCCTTCCTTCTCCCCCACCCTGCTTGCTTGCTTCTCTGCAGCTCTTGTCTTCTTTCTATAGGTCTTCAGTCTTTGCTCTGGCCTGGATATGCAAATTGACCACCATCTTTGTTGGGTTAATTTGCATACTCACCCTGATTGGCTGGTGGGCGGGACTTGTGGCCATAGCAAAGGTGCAGTCAATTTGCAGGTTTCTCTTTTATTAGGTAGAATGTTACTATAAAAACTCTTACATATTAAATTTTCTGTCAATATGTAGAGTTTCTTTAAGATATATATTAATAAATCATACATCAACAGGTTTAATAGATAAAGCAAAATTGTTTTTGCCAATCAGCTATGCAAAGCCATCTGTTCACCAGTAGAGTTTATGATTCCTCAACAATTCATATAATGACTAGGGCCCAGTGTATGAATGTGTAGCACCTTGAAAGGAACTGTGGCTGTGGAGAGCACAGGGACAGGTCTTGGCCCATCCTCCACACCCCTTCCCTGGCCCCTCCTGCTGCAGTCCCTATCTCGTATTTGCCATCAGCCTCATTCCTGCTGCCGCTACTCCCACATGCTGACAGCACCGGCCCCACTTGCACCTGCTGACAGCATGGAGTGATTAGGGCCAGCATCAGCAGTGGGTATGAGTGGGGCCGGTGCCATCAGTGGGTGAAAGTGGCAGCTCTAATACCAGCTGTAGGTATGAGCAGGCCTGGCACAGTCAGCGGGTACGAGCGGTGGCTCCAGCTTTAGGGGTGAGCGTGGAAGGCACCAGCAGTGGGTGCAAGTGCTGGGCAGGACTGTGGTTCACAGAAGCAAAGAATTTTCTGTAACCAGTGGCTCACCCCAATGACAGCAACTAGCACCCCAACTTGGTCTGGTGCCCCCGCCCACCTGCTCCACTATCCCATCATGGCTGACACCTGCCATGTTCTGCACCTGCCCCCTGGTGGTCAGCACATGTCATAGGGACCGGTGGTCTGGTTGTTAAGTAGTTCCACCATTGGATCTATTTTTATATTAGCCTTTATTATATAAGATATGTACTTAGTATCATCAAACTTTTTATTCTTTATCCAATAAAATGCATGGAATATTAGAGATTGTAAATCATTAAGTAGCTCTGCATATTGTTTCCCCAAAATATGAACTTTAAATGTTTGTAAGCATTTTCACATAGACTAATTATATAAAGTTTTTTAATGCCATGTTATTTATTTTGTGCTTTTTCTCTTATCTATATCTATATCTTACTTAATAATAGACAAACAAGTAAACTGACCATACCTCAGCTATGCCACCAGCCAATCAGGAGTGATATGCAAATTAACTCAACAAAGATGTTGGTTAATTTGCATACACAGATGAGAAGCGAGAGGGTCGGGACATTTGCATCATCACCACAGCGATGACACAGGCTTTCTGCCCCACCCCAGTCTCTCAGGGCTTCTGGGCAGCGAGAAAAGGCAGGGCCGGAGCAGAAAGAGGCAGTTCCTGGAGCAGACAGAGGTGGCTCTGGGGCCTTAGCGGAAAGGGGCTTGGCAGGAGTGAAAAGACGGTGCCCGCAGCCAGGGAAAGGAAAGCCAATTCCAGCACAAATCTTCGTGCATCAGGCTTCTAGTGTCTTTATGCAAATATATGTATAGTACAAAGGTATATGTATCCATGAAACGTATTGTATTTGAACTCAGAAAGAATGATTTTTGCTTATTTATCCCCCAAGGGGTCCACTTCTTACACTTCCTAGAAGACAGGAACTCAATAAATATCAATTAGTCCCTGGATAGGTTTTCAGTTGGTGAGTGTTGTCCCAGGATGCCAAGTTGTGGGTTTGATCCCTTGTCAGGATACATATCAGAATCAGCAATACAAGCATAAACAAGTGAAACGGGGCCCCAAGAAAAACAATTCCAGTCTGTGAAGTTTCATTTATTCACTTTTGACCCCTGGGGGGCTCCAGGCAGTCTTCCAAGCTTAGAAGTTATTTTGGATAAGATGCTTCTGAAGGCCATGGAGATGCAGATACCCTCCTAATGTGAATCCCATGCAGAGAATGCTTGGGCAGTTCACAGACTCCCATGGTCCCCTGGACATGGTCCTGTCATCTTGCACACACAGCTTCTATTTCTGGCACCCCTCTCACCTGCAGCTGGTTGTGTCCAGCCTCTGGCTCATTTCCCACACCAAAGGGCCTGTCTCCCTGGAGCTCAGCATCTTTTAAGTTCAACATTTAAAATACAGAGAGTGCTGCTTGATTTCCCAGTCATCTTTGACTGTGGTCTGCTTTGGCCATCCGCTATTGTAAAAAATTATATTGGCTTCACTCCTGTCCTTTTGAGATGCTGCATGTCAGTGGATGGCCTACAGCATATGAATCTTAAGAAAGTCCTGTAGGCCCTTCTAGCCACCCCCTGCCAGCCCGGGCTGTGGCCAGAGGAAGAGGCAGGGGTCCTCCCATCAGGCTGCCCAGCTTGAAGGCAGTTTTCATTAATGGTTCCCTCTGGGGCTCCACCACCAATGCTGTTGCTGCTGCTGTGAGTGGTGGGGGAACTCCCAGAGTCACACTGGAGAGCTGGACTCAGTGGGGAGGGAGGGGGAGTGGCAGTCCTTGATTCTAGGCTGCCTAGGGGAGTTGTGGTCTTTGCTTCCATGCTGGGTGAGGGAATGGGATTCCTTGCTTCCCCGCTGGCTGGGTGAGTGATTTCCCTCGCTTGAACTCTGGCTGGTGAATAGTCGACCTTGCTTCTAGGCCGGCTGGGTGAATGGTTGACCTAACTTCCATGCTGGCTGGGAGAATGGTCATCCTCAAGGCTGGCTGGGTGAATGGCCTAGAATGGCTTCTAGGTTGTCAAGGGGAATGGTCATCCTCCTTGCTCTCATGCTGTCTGGGGGAGTGGTGGTCCTCCCTTCCAGGCTGTCTGAGGGAGTAGGCATCCATCCTGGGTGGTGGAATACCAGGGTCTCTGTCTTTCTGCTCTCATAACTGAATCCCCTGGGTTGGAGAGACTGATACTGGGGTCAGGGGAGTGCCAGTGCCTTACCTTGATCTTGCAGCCACAAATCTTGCTTTTCTTGCTATCTACTCTTAGATAAATGCCCAGGATATTATTGTTTTTTTCTCTGAGTGACTCCTGTATCTCATGCTGCTCATATCCCATATCCCACTTTCTTCATTATTTGAGCAACCTGGGCATCTCCCAGGTGTACTGGTTAATAGGCAGATTTTGTAATAAAAGAAAACACAATAATTTCAAGAGAAACATCAAAAGTGCTTTATTCAAAGTAATATCCATCTGCTAGATACACATTTCCCCATATTTCAGGTAATTTATGGAAACTGTCTCAATAGAAGTTCTCTTGTTTTGAGGTAAACCATTCAGAGACCCAATTTTCTTCTTCTTCTTCATACAATTTGAAGTGTTGCTCAGAAAGTGCGTGTGCCATCGATCAGAACAAGTGGTCATCTGAAGGAGCAAGGTCTGGTGAGTACAGAGGGTGGATTAATACTTCCCAGGCAAGATCTTTTAACATGTTGCCGAATCTGGTTTGGCTCTGGATAAAGTGTCAGCCTGTGGCCCAAAAGGTCCCAGGTTCAATTCCAGTCAAGGGCATGTACATTGGTTACAGGCACATCCCCAGTGGGAGGTGTGCAGGAGGCAGCTGATCGATGTTCTCTCTCATTGGTGTTTCTAGCTTTCTATCCCTTTCCCTCCCTCTCTCTCTCTCTCTCTCTCTCTCTCTCTCTCTCTCTCTAAAAATAAATAAATAAACAAACAAACAAATAAATGAATAAATAAATATAAAAAATAAATTAATTTTAAAAATATATTTTAATGTGTTTTTAACTGGTTTTGAAGTGTGTGATGGTGTGTCACATGAAGAAAAATTACTTTACTATGTCTTCTGGAACATTCTGGTCATTTCATGATCAAAGTATGGTTCAAATTGATTATTTATTGTGTTTAGCAATCAGTATTAATGGTTTCATCTGGTTTTAGAAGCTCATAATACCACACCAAACATAGAGCATTGTCTTATTCCCAAAGCTATTTGGCCTTGCAGTCAAACTTGATAGTTGACTTGGATCAACCCATATTTTGTGAGTTTGGGATTCTCAAAATCTGTATTATAAACACATTAGAATTCAAGAAACAAATTATTAATATTTTCTTTTATCACATGGATTGTAAGTGAAATTAACAGACATGATGCAATATAAAAACTTTTGAGTTTATTCTGTATTAAGACACACACTAGAGTTAAGTTAATATATTTTGATCATTATTCTGAACAATTTTTTTTACAGTTCACAGGTAGTTTAACTACAGGTGGCCAATTCTCTCCATTCAACTTCAAGTGATAGGGGATAAGTAATGTTACATTTGGATTAAAATTGATCCAAGTCAGTTTTCTCATTTTTTCCTATTTTGGCACATTTATAGTTACCATTTATCATAGTCCTGGCTTAGAGAGGTTGATATAGAAAAAATCAGCACTTATGACTTCCCATGATATTCTAATTAAAGTGACATCCTTCTTCTGGTTTCTCTCAATGTCAACGCATGATTCATTTCTTCATAACGTTTAGTTATTTGAAATCATTTTATGTATTTATTTCTTTACATGAAGGCCAGAACCTCTTCTGATTTTCTTTTCTTTTAAAAAAATAATATTTATTGATTTCATTGAGAAAGGGAGAGGGAGACAGAGATAGAAACATCAATGATGCGAGAGAATCATTGACGGGCTGCCTCCTTCATACCCTCTACTAGGGTTTGAGCCCACAACTTGGACATATGCCTTGACTGGGAACTAAACCATGATCTCCTGGTTCACAGATCTATACTCAATCACTGAGCCACACCAGCTGGGTGAACCTCTTATGTTTTTCCACTCATTTTCCCACATCTAGAAAGTACCTGGTTTATGGTATTTTTTAAATGAATATACTTAAATTAATAATAAATGAATGAAGAACTAGTCACTAAATTAACGTACCAAATGTAATTAAAACAAATTTAGATTACACTACATTTAGAAGTTTGAGCTAGTTCAACTTTCAACAAAATCTCATGCAAAACTTTGATTTATGGCTTATTAACATTTGCCAAATAACAATATATCTCAATGAGTCATTCTTCTTTTTCTCTTCCATGCCATAGTCTCTTGACTCATGTTAAATTTACTACGTTTTCTTCCAGCCATGCCTTTTACTATCTATTTTATTTTGCTTTACCCCCATTTATACCACCATTGCTTGTTAACTTTTCTCTGCTCTTGTTCAGTCACACCTACATAATATAAAAAAATAATTATGTAAGCTTATTTATGCATAATCCATGAACACAAATAATAGTGCAATAGGCCTGGGGGTTTGGGAGTAAGGATTCAAAAGGGGACATATGTAATACTTTAAAGAGTAAAGATTTTTTAAAGTAGATATGTTATTATTTTTATATTTTGTTTTGCAGAGTATGACTTAATCAATGCCAGTTTCTTTAGAAATATATTTTGTACCATGCTATTATGTTCCAAAGCTGCGCATAGGAAAAAAGATAAAAGCTTAGATGCAAAAGCAAATTAGAGAAAAATATGTTCCAACGATTAAATCCCCTTGTCCCTGTATCTCATTCACATTTATCCTTCTTACATTAAGACTTTCTCCTTCTGTCTCTGTATTTTCTTTTACATTAATTTACTTTTCCTGTGTTTGTTTATATATTAGTTCCTCCCTCTAGCCTGTTAATAGAACATTCAACCATGCTACAATCTTGTATCTTATTAGCCTGAAAGAATCAATTCATTCCTCTAAGGACCTATTTTGCTCCTAGGAAGTAGCATAGTCTCCTGGAAGATGTGTGATTAAAAACAAACAAACAAAACAAAAATCTTTGTTTTTTTTATTAAGCCATATTTTTCTGCAACAGTATAAATGATATAATTAAAAACCATAACTTTTGAGCCATGAAAATAACAGTAATCTATATTTCCCATTAAACTTTGTTTAACCTTGGATTCAAGGAAGCATAGCTTTGAAACAATGGTAGATCATAAGGCAGGCTATTACCAGATAGCTGTAGGGATATATAAACTTGAACATTATCTCCTCTCAACATGCTCTTCCCCCTATATACATACAAAGAAGCCAATGAAAACAAGATCACAGATATCTTCCAATTAAAAGGAAATAAAAAATAAAATTATCGCTCATTTATAATCATCTCAGAAAGGAATCATTGTATGGGAAACTAAGGTAAATACAGAGCTTTTTATCTTTACTTTGAAGAATATGCGGGATGAGTTCCAGAATTAGAAGATGTAAAGCTTAAGGAAATAGCAACCCTTCTGTGATAAATGGGCCCACAAATCCCAAACAATGGTTTGGTGTTGCAATATTAAATCTGTGATACTAAATCCAAAATAGAGTTACTCTTGCATCTGTAGGAAGATTTTGACAGTGGTAAGGTAGGGATAGCATATTGAGTTTGATGAAAATCAATCAGACCATGCCCAACTTGTGTGGCTCAGTAATTGAGCATCAACCTTTAAATCAGGAGGTGTCCATGTGATTTCTGGCCAGGGCACATGCCTGGGTTTAGGCTCCATTCCCCAGTGTGGGGCGTGTAGGACACAGCTGACCAATGATTCTCTCTCATCATTGATGTTTCTATGTCTCTTTCCCCCTCTCCCTTCCTCTCTGAAACCAATTTAAAAAAAGGAAGGAAGAAAAAAGAAAATTGACCATGAGGGAACCCCTTTCACATCCTGCATAATTCAGGGTTCCGGTTCAAGGTTCCAGTTCTGGAGAAGGCCATGCACAAATGAAAAAGAGACTTTGAAAAAATTTAATTTTGGGAAATGGGGGCCAAGCAATAGTCCAACTCTAGTGGGAGGACTATTCTCATTCTGGCTTTTCCATCCCTTTTATTAAGATTAAAATTATAGGATACACCCATATGCCCTAAGCAGGAAACTCCAATAAAAGCCAATCAGTGAATTTAGGACCAATAGGTGGGGGCTTCATCAACTACCAATATCTAGTAATTAGCGCTAACCCTTAGAGAAATTAAGGTTGACCAGCCCTCCGAATTCCTTGTCCACAGCTCTCTATTATTAAAACAATGATCGGCTTCCAGCATGACCAGACCACATGAAAATTTAATTTTAATAGATTGACCTGTTAAGCCAGAATAATATATATAATTGTATATATGTGTATATATATATATATATATATATATATATATATATATATATGGTTAAAATTTCAGAACCACTTATAAAGGGTTGATGCTTAAGGGTGCTTAAGAGTGATGTAATGTCAATGACCACACTTTTATTATATAATTGTGGATGGGTAGACAGAACTAAAATTATATTCCAATATTGTGTCCTTGCTTTTGTTTGTTTGTTTGTTTGTTTGTTTTGTATGTGTGTGTTTTTTTGTGTGAGAGTCATGTAACAGAACTTAACTACACTATTTATCAATGTTTGAAAAATAATGATCAATAAGTAGTAAACTTTTAAATTTTTTTTCAACAAAGTTTTTATAAGTTACTATTACACATTATTATGCCCAGGCACTTTTTTCCAGATGTTCATGCCATATCTATAAAAAGACAAACAAACAAAAAAAGTTAAGAAAATAAACTTATGTCCTAGTATTTATATTCTAGTAAGATCAGGTACAATATTATTTTAAAAGACAAATTAGATAGATAGATAGATAGATAGATAGATAGATAGATAGATAGATAGATATAGATAGATAGATGATATATGATAGATGTGTGTGTGTGTGGGGGGGTGGCAATACTAGGTGACCAGTTTATGGCAAGAACATCTTGCAATTTTATATCATTTATTTATTAGTTTTTCATCTTGCAATTTTAAATTGTGATAAGACAATATTTCACTGGGAGTTGAACATTTGAACAAATATCTTAAAAATGAGGGAGTGAATCATGTGGCTACATAGGAGAAACATTTCAGGCCCTGAAAGGAGACCACACTTCGAACACCAAAGCACCAGAGCTTTGGGCTGACTGAGTGAAGTAGAGAGTAAGGGCAAACAAGATTGTCCAGGCTGAGAAAGTTAGTCTACATCAGCCGTCCTCCATCTGTGGGTCGCGACTGCTTGGGGGTTGAACAACCCTTTCACAGGGGTTGCTTAAGACCATCAGAAAACATAAATTGCTGATGGTTTTAGCAACCTAGACATCACTCCTCTAATCCATCACCAGGCTGGTCAGCCCACATGCAGATACGCCCACATAAGAGTACCCGGCGTGATGACATCATCGCACCAACCCCGTCACATACACTCCATTACAAATACAGGTGAATGTGACAGGGATGGCGCCATAATGTACTTATGCGGAACAGCCTCACATGTGTAGAGAACAGCTACTGTGTAGAGAGCAGCTACTGTGTAGAAAGCAGCTGCTGTGTTGAAAGCAGCAGTATCGGAGGTAAAACCACACTTCATGAATTATACTTACTGGGTAAATGTGAAATCATCAACTACTGCAAAAAAAATATCTGTACCAAATCTGTACCATTGGAACTTAATTTGGATGCTGATCAGTCTTTTTTTATTCAGCTGTGGTTGATGTGAATACTGCCCCCTTGTGATAGTAACAGACATATAAAAAACAACACAGAATGGTAAATCATAGGAAACTTTAATGAACTGCATTGACTGAACTATACCATGTATCATCTTTTGTATTATTAAAGCTATTGTTATTTATTATTTTCATTAGCAAACTATCCCATGACAATGGATCGTGTAGAGAAGAATGTTAAGAAAAGAAAATATAGTGAGGATTTTTTACAGTATGGTTTTACCTCAATAATTACAGCAGGAATTGAGAAACCGCAATGTGTTACTTGTTGCGAAGTTCTATCAGCCAAATCTATGAAGACGGACAAAGTAAAGAGCTATTTTGATAACAAGCATCTGAGCTTTGCTGGCAAGGATACCAACTATTTTAAAATCAAAGCTGATGGACTCAAGAAAGCCAGACTTGACACTGGTGGTAAGTACCACAAACAAAACATAGCAGCCGTTGAAGCTTCATATTTGGTGGCACTCAGAATTGCCAGAGCTATGACACCTCACATCATTGCTGAGGATGTGAGCATTGAGGATTTACTGTTGCCAGCAGCTAAATACATTGTTCGAGTTATGATAGTAGATGAAATTGTTATGAAATTGAGTGCAATTTCATTATTTAACAACACTGTCCACAAAAGAATAGATGACATGTCTGTTGAAATTCTTGATAAGGTAATCCAGGAAATTAAATCTGCTCCACTTCCAATATTTAGTACCCACCTTGATGAATCTACAGATGGTGCAAACTGTTCACAGTTTCTGGTTTACGTGAGGTATAGTAATGATGGCTACTTTGAAGATGAGTTTCTTTTTTGCAATCCTCTTGAAGCAACAACTACTGCATGTGATGTATGTGTAATAGTTGGTTCATTTCTGAAAGAGCATAAGATCTCTTGGGAAAAGGTTTGTGGTGTTTTCACGGATGGTGCTCCAGCTATGCTAGGATGTCAATCTGGATTTCAACATTTGGTACTGAATGAGTCACCAAAAGTCATTGGAACTCACTGTATGATTCACCGACAAATATCAACAATGAAGACGCTGCCACAAGTGTTACAAGAAATAATGAAAAGCATCATAAGTTCTGTCAGTTTTGTAAAGGCGAGAGCTTTAAGCAGTAGAGGAGTTGGATGTGCTGAACAATGCTCTGCTGTTTCACACTGAAGTGAGATGGTTGTGGAGAAGAAAAGTTTTAAAACATGCTTTTGAGCCGAAACTGGTTTGGCTCAGTGGTAGAACGTCGGTCTGCGGACTGAGAAGTCCCAGGTTCAATTCCGGTCAAGGGCATGTACATTGGTTGTGGGCACATCCCCAGTAGGGAGTGTGCAAGAGGCAGCTGGTCGATGTTTCTCTCTCATCGACGTTTCTAGCTCTCTATCTCTCTCCCTTCCTCTTTGTAAAATATCAATAAAATATATTAAAAAAATAAAACATATTTTGAGCTTCATGATGAACTCAAAATGTTTTTCAATCATAAAGTAAGACTGCAGTTTGAAGCACTTTCAGCGATAAAAGTGAACTTCAGAAAATAGCTTACTTGGTTGACAACTTTGCCATTTTGAATGAGTTAAATTTATCACTGCAAGGACCAAATGCAACATGCCTCAATTTGTCTGAAAATATTCGATCATTGCAAATGAAACTTCAGTTTTGGCAAACAAATTGGATGAAAATAAAATTTGCATGTTGCCTACCTTATCTGCTTTCTTTGAGGAACATAACATTGAACCAGACAAAAGGATTATGATGATAATTTCTGTGAAAGAACACTTACACAAGCTTGCAGACAAAATTTCATTGTACTTTCCAAATCTGCCTGACACCCCATTTGCACTTGCCAAAAACCATTCACAGTCAAAGTTGAAGATGTTCCTGAGACAGCACAAGAGGAGTTCATTGAACTTATTAACAGTGATGCAGTGAGAACCGATTTCTCTACAATGCCAGTTACAAAATTCTGGATCAAGTATTTGCAGTCATATCTTGTTCTGTCTGAGACTGTGTTGTGCCTTCTTCTCTCATTTCCAACAACAAATCTTGGTGAAATAGGTTTTCCAGCTTGTTGGTTATTAAGTCTATATACAGAAGTAGACTTGTGTGGAAGATGATCTTCATTGTGCTCTTGCAAAGACTTCCCCAAGAATTTCTGATCTGGTGAGAAAGAAGCAATCTCAACCTTCACACTGATGTTGGCTTTTTACTCAGACTCACAAAATGTAGCAATGTAGTTTACTGTTGTTATATTAAGACTGTTACCCATGCTACACCATGCTTCAAGACAAAATTTCATTAACTTGTAATTAGAAATAAATATTTCACAATATATAATTACATATTGTTTTGTGATTAATCACTATGCTTTAATTATCTTCAATTTGTAACAATGAAAATACATCCTGCATATCAGATATTTACATTACAATTCATAACAGTAGCAAAATTACAGTTATAAAGTAGCAACATAAATAATTTTATGGTTGAGTGTCATCACAACATGAAGAACTGTATTAAAAGGTCAAGGCATTGGGAAGGTTGAAAACCACTGGTCTACATAGACATTCATGGGATGATATGAAGATTACACTTTGATGAGCTGCAAAGCCATTATAAAGATGGAATGATATAATAGTGATATAATAGTATATATTCCAAAAATACCTTAGATTTGGTTTCCATTTTTAGTATAGTTCTTGGAGGCAAGTGTGCTAGCAGTAAGATTAGAAGACAAATTGAAATAATTTATGTGAGTTACAATTTTAAAGGAACAGGGTAATTGTAATGGAGATAGTAAGATGAAAAGACCTGATTATAGTTTGAAAGCAAAGGTTATAGGATTGCTGTTGTGGCCATGAAAGCAACAGAATGTACATGTGAAAAAGAAAGGCATTAAGATTGATACCTATTTGGAATGAACTGGAGAAATGGAAACTATTCTGGTTAGAGCAGGTTTGGGAAATATGCTTGGAGCTTAGCAATGGACATTTTTAGTTTTAAATATCCAGGGGGAGGTATCCAGTTCATAACTGGACATCTGAATTCAGATATTTTTACTCTAGTCACAATGGAATATTTATATATAGAGAGAGGGTATTTAATTTTGAGGGCCTGGCTGAGGTCTTCAAGTACAGATGGAAAAGTAATGAGATATCTGGGTGAAACAATGGGGTGTGCACATGTTGCACAGAAGAGACCAAGAAGGAGTAAACAGCAATCTAGGAGAAATACAGATGAGAGTAGTTTTCCAGAAATGTAGTGCTGAGTTAAGAAGTACTAAATAATTAATTGCATCAAATACTGCAGAAAATGCAACATCCATTAAGGTCACTGGATTCTGGAGCCTTCTCTGCCAGCAAATGAGAGCCAATTGCCTGGATTTCTTCACACTCTATGTTCATTACCTTCATGTTGGAAGTTTGGCCATGGTTGGAGTATTTATACCACGGGAATCAGTAGACTTTTAGAACTAGAGATATTTTCTCCCCATAAGAGGCATTGTTAAAAGTTATCAGCACAGCACTGGCTTGTAAGACATGATTATTGGGTTTAGTAATGTGTATGTTACTTGAGATCTTGACATATAGTATTTTCAGTAGAGTAGTGAGGAAGAAAGCCTCAGTCAAGTGGGTTCAAGAAAAGAGAAAGAAAATGAATAGTTTATATACAAAACTCTTTTAAGAAAAATATCATGTATAAAGACAGTAGTTATAGCAAGATGTAGGTCAACAGAAAGTTTCTGTTTGTTGTGTTTATAAACAGAAATTATCATGTATCTCCTCTTCTTTCAATCATTTAAGGGGAATGATTGAAAACAGAGGAGAGAAATAATAATGAAGAGAGAGAAAAAAATTGATAGAATTATAAACTTGTGGGAGGGCTGGGGATATAGTGCTCAAGTGAGGAAGTTGCCTTTTAAAAAAGAGTACAGGCTTTTCATCCTGACAATAAGAAAGAACACAGGGGCCCAGCTGGCATGGCTCAGTATTTGAGCATCAACTTACAAAACAGGAGGTCATGGTTCAATTCTTGGTCTGGGCACATGCCTGAGTTGCAGGCTCAATCTCCCATGTGGGGCATACAGGAGGTAGCTGATCAATGATTCTCTCTCCTCATTAATTTTCCTATCTCTCTCTCCCTCTCTATTCCTCTCTGGAATCAATAAAAATATGTTTTTTTATAAAAAGAAAAAAACACATGGTATATGGTTTCTATTGGTGAAAAAAAAACAGTTGGAATTAGGAGGTGTGGATGAAATGGAAAATAACAGACCTAGAGAAAAAGTGATGGTTTCAGTGGCCATGGACAACAGGGGAGTGAGGACATATGTAGGGAGGTGTTTGGAATGGGAATGGAGGATGAGGACAATTATGTAATACTATAATCAAATAAATAAATAAATAAATGAATAAATAAATAAATAAGAGGGGGAAAAGGTGATTGTTTCGATGTGAAAGACAAAGAACATCCATGTCAATTTGAACTACACTTTGATATTTAAATGACTAGAAATGGGCCAGAAGACACAGCAAAGTAATTTTGTTTTATAATAATGTACCATCACACACTTCAAAAACCAGTTAAAGAGACGTTAAGAGATCTTGCCTGGGAAGTATCAATCCATCTGCTGTATTCACCAGACCTTGCTCCTTCAAATTACCACTTGTTCTGATCTATGGCACAGACACTTTCTGAGCAGCACTTCAAAACATATGAAGAAGTGAAAAATTGGGTCTCTGAATAGTTTGCCTCAAAACAAGAAAAGTTCAATTGGGACAGTATCCACAAATTACCTGAAAGATGGAGAAAATGTGTAGCTAGTGATGGACATTGCTTTGAATAAAGCACTTTTGATGTTTCTCTTGGGGATATATATATATATATATATATATATATATATATATATATATATTAGACTTAAAAACAAATATAGATAGTAGAATTTTTCATTAATAGCTAATATATAAAAACCATACAAATGAAATGCAATACTATTCACCAATAAAATATAATGCTATATGTATAAACAACATGTATGAACGTGAATAACTTGCTAATTGTAAGAACACTGACAGAAAAGATCACATATTCTATTATTCCATTTTGAAAAAATGTCTATAAAAGGCAAATCTATGGAGACAGAAGATAGATTAATGGTTGACTGAGGCTTGGATAGATTAACTATCAACAAAGGAGGGATTTTATTGGAGTGATAAAAACATTCTAAACTGGATGCTGGTAATGATTGCACAACACAGAAAATTTGCTAATGATTACTAAAAATCATTGAATTG
The DNA here is from genome assembly GCA_963924515.1 of Vespertilio murinus. Classification (NCBI taxonomy): domain Eukaryota; kingdom Metazoa; phylum Chordata; class Mammalia; order Chiroptera; family Vespertilionidae; genus Vespertilio; species Vespertilio murinus. The sequence continues at coordinate 73,171,506 of OZ004707.1, forward strand.
TACACTTAAAATTGAATTGTACACTTAAAATGGATAGATTTCATAATATGAAATTATACCTTAATTAATTTCTTTTAAAAAGATTGGATAATAGTCTTTAAAAAGGACATGTAGCTGTGGGTTTTGTTTGGTGACATGAAATTCAAGGCTCACTTCTATCTTTGTGTCTGAGTTGGGAAGAGGGAGAAGAAAAGGTATTTATATGGAAAAAACAATAAGAAAGGGGAATTTTTATCCCACTTGTAGCTTGATGCTGTGGTAGCAAAGAAAATCAGTTTCCACTTGAGGAAATCCTTGTTGTAAAGGTAGAGATAAAGTTAGAGAAAACATTCAGAGGAGGGTTCAGGAGATAATGAACTTTGCTATTGACTAGGAGTGTTTTGGGGGCATAGAAGAAGTATTTTAAGAGTTCAAAATTGTTCAACGTCACTGACAGGGGAATGAAATGCATACTTCAATGAGATACCACCTCATACCTGTTAGAGTGTCCATTATCAACAAGACAAGCAATAACAAGTTTTGGAGAGGTTGTGGGAAAATGGGAACCCTCATCCACTGCTAGTGGAAAGCAGACTGGTACACCACTATGAAAAACAGTATAGAGGTTCCTCTAAAAATTGAGAATAGATGTACCAGATGATCTGAAATCCTCAAAATCATGTATTTACAAAGATATATACAAGCCTATGCTCTTTGCAGCATTATTAACTCAGGCCAAGACATGGAAACAACCAGTGTCCTGAGATAGAAAACTAGATAAAGATTATGTGGTGCAAATACACAGTGGAATACTCCTCAGCCATAAGAAAGGGTGAAATAGCGCCATTTGCAACAGCATGGTTGGACCTTGAGGACATTATGCTAAGTGAACTAAGTCAGTCAGAAAAAGCTAAGAACCATGTGATTTCACTCATATGCGGGACCTACAACTGAAAATCACGAACACAAACAGCAGTGAGGTGGTTGCCAGACAGAAGGGAGTGGAGGGATAATAAGGTCCTAAATATAATGTGACAGAAGAAGATTTGACTCTGGATGATGAGCACATGGTTCAACATACGGATCTTGTAACATAGAAACCCGCATCTGAAACCTATCTGTTCATGTCACCCCAATACATTTAAATTAAAAAAAAGAGTTCAAAGGTATGAACATGGGTTAGAAAAGGGTGTGTATACAGATTTAAGGAGGTGAGAATCAGCAATACATAACCTTAGAGGCCTGCTTTAATTGTTAATTAATATAAACCAAGGTAAAGAGTATCATGAAGTGTGGCAGCTTCGAGGTTTTACCCCTGCTGACAAGCTAACAAGGTACCCTGCCACAGCTTTATAAATGCTGGCAGCAGACATTCGATTCCTGTGTCAGAAGCAAAGGATTTTATTACTCACAGTCCAGCAAGCAGCATGCACTTTGTGCTCATGCTGTTTCTCTTGTTTCACAAGTCCCAGGAGAGTGATGTGGAGCGATCCAGGGGGAAACTGCATGCAGAGTGTTTATAGCACAGATAAGGAGCACCAAGCTTAAGGAAACCAAATATTTTATATTTGACTACAAGTTAACCTGCATGGTCTTTGCCCTGGAAGAGACATTATACTGGACTATATATTGGACAATAAATGGATGCGCTCTCTGTTCCAGAGAGTAACGTAGTCTCTATTTTCCAAGGCTGTTTGCCAAAAAGCATCCTTGAAAAGAGTCTATAACAAATGTCATCAGTGTCTCTACTCACAAGATGTTTAGAAATGCAAGAGACCCATGGGGAATCTTTCAACAGAAGGCAAGATGAAAGAAATCCTTGTTCAGAGGCAAGGTAGGGGATGGGCATGTGATTAACTGGAGAATTTACATGCATATGTATATGCATAGCCCGTGGACACAGACAATAGTATGGGAAAGGCTTGGGAAGGGTGGGTGGAGGGTGGAAGGTGTGAATGGGAAAGAAAACCAGCAAGACAAAAAACCCACAGAGGGGACATCTGTAATACTTTCAACAATAAAGATACATTTTAAAAAGGAAATAAATCCTTGGGGTCTCAATCAGATGGTGATAGAAAGGCAGGAAGTTATTACTGAGATACAAAGAGTGGTCAGGAACTCTGGCTAAAATAACATAAGAGTTTGGGGTCCCCTCTTTACTCCTAAATATGTGGATGTGAGAACAGAAGTCTTATTGGAAATACTCGTAGCTCTGAGTAGCTGTTCATTCCATACAGATTACACATTAAATCACTTCTCAGGTTAATGTAAAGACTGAAGAAGGATTAGACTATTGCTCAAAAATGTTCATTCTTTTCCCTAAATTCCATGGAAATAACACCTTCAATGATGGATTAAGCATTATGATTTTCAATAACCCACAAAGAGGATGTTAATAGACCTAACAAAAGTACACCTTGGAAATGTGTTTGCACAATTGGTTTTGCTTTTTACAGCCTTTTCCATCTCCATAGGAAGAAGTTGGGCAAGCCAACTGAGGACAGCTGAGATCGATCCACCCCCAGAGGCCAAAGTGGCTTTAGCTGAGATCAGCAGAGCCACCAGGTTAGCTAGGCCAGATCAGCCAACTGCCTGCAAATCTACAGATGAGTGAGAATAAATTACGGTTGTTTATTTAAGCCCCTACATTGAGGGATTTATGTTTTATTTTGGGGCAAGAGCTAACTGATATACTGTTTGAATACAGGAAAGGAATTTTAACTGTAGAACTAAGGTGGATTTTTGGGCAACATGAAATACCAAAGGGAAGTGTAGCTTGGCATTTGAATGACTGAAGTGCACGTTTTCACATGTGACATACGGTTTGGGAGTAAGCTTTCTAGGAAGGCTCTAGTGGCCTAAGTATACATTCAGTATCCCAAGCTCTTTCTAGTCCACAATCCTTAGCATTCTCCAGATTGTTTCAATTGGCAAAGGGCTATATCACAACTCACATTAAACTAAGTGGCCAGATTATTATGACCACCCCATCAGTACTTCGTAGGGCCACCTTTTGCCCTCAATACTGCAGCAATTCTTCTTGGCATTGACTCCACAAGATGTTGAAAGGTGATGTGAGGAATCTGACACCATGCCTGATGAATAGCACTGTCCCGTTCTGTGAGATTTGATGGTTGTAGAATCAGCTGCCTGATGGCTCTTTTAACTTTGTCCCACAAATGCTCAATTGGATTGATATCTGGTGATTGTGGGGGCCACCCAAGCAAGGTAAAGTCTCCCTCATGTTCTTGAAACCACTTTTGCACAATACGAGCACCGTGGCATGGCTCATTGTCTTGATGGAAGAAGCCATCTCCATTGGGATATGCAATCAACATGATAGGATGAACTTGATCAGCAATAATACTTAGGTATGTTGTGCTATTCAGACTTTGTTCCATTGTTCCACACGGATTAAAGGGCCCAAATCATGCCAGGAAAATATGCCCCAAACCATAACACTGCCCCCACCACCTTGAAAGGTTATACTTATTCATGTGGGGTGCATGCTTTAATGCTGTTTCTGTGAAATTCTCACTCTGCCAACTTCATGATGCAACTGGAAACCTGATTCATCGGACCACATGACTTTTTTCCAATGCTCGACTGTTCAATCCTTGCATTCCCGTGAGAATTGGAGACCTTTCATCTTGGTAACTGCAGATAGCAAAGGTGTTCGAACAGGCCTCGGCTTCCTTATCCCATACGATACAGTGTACGGCTAAATTGCCGACAAATGTCAGATGGTCATAATAATCTGGCCACTCAATATATGTTACACTAGAGGCCCTGTGCACAAATTTGTGCACTGGTGGGGTCCCTCAGGGTGGCCTGCGGGGAGCAGGCTGAAGCCTGCAGTCCTATACAGCCTGCCACTCCTGCCTGCCACTCCCTCTCGTCCCGGCCCCCTGTGCCTGCCTTGGGCTCATGCCACCTCAATGGTATTCACTAGCTGTGAGCCTTGTGTTTGGCACCTGTACCGAGGGGTTGAAGGGAGTGGGGCAGGGGATGATGGGCACTCTGGGCAGGTGGTGGGATGCCCTTGCCATCCAAGGATCTGGATCCCTCCCGCTGATGTTCTTGCCAGTTATTAGGAGCCACCTGGCACTTTTATATTGTTTCTTCCTTGTGGAGCATCTAGGGATGGGAAATGGCCATGATGCCTGGGGGTAATTTCCAGGAGGCGGGCTGCAGAAATTGTGCTGCTGGCACTGGTATGTCAGTACTTGGCCCATTCTCTGGAGATTGGATCACAGGACTACTGAGGGAGTGGGTGGCTGCTTGCCAGGCTGTGGGCCACTGGGACAGACAGTCAGCTGAGTGGTGCTCCCATTATGGGAATGCACTGACCACCAGGGAAGCTCCTTCATTGAGTGTCTTCCTCCTGGTGGTCAGTGCATGTCATAATGACCAATTGACTGGTTGTTTGGTCATTCAGTCATTCAATTAATTAGGCTTTTACATACCGTATTTGCCAGTGTATAAGACGACTTTTTGGCCCTGAAAAATATGCCTCCAAGTGGGGGGGGGGGTAGTCTTATACGGCGAGTATATAACAAATTCTGTATTTTTAGTGGAAATGTTAGGGGGTCGTCTTATACTCCCAGTCGTCTTATACGCCGGCAAATACGTATTTTTCAGGGCCAAAAAATCATCTTATATGCTGGCAAATACGGTATATATAGACTCTTGAGGCCCCGTACATGAAATCTGTGCATCGGGGGGAGGGGTCCTTCAGCTTGGTCTGTGCCCTCTTGCAATCCTGGCCCCCTCAGGTATGGTCCCTTGGCCTGGCCAGTGATTAGGACCTGTTTGGGTTTTCCTTCCTCTGACTGCCCTCACTGCTGCCACTACTTGCCATCTGTGTGGCACTGCACCCCTCCCCCTACCACCACTGGTCATCTCCCTCTGTGGGCAACAGGCATGGGGTGTGTTCACTTGGCTGGCCTGGGCATTCATCTGTGAGGAGATCTATCAGGGGCCCCAAATCAATAGCCCCGCAGAGGTAGGCCCCACCCATCCACCACAGCACCGCGCTGGGTGGCCTGCGCCTATGCCTATCACCGTGGGGCAATCCATCGAGGGACCCTAAGGTCATTGGCTCTGCAGAGGGAGGTCCTGCCCACCTGCCTCAGTGCTGCTGGCCAGGTAACCTGGGCCTCACTCTTTGGAGCGATCATAGAGCCTCCACCCTTATCGATCACCCCACTGGCCAGTGGCCTAGGCATCCCTCTTTGAGGTGATTAATCGCAGAGTCACCCCGTTGATCACCCTGAGAGATTGGCCTGGGCTTCCCTCTGCGGGGCATTCATGGGAAGATAGCGGACCCCCCAACCAATTGCATCACGCCCTCCTCGGCTGGCCTGGTGCCACTGCATGTCATAGTGTGGTCATCTGGAAGGTCATCCAGCCATTCGTTCTGCTGTTCAGCCGTTCAGTTGATTTGCTTATTATTATTATAGATTTTCAATTAAATAATTATTAAATATGAACATAAATAATTGATTAAGAAGTATTTTTTCTTTTACAGATACTTAATGATTTATTAATATTCATAAATAAGTATCCACTAACACATCATATAAATAGTAATCCACAGAGAAGCCCAATAAGTAAAAATATATTTTAAAAAAAACATATCCAGTGTCTTATGAATGGATTGAAAATAATTTTAGACAGTATAATGTTTTAGATAGTGGTTTGTATTGTTGTAATACTAATTATTTTATCGCCTGTTACTTATGGGAAAATCTGAAATGAAAAACAGCAATATTTGATCTTGATTTTACCTGAGCTGGAGTTTTCTGAGTTCCAAATTACCAAATCAAATATTTACTTTTGGAAAGAAAAGGAACAAAAACAAACTTTATGCTTGACATGTAATTAATACCTCATTTAAACTTCATAAAAAGTTTAGCATTATTCAATTTAAAAACAAATGATTTCAGAGACAGGAAGGGAGAAATGAGAGAGAGTGAGAGAGAAAGAGAGAGAGAGAGAGAGAGAGAGAGAGAGATCCCCATTGGGAATTAAACCTGCAATCTGGGTTTGTAACCTCATCTGGAATTATACCCCACTGCCCTTTGGTATGCAAGGATGATGTTACAACCAACTGAGCCACACTGGCCAGAGCTAGAATTATTGCATTTTTAATTTGAGAGGTGGCAAAGATCATAACAGCTAAAATTTACCTATGGTTACATATCTAATCAAGAATATACATTTTTCACTGGCTGGCATGGCTCAGCAGTTAAGTGTAGACCTAAGAATAAGGAAGTCATGGTTTGATTCCCTTTCAGGGCATATGCCTGGGTTGTAGGCTCAATACCCGGTGTGGGGTGTGCAGTTGGCAGCCAATCAATGATTCTCTCTCATCACTGATGTTTCCATCTCTCTCTCCCTCTCCCTTCCTCTCTGAAATCAATCAAAAACTATATTGAAAAAATATACATTTTTCAAAATTGGATTCTGAATCAAAGCCCATTTATATTTTTATGTAAAAGCTATCCTCTTCTAAATCACACATGCATACTAATGATGCTAACATTTATGCAGTCATCAAGTTGCTCTACCCCCAAAAAATGCAAATTAAGAAAAAAGAAACTAAAAATATATTAAAAATAAGCATAAGTAGCTTTATTAATATTATGTTTATTCTCACTTCATTTATGCAAGGTAAAATAATTATTGCACATGAACAAACTTGGCCATTCTCCTTTTTTATTTATTATTCATCTTAATTTATATTATTTTTCATTTATAATTACTTTTAGGTAATTTACTTTCCTGTATTTAACATTTTCATGATTGAAATCAGATTCACTGGAGGGAAAGAACCAGTGATCATTGTACTAAGCATAAAGTTTCTAGTTAGATGATTAAAATAATCAAGTTTTAAAAGTAAAAATAAAATGCTGACATTTGATGAAGTTTGGCAAAGATCTGAATTTCTAGGCTAGGTTATCACATTTTGTATGATACCATACTTTTGCAATTCAATTTTTCAATTAAATTTTTCAGAAACTAAATGGAGTAAATGAGCCAGATTAATCTACTAAAGTAAGAATGTATTTTAAAAGCAACAAGAATTTTCTGATTAGCTTATATCACTTAATATAATGACCTCAAGTTTCATCTATGTCCATTACATGACAGGATTTCCTTCTTTTTTAGGACTAAATAATATTTCATTGTGTCTATGTACTATACTTTCTTTGCCCTTTTATCTATGGATGTACATTTGCTTTGCTTATACATCTTGGCTATTGTGAATAATACTGCAATGACTATGGTACTCAAGGAAAAAACATATTTTAAAAATGCAAAATTTTTCTCATATACCAAATGAATAATAAAAAAATGGAAATTGTTAGAAATTCCAGCAAACTATCCTTAGCCATCACTTTAGAAATAAGCAAGGGTGTTGAATATTAATTTTCTGAAGTTTATTTTTATGACAAGAAATGTTAGAGTTTTTAACAATCTATCTGCCAATATAAAAATGCCAAACTAATATAAAAATATATTTCATATCCTATATAATAAATATATTTCATATCTTATATAATAAAAGCTTGATTGCAAATTTCCTCGACCCAGGAGTTCAACAAGGATGCAGACCCAGCCAACTGCCAGACACCCCTCCGCCTGGTTGGCCCCACCCGGCCGTGGGCATGGTTGCAGGCAGCCAGGAGAAGGGAGGCCCCAGCCGACAGCCAGCAGTCCCTATGGACCCTATCCAAGCATGAATCTCATGCACTGGTCCTCTAGTTTTAATATAAAAGAAAATATTAACTAACATTGTACCTATGACATATAGGTAATGTAAATAGGGAGAGAAGAGAGAATTTCAGGTGACTATGTAAAATAAATAATTTTTCTTAATTTTTGGATAAAATGTTTTTTACTTTATTCATATATATTCAAGGAGCATATAATGTCATCATGGTCTGGAAACACAGATAAGGCAGAAAGAAGTTTAACATGGGATTGGAAATATTTCTGTTTCTAGTGAAATTTTCAAAACATTAGTTCCTTACACAATAATCTTAGAAATCCTTAGTTTTGAGTATATTAGCTATATCATGTGCCTCCTTCTTTTTGTACTTGAATTACTCTAGATTGTGAACATTCTCCCTAACTGAGACTTAAGTTGCTTTCAAAACATCTGCAAAGTAAAAGTAAAAATGTGTGTGAAACCCAAATCAATTCTCACAGCACCCTGTAAATTCTTGAGTTATGTCAAAACATAATTTATTGTTCAGAGGCATGTTACAAGAACTAAGAGGTTGAGTGAACATAACTTCCCAAGAGAATAAGAAAATACAATTGCAAATGTGCAGCATTCTGAAAAGTGGGCCTGTGACTGTTAGATTTAAGTATTTCTGAGTTTATGGAAGTTGCATCACCAATGACTAGGAAGGATAATGCAAAGAGAAATATTAGACAGTGAGCATTGCAAAGATAAATAAAAATGGAGAACTTAGTAGCAAAAAATGCATATATGCTCTTAAAATAAGAAGAATTTCAACCCTTTTAAATCCAATTCACGGGAGAAACAGAGTTATTTTTGTTTGTTTTATTGCTATCCTTTTTTCCAAGCCAGTTTCTCTTAACACTCTGAATTGGTTAAAAACAAACAAACAAACAAACAAAACAAAAAAACACAACAAAGAATAAGCCCTTCTAGTGTGTATGTGTCCAACTTAATCAACAATGCATTATGTGAAATGCAAGGAAATCTTGCAAGTTTCAAATCAAATAAATGACACCACTTGATGTTGCAAGTGAAGAAGCAGCAAAGTCATAATGTAGATCTCTTAGTAACATTTCTCCTCTGGTCCTGCTTCAGCAAGCCAGCAATGCCATCGAGGCATTATGATATGACAGAAAAACTGGTTTTAAAATAGTCTCTCCATCCGCTCTTTCTTAATAATTCACCTACAGCATCTAATGAAACCTTGCACAGTCTATCTCAATTTCCCTAGGCTACAAATCACGCATGAGTTCATTTGTCAATAGGCATAAAAGCCACATAATTATATTTAAATTGCTGTAGGATGATAGTAAAAGAAGAAAAAAGAAGTCAATTGGGTACATACAACTTCTATGACACAGGACCTAACACTGAGCAAATCCAAATCCATAAAATGTATAAAGTAGTCACTGCAAAATTTCATATTTTCCCCATAACATCAGCAAAAAGAAAAGAGATGAAAAGCACCCTTTAAGAATTGTATCTCCTGCTTTGATCTTTATTAAACTTAAATACTATTCTTCTTCACTGTGCACTTACATGCCCCTTTACCCTTTTCATTGTTGTTGTTATGGTTCTTAGACTTTGTCCTCAATGAAACAGTACTATGCTAGTAGTACTTTCAAAGAAACATGCTTCGAAAATCCTAATTAAAATATTAAGTTGTGCTTTAGCTGTAATTAAGAAGAAAAATCTGTAGTACCTTGTACTGAATATTATCTTTTTTCCTGTGTTTGATATTTTTAATGTTACATTAATAAGGAAAGGATAGAGAGAGTCAGAAAATAATTCATAATTTACAATAATCCATATTACTAATTGTTCACCTTAGTTCTACTTTTGTCACTTTTGATACCTAAAGGAAGATGTATTTTTTCAAATCTAGTTATGCTTAGACAGTGAAGTTATCTCGGGGTTGAAAAAAAGATCATTAATATCCAGGGGATACATGCTTACTTCACTCTTATTTAAAAGATCATTGAAGTCTAACATTTATTATGGAACTAACATGTATTATTAGAGAATGTGGAAAACTCCTATTAAAATATCAGCAATGGAAATTTTTATAACTAACTGTAAAGGGTACCTCAATGTCTACTTCCAAACTGATTTGATGAATACAGAAAAGGTCAAACTAAAAATAACGAGACAGAATCAGTTATAAGTGTAGTAGCATATGCCTCATTTAATAATGAACTCTAAATTTGCACCACAGTTTAAGTGGTATCATGAATGTTAATTCTGACAGCAAAGGGTTATGAACTACCTGTCGACTTGCACCTGACACAAGGTGATGCAGTTTTGAGCTAATGAAACTCTGATGAACCAGAAGGTGAAACACTGACATGAGTGGGCTGGTGGGAAGAGCGTGCTGTTGCAGGGCAGCACATTCAAAATGACATGGTGTCCTGAAACAGAACAACTGTGATCCCATCTGTTTATAAAGTCTAACTGTGTCAGTTAAAACCTCCCTACGCAGGCAATGGATTTTGTAGGAGATTTTTATTATACCCATAAAAATTCAGATGTTTAAAGTTCTATGTTCTCTTTGCATATACTGTTAACTGTTTCTGATATATTTCATTAAATACCAGAGGCTCGGTGCACAAAATTTGTGCACTGGGGCAGGGGGGGGGAGGGGTGTCCCTCAGCCCAGCAAGTGCCCTCTTGCAGTCCGGGACCCCTCGCTCCTTATTGCTCACTTGCTTGCTGCTCCTTACTGCTTAGCTAGCTGCAAGGGAGAGGCTCCTGCTATCGCTGCTGTGCCTACCAGCAGTGTGCTGGCTTCTGGCTGAGTGGCACTCCCCCGGTGGTGGAAGTGCACTGACCACCAAGGCGCAGCTCCTATATTGAGTGTCTGCCCCCTAGTGGTCAGTGTGCATCAGTGTAATGGTTGCTTAGGCTTTTATTATTTAGATTTTTTGACACTCTGAGCAGTGATGAAGACTTGCATGTGGGAAGTATAGTCTGGATAATAAATTTTACACAAGAAGTGATGAAAATTTTCTGAATATAGTGATGTTCACAACACTTACTTTAAAAACATGACAGTGATCAAATGGGAATATAATTTATGCTTATTAAAATTGACAATAAAAAGAGACGAAGATGGACATTTTAAAATGATAAAGGAAACACTACATCAAGAAAGCATAACACTTTTTAATATACAGTATATGAACTCAACCAGGGAGCACTGAAATACATAAAACAACTACTCACAGCATTAAAGGGAGAAACAGGTCAGAACATGATAGTAGTTGGGAAACTTAATACTCCATTGACAGCTCTAGGCAAATCAACCAAACAGAAAATCAATAAAGAAATATCAGTCTTAAATGAAACACTAGACCAAGTAGATATAATTGACATTTATAGAACTTTTCATTGAGAACATCAGGTTATATATTCTTCTCCAGTGCACATGGAACATTCTGAAGGATAAACTATATGTTGGTTCATAAAACTAACGTCAAAAAAAATTCAAGAAGATTGAAATAATACCAAGCATATTCTCTGACCATGATGCCTTGAATTATAAATTGACTTTAAGAAGAAAGTAAAAAAAAACACACAAATGCCTAGACATTAAACAACATAATACTAAAAATGACCAGGTCAAAGAAGAAGTAAAAGATAAGATCAAAAGATATATAGAGACAAATGAGAATGACAATATGACATATCAAAATCACTGTGATGCAGCAGTAAAAGGGGACTTTATATCATTGCAGGCCTATCTCAAGAGATAAGAGAAATCCCAAGTAAACAACTTAATAACACATCTTAAAGTAATAGAAAAAGAACAAAAGCAACACAAAGCCAGAAGAACAAAGGAAATAATATAAATTAGAGCAAAATGAAATAAAATAGAGAACAAAAAGACTGTAAAAATTAATAAAACAAAGAGCTGGTTCTTTGAAAAGATTAATAAAACTGACAAACTCCTGGCTAGACTCTCTAAGGAAAAAAAGGAAGAGATCATATAAACAAAATACGAAATGAGAGAAGTCACCGCACACATCACAGATACACAAAGAATCATAATAGAATATTATTAAATTCCATATGTCATAAAATTCAATAACCTATAAGAAATAGGTAAGTTTCTAGAAATATAATAACCTTCCTACATTAAATCACAAAGAAAATCTAAATATACCAATCAGCAGTGAGGAAGTTGAACCAATCTAAAGGATTTCATCATCACCAAACCAGTATTATGTGAAATGTTGAAGGGTAATAATAATAATAATAATAATAAATCAAAAATAAGAAAAATAAAATGGCAATAAATATATATCTATTAATAATTCAATCTAAAAATCAAAATAAATGAATAAGGAATCTAAGGGACAAAACAAATTAATGAATAAAATAGAACCAGAGTCATGGAAACATGGTATAGGCTGATGAATCTCAGAGGAAAAGAGGGCTGAGGGTGGGTGGGAAGAGATTAACGAAAGAGCTTATACACATATATGAGTTGCCCATGGGAAAATATAATAGGGTGATGAAAGCCTATGGTTGGGTGGGCTTCAGTGAAGAAGGGTAATTGAGGGGGATATCTTTAATATTTTAAAAATATTTTTAAATAATATTTTTAAATAAATATTTTTTTTTAAAAGAAAGTGGAAAAAGTGCCTCAAAGAGCTTATGTTTATGTGGATTATAACTATTAGTTTATTCTGTTAGATATTTAAATAGGAAATTAAAAAATATGTAATAGTTTTAAATAACAAAAAATAATTTATTACATAAACATAAGTAATACATTTTCCTGAAAAGTATTTTCTTTTTTTAAAATATATTTTTATTGATATTTTACAGAGAGGAAGGGAGAGAGATAGAGGGCTGAAAACGTTGATGAGAGAGAAACATTACCAGCTGCCTATTGCATAACCTCCACCAGGGATGTGCCCGCAACCAATGTACATGCCTTTGACCAGAATCGAACCTGGGACCCTTCAGTCCGCAGACCGACGCTCTACCACTGAGCCAAACCGGTTTTGGCCTGAAAAGTATTTTCAAACCCAAGAAAGAATAAGAAGAATGACATTATTTTACTTAGAAAAAGATGTTTCTATTATCTACTTTGTTGTTCATAGCTGGATTTTTATATCAGCTTGTGCATACAATCTGTTGTGAAATGTCATTTCAGGTTTTGTAATTGAAGAAAATTATAGTTCACACAGATATGTAAATTAGAGAAAGGGACAAAATGAAAGTGTCTTTAGGGACCTCCATGCACATATTCAGAAGCTTTGATTAAAGCATTAACTACTCTTCATACATTAAATATGATAATGTGTTTAATTTATAAAAATTATCTTGCAGATACAGAATGTTTTTACTAAGAGTAACACCCAACTAAAAAGTAACTGTCAATATGAATTCTTCTTTAATTCTTTTAACTAAAAATATTTTCAAATATTCAGATATCCCCAACACAACATGTAAAATTATTTTGGCTTTAATCATTTCTGCCTTCCAGAGGTCCTGCATATTTTCTTTCCAAGGTGCCTACAGCAATGGATTTTGGTAGTTGCCAATAAACATTGAATGTTGGTATCTCTTACATTATATTTGACATTAAAGTAATATTATCAGACTACTAGAGGCCCGGTGCACAAAATTTGTGCACTGGAGGGGGGGGAAGGGCTGTCCCTCTGCCCATCCTGCACCCTCTCCAATCTGGGACCCCTAGGAGGATTTCTGACTGCCAGTTTAGGCCCGATTTCTGTGGACTGCTGGCTCCCAACTGCTCACCTTCCTACCAGGCTGATCACCCCCAACTGCCCTCCCCTGCAGGCCTGGTTGTCCCTATATGCCCTCCCCTGCTGGCCCAGTCACCTCTAACTGCCATCCCCTGCTGGCCTGATCTACCCATAACTTCCCAACCCTGACAGCCATCTTGTGATGGACATCTTTGACCACATGTGGGCAGCCATCTTGCGTGACAGTGTGAGGGTCAATTTGCATATTACTTCCTTATTATATAGGATATGATTACATATCACAAGCTATATGTTATCCTTATAATAGCATGTTTTTGTATTTTTTTATTTCCCCAGAAAATAAAAGATAAATTAGCTTCAATTATTTATGTCATAAAAGGTGCTTTGATCAGTGATTGTGTCTTATTTTCTTTTCTAAGGCTTCAATAGTAAATAATGTCTTATTCTATTGCTTAAGAGGATTGTAACTATCAATCAGTAATAGTAACTTGATTTTTCTTTATATTAATTACATTACACTGTTTTATATACATGTGTTATATGAGTCGTGTGTCTTTTTGTCATTATATTTTTGCTGAATAACAACACATCATAGTGCACTGAATTATTGAGATAATTATGTGTGATGAAAACACACTTTTCTTCATGAAGTCTGTAATAGCTTGTTGAGATAATGAATATATATGAAAACAATAATTATGCCAGTGCTGCTACAATGTGTGGCACATATATAATTTTAATTATCCTAGAAGCCATATTAAAGTAAAAGTAATATAGAGGAAATTAATTTTAATCATGCATTGTATTTAATCCAATATATCCAAGATGTTGTCATTTCAAGATATAATTACTATGAAAATTATTAATGAACTATTAAATTATTTTTATTGTATTATGTGTTTATTTTATAACACCTCAATTTACTTATGAATTTTTCATTGGGAATATTTGATTTATATTAAGATTTCATAAAATTTACAGTTTAAATGGTGGCTTCACATGGTTAAGTTATTCCTTGGGTATTTAAATACTTTTCAGTATTCAAACTGAGTATAGAATGCATTTTAAAATTTAAATAAAATATTTTCAAATATTCTATTTGATAAGGGGTTAATATCCAAAGTATATAAGGCATTTTTACAACTTAATAACAAAAACATATAAATACAATTTTAAAAATAAAAATAGAAAAAGATAGTGTATTATATCAATTATATGTGGAAAACATAAAAGCTGAACTAGAGAGGAGAAACCAAGATGGTGGCATAGGGTAGACACCTGAATGCAGCCTACCACAACAATTTTGAATTTAGAGTTGGAAAACAGGGGAATCATCGCCTTGAAGCACTGGATGGCTGGCTGAGAGGAGGCTCTACCATCCGGGAAGGAAAGTGAAGGCACTCTGAACCTTGAAAACTGTAAAGGTACAGAGATCTTTGCGAGAAAGGGCAGCCCCCCGAGTTTGCTGCTGGATTACTTGTGGCTTGGAGAGGGTGGGTTGAGTTTGCGGCTGGCTTACACCAGGCACGCAGAGAGGACGGACAGCTAACACAAGGCTGGCTTTCTTGTTCAGGAGGAAAACAGAACCACCCTATTGCTCTGATAAATGGCCCCAGTCAGGGAAGGGCCAGACTGTCAGGCAGTGGGCAGAGATCTCTCGGAGGTGTGTGAAGCCAGCGGCCATTACTGTGGGACTCAGGGAAGGGCCGATGAGAAACTAAAGCTTGTTGGCACTACCCTGAGACTCCGCCCCATCCCAGCAGAGCATGGAAACCCTCTGTGAGGCTGGCTTTCTCATTTGCCACAAATTGGACTCTCCCAAGGAGGTGCGAATCCAAAGTTAGTCTGTGCCTATACCAAAGAGGTGCGCTTTCCTGCAACCAATCTTGTGGGACTCACCAAAGCATATCTCCACCATCCTGAGATTCTGTCCCACCCAAGCTGGGTATAGAAGCCCTCCTAGCTGAGACACTGCTGATCCTCACAGCCAACTGGCTTGGAGATCAACGCTTCCCAGTGATACCAACAACAAGCAAGGCTTAACAACAACACTACACACACAGCCCACAAAGGGCTACACTAAGACTGTTCACCTCAGGTAACTTGGAAAGCTGTGCTATTGAGCTCTACCAGAACACCTAGCACACAAAACTATTCCATCAGATCAGGGAAGAAGCTAAAACACAGAGGAGAGGCAGGACACAAAGGAAGGAGATTGAGGAAAAGAAAAGAATGTACATTGAGTTCAAAACCACAGTGATAAGGTTTTTCAAGAATTTCCTAGAAAAGGCCGATAAAATAAATGAGACCTATGAGGATATGAAAAGGGATCAAGTAGAAATAAAGAATACATTGTCTGAAAAAATATTATACAGAGTCCTAAAAACAGAATGGAAGATCGCAAGAATCAAGCCAAAGATTTGGAACATAAAGAGCCAGAGGACACTCATCCACAGAAGCAAGAAGACAAGAGAATCCAGAATGTTGAAGATAATGTAAGAAACCTATGGAACAACTTCAAGCAAACCAAGATCAGAATTATGGGGGTCCCAGAAAAAGAGAGAGAGCAAGATACCAAAAGCATATTTGAAGAAATAGTGACAGAAAATTTCCCCCACTTGGTCAATGAAATAGACTTACAAGTCCATACAAATTTTTGGAGTGTTTATTCTGTTCTAGATCTTGGAATATACCATTGATATTTTGATAGTCATTACATTGAATCTATAGATTGCTCTGGGTAATATGGACCTCTTAATAATGTTGATTCCACCAAACCATGAAAACGATATAGTCTTCCACTTATTTATAATGCCCCATGTGCATTTGAGAATAATTTATATTCTGCTTTGAGCTGAAAATTCTGTAAATTTCAATTAAATTTATTTAGCTAGTGTATTGTTTAGGGTTGATGTTTCCCTTTTGATTTTTTTTTTTTTTTTTTGTCTAGAAGATCTAGACATCTATCTTTTGATTGGGGCCACTGGGTGAGGCTGTGGAAGGTCCTTCTGTCCAAGGGCATCAGGTCATGGATATGATGCTAGTCTCAGGAAGCAGATCCGTTTGTTCAGGGGTGCAGGGTCAGGCATAATGGAACAGGGAAGATGGTCAAGTGCAGCAAGTCAAGGTGGTGGGGCCAGCTGTGGATGTGAGCTGGGTTAGTTGTGCTGAGTTGTGGCAACAGGTCCCTGCATCCAAGGAAGGCCACATGTCAAGGACATGGAACAGGCTGGGCACTTAGCTAGTGGATGAGGGGGTGGGAGCTCAGCCTGTGGAGGGTGCAGGTCTGGCACACTGCTTGTGGAGGGGCTGGAGCAGTCTGGGCACTCTGCACACCAATATGGCAGGGCAGGCACCAGGTACAACTTGTTAAGGCATTTGGGCCAGTCCTTTGAGGCCTGAGGTTCAGGCCTGCCTAAGTCTAGCCCTTGTTTTGGGGCTTCGGGTCCCAGCAGAGTGGCAGTGTGTCCCTATCTGTGGCCTAGAGAAGCTGGGACACTGTTGCTTTTCACAGCCTCCTCCCATGGAGGACCCTGCGGCCCACCATAATGGTACACTCTCCAATCTCAAGGGCAGAGAAGCGCTAGGCCAAGCAGAATAAAGTGGCCAGCAGCTCCTCCGCCAGCAGCTCCCAAACCACCCCCACCCAGAACCCCAGCTCCCACCACAGATGCCCTCCAACACACACATACTCTCCCTCACAGCCACTCACCCACTCATATTCTACACTCACTCCTGTGCTTTCCCCTACTAGATTGGTTCTCTAGCATGCTAACATTTAACTAGGATGAGGCTATAAAGAAAATACACAGAGACACAAGTTTCCAATATTATCGATAATACTTCATTCTGAATGTATGGTCTTTTAGTGCCATTTTTAATACTTTCAAGGTTTATACTAGAGTATCTATATAATTTAGTTATGTAAAGTAATGTGCTGCAGAGTTGCATGATCTAATATGAGAGTCACTTACCTACATTTATTATCAAACACTTGAAGTGGGGCTTGTCTCAATTGAGGTGTACTATGTACTATGAGGATAAAAAACACATTGGGTTTCAATGAGTTAATAGTAACAGTGGCCTTTATGATATCTCATTAATAATTTTGTATTAATTGCACATTGAATTGATAATATATTATTTACTCTTTTTATCAAATGTATTATTTACCAGATTATTTTTAATGTATTTATTAAATTATTTATGTCCCACCCTTACATTTTTATTTAACGATGCTGATTTAGAATATTAAATACATTTTAAAATATATTGAGCTCAACCTATTTCTAAATTATACTGTACTTATTATAAAAATAGGGGGATATGCATGTAATGTAACACATTTAAATACTTTAAAGAACATATTATTGAAAATCACATTGACATTATTTTAAACATTTGAGTAAAAATATTTTCTACTTTATCTGAGAAGAGTTTTCTATATACAATAATATTTAAATAACTTCTGAATATTAGTGGAAACTCGCATTTTTCTTTTAATCACAGACATGCCTCCAAGTCAAGATTTATGCTTTTATGCCAAATGTAAAATATATAACAAAACAAACCCAGTAAATAAGAAGCAAGTGTTTATCCTTTATATTAATTATTGCAATTTTCCTTAATCTGCTTCTGGGTACTATTGGAAATTTTGAATTTTCAGCTGATAATATAGGAAATGCATATCACTCATATATGTGGGATTAGCTTCAAATATCATCAGTGTTAAAACAACAAAATACTTATTCTTAGAATGTGAGACAGAAAGCAATTTATATGTTTTGAATTGTGACAAAGTCTTCTTAAATCTTCTAGTGATTTTTTGCATACTTCTCCTTATATTAATCCATTTTGTGAGAACATAGATTTTAGCTGCAGTTGCATTTTTGAAAAGCAAAATGAAAAGAATGTCTACACTAATTCAAGGTATTATTATACCTGTGATTAGTGTTTTATTACAATGCTAAAAATAAGCGATCTTAGTATTCATACTGTAATTTAAAGGATGACAAAGTAGAGGAGATTTTCACACAGATATTAACAATTACCTGTGTGCTGCGTATGCTCTACGGCTTCAAACTATTATCCTGACGTCAAGGAGATTGCCGTTTACTGGAGAAACAAAATGTAAGTTGAGAACTACAATGGACTGTGTAAGCACTATGACACAGAGAAGACCGCATAGCTACAGAAAAATCTAATTACACTTACACAGGGAGCTGGCTCCATCAGGGAGGGAAGGTAAAAGACTGTTTAGTCTTCTTCCTCCAAGACAGAACTTCTTGAAAGGCAAGTTAGTAGAGGTATATATTTGGGTCAAATCAATATCTATTAATATGACAGAAATGTGATTCCTGAGGAAATTAGTGTTTTAGCCCTACTGACCTGGAGTAGTTCCGGGATTCCGGCAATATAGTTTGAATGTAAGGTGCGTTTGGTACCTTAAGAGTTCTCTAGTGATCGATCACCTCAGACATACATTCATGATACAGGTGTAGTGATTTATACAATGCATCCTTGGCCTTTTGCTTATGTTTCTTTCTTCATTCTTGTCACTTGCACTAAGAAGCAGGATCTATCTTATTCTCTAGAGATGTTAAATAAATCTAAAGTGCTATTGTAAGATAATGAAAGAGAATTTATTAGAATATGGTCGTCTACTTTTCAGCATGAGGTTCCTTTTATTAAACATGTCTTGTGGTATAGACCACAACTATGGTCAAGGCATACATGTGGTCAACAACAACAACAACACACACACACACACACGCTCTATCTGGGTCTCTGAACTCTTGCCTTTTTGCACTGACCTATAGGACTTGGATTCTGAACGACATAATGTGTCTAATACTTCTGCAGTGTTAAATGCTGTTTTCTTGGACATATTTGTAGCTCCAATCATTGCTCCAGGTATAAATGAAAGACTAGCTAAGCAGTTCACTGCACTGAATACCTTGGGGTTTTAGAAAAAGCTTCTAATATAACATGACACTGGAGCTATTACCCCTAGCTCTAGCCTCTTTGTCACCATCGGTACTGAAGGCCTCAAATCAACACCTATTGAAACTCGAAGGACTCATATGGCTGCATTGGTGTTGCCTGTGGTTCTCTGGAAAACAGATTCTTAGATCTCAAAACTATTTAATTAGTCACCAGTGGATCATAGGGAAATAGGGGACTAGAGGATTTTATTTTTATCTGGAATTATGGGAAAGAATCATAGAATAAAAGAATGATCAATAGTAAATGTCTATAGATGGCTCATAGTTCACAATATAGCTAAATAGATAGAATAGTAATCTGTGATTTGACATGATTAGCTCAATGTTGCAATTCCTAGCAGAAAGGCTGAAACATTAATTCAGGATACATTTATTACTTTTTCTATAAGAGCTCCATTATATAGTCCCTCTCAATTTATTATGCTATGGTGCTGGTATAACATGTCCTTAAAATTTTTTATTTATCTGTCAACCAACATATTTCTCCAATTCTTCTTGGACTGCTAATCAAATATTTATGTTGTACAGTATGATATAGCATAATAATGCCTTTATATTTGAGCATTTACATATCAGAAAGGTATATCATGTTGGTAGTTGTATACATTATGCAAATGTTTTATATACCAGAAATAAAATTAAAAAATAGAGATAAATAAAAATTTTAAAGAAAAAAAATCAAACTGAAATAACTGTTTTTCCTAGAAAAGAGGCATACATAGTTGACTGTCATTTACCAACAAGTGAATTTTTATAACATATTGAAACTTTAAAAAGTTTTTAAAATTATTCTTATTGCTTTATTTTCTCATTTGTATGCTAGGTCTTTGTGCCCCTGTTCACAGAGAAGAGTCACAATGTCATGGATGTCTTATTCAGTCAACACATTTTATTGGATTCCTTAAATGAGCTAGGCATAATGCTTATTCTGAATAGGCAACATAGTAGAACATGGTTTAGCAGAGTAAAAAGAAAAAAAATAAATAATTATAAAACTGTTCTTGGGGCTCTAATGAGTTAATAAGTAGAGTGCTGTGTGAGCAGGAAAAAGGGACTAACTATGCCTGAGAGCATTTAGAAAAACTAATCAGAGAATTGAAGTGTGGTCTGGACATTAAGTTGGTGTTGATCAGGTGAAAGAGGGAGCAAGGATACAGAAGAAAGAATGGCAAGGAGCATGGACTTATGTGAGCACATAGAAGAATATGATGCACTTTAAAAATAGGCTAGGATTTTGTTTTGTCTAGATCCTCAGCTCTAAGGGAAACCCGTATTTCTAGACAAGGTGGATTTACAAGGACAGAAATTGTCCTCCAACCTGAAAAAGGCCAAAATAGAGACAAAATATATGAAGAAAAATACAGTTCTTAAGGCACTGAATATTAGGCAACAAAGGATGCTAATGCCCAAGAGACATAAAATAAATGCTGTGAGACCCATGACTGCCCAGGTTTGCAGTATATAATCCCAGGCTGTGGTGCAGGAAGGAGCAACCCAAGTAGAGCCACACTGGCTCTGAAAATAGAGAGGTGGCGCTGAGACTCTGGTGAGACCAAAAAGGTTGGGGCACCAGCGCAGAACAGCACAGAAGAGAGCTTTGTGCAAAGGAAAACCTGAAATCTTCCAAGTCCCCGCTGAGGACTCAGCACAGCACTGATCACCAAGTTTATGAGGGGGGATTGTTTGAATCTGGAAAAGAAAATACCTGCAAAAGATTAAAAGTCACAATCTCTGACACTCACACAGGATTTGGAAATAGTACTTGTTCTCTAATCAGAGTGAAAAAAATATCACAATTCTTAAGGCAACAGGTGATAGGAGTTATGTCTTTTAAGCTGTGGGATAATTGAGTTTCTAGACCAATAGCTGTTCTCCTAATTAACAAAATGTAAAGGAGAAACTCAAAGAGATCAAACTGTTTCTAAGTAAGCTGACTCTATAACAGAACAAAGAATAGTAATATATATAGATATAGATGATAGTATCGTATTTCTTAAAAATCTATTTTTAGAAAAAATATGTAGTATATTATAGATACATTAGGAGTATAAAAACATCTAATGCACAGTAAGTTTGAATCAAAAGTAACACCATCCAATAAAAAATTAGAAAGCATTCAAAGTATAAGGATACTATTATCTGCAATGACAAAAATCAGTCAAGTGATGCTGACCCAGAATTGACATTAGTAGACAAGGTTATTAACTCAGTTATTGTAACTATTTCACCTAATCTAGAAGCTAGAGGAAAGATTGAACATGTTAAATTTGACACAGGAGATATAAAAAACTCTATTTAAAATTCTTGATCTCAAAAATAATACCTCTAAAATAAAAAATACATTAAATGGAATTTATGATCAAATAGAATGGCAGAAAGATTAGTAAACTCAAAGATATATTAATAGAGCCTTTTCAAAATAAAAAGAAAAAAACAGAGTAATAAATGATCATGATTCCATAATAATTAACAGAAAAAAAGCAAAAGGGGAAGCCAGCCATTCTAGGCATGCCATTTGGACAGCTTCACCAGGAAGCTACAACTGTACACTCCCCATGGATGCCACAAAGGGAATATGGACATATCCCAGAAAAGTTGGTGTGACAAAGGGAATATTTAATCCCCTGAACAAAGGAGTTTTCTCTCTTGGTTCCCCTTGTCTCCTATTGCTCTTGGGACTCTTAGAACTTGTGTGACTCTGGGTGTGTGGGCTCCCGTTGTGTTCACCCACATGGCTCATGGCCATTCAGGACCCACACACAATGGACTAATGGACTATGCCCACTGAATTGGTCTCAGCCCCAACATGAAAAGGAAATTCTGGACTCTAAACCTGCTTCTAGCTTTCCCGAAGTATGCAATTCCACAGAAATAAAGCTTTTTAGCATATATTATCATCCCATGGGGCCTCCAGAAGTGCTTATTCTAGTGGTACCCCAATAACCCCAATCCCACTAGCAATGGAGAAAGATCACCCACACTTTTCTCTGGTAACAAACAGAACTTTCTGTGAGCTGTGGGAAAACTTTAAGCAGCACACTTGAAAGGAATAGAGAGCAGGGAACAGAAAATATATTTGAAGAATAATGATTGAACGGTTTCCAAATTTAATAAAACTATAAATATTGATTCAAAAAGCTCCATGAATCCCAACCACAGAACACATGAAAAAAAGTACACAAAGTAACCTCATAATGAGATTGCTTTAAACTAGCAATTATAAAAGAGTTTTCTTAAAAATGGAGAGAAAATAGCACACACCACATTGCATACAAAGGAACAAAGACAAGGATGATAACATGTTTTATATTTCTTATTCATACTGTGAGCTAGACAACAGTGGAGTTACATCTTTAAAGTATTGAAAAGTTAAAAAAAAAATAACAAACAAAAATTTAAGAACTTTCCATCTAAAGATTTTTCCCCCCAGAGGAAAACAAATGGCCTTTTTCAGACATACTAACGCTGAAAGAATTTGTTACCAGCATGCATGCAGAATAAAAATGTAAAAGGTAGTCTTTCAAACAGGGTTTATTTTCTGATTACTAAAATCTACTTAAGAGATATAAGACATATCAGCTATTTAAAGTAAAAATAACTAAGAGGTATTGAGTACCTTATAATATACTGAAAACATTATAACAAGAACACAAAGACTAGGAGTGAAAAATCAAACTCTGCTGATACATAGTTCTTATTCCTTATATAAGGTGGCATAATATTATTTGAAGTTAATAAGATAGATATATACTATAAGCCTTAAAGCAAATACTAAAATAATATGATAAAGAGTTATAATTAATAGATCAACAAAGGCAATAAAATTGGGTTAAAATAAAAAAAGCCAAATGAAGGCAGAAAAAGAGAAAAAAAAATAAATACAAAAAACACAAAGTGCAATTCCATTACATGTTGTTCCAAAAAAGTCAATTTTAAATAATATTTTAAATAATTTATTTCAGAAAAAGGAAGAGAGAGAGAGAGATAGAAACATTAATTATGAGACAGAATCATTGATGTGCTGCCTTCTGCATGCCCCTACTGGGGATTAGGCCCACAACCCAGGCTTGTGCCCTAATAGGGAAATGAACAGAATGAATCTGTCATCTGGTTTATGGGTCGATGCTCTACTTCTGAGTCACAAAGGCTGGGCCAAAAATGTATATTTTAAACATGAAGGCACAAGTAAGTTTATTCCAAACACTGAAACATCTAGATAACCCAAATTTTCATCAACAGATAAATGTAGGAGAAAAATAAGATGGATACAATAAAATAATATGTAGCAGTAAAAGACTAAATGTGTAATACATTCAGAAACATGGATGAATCTTAAAATTGTTTGCAAAAGTATACAGGTAACTTTCAATGCATACTCTATGATGTTATTCATATAAAATTTTAGAAAAGGCCAATTAATCTATAGTGACTAAATTTAGGTCAGTGGTTATCTGAGGTGGAAAAGTACACAATAGAAAGAGAGAGAGGGAATCTTTTAATGATAGATTGTTTATCAGTTTGGTTGTAATAATGGTTTCATGAATGTATACATAAATAAAAATTATTCAAGGATATAATTAACATGTGTGTAGTTTATTAGTTGTCATTTATACTTCAAAACTGATGCTTTTTATTTTTTTAAATTTATTGAGTTTAGATAGAGAGAAGATAAGAAAGACAGAGAGAAAAATATCAATTTAATGTTCCACTTATTTATGCATTCATTGATTGCTTATTGTACTAGTATGTGCCCTGACCAGAGATCAAACCCAAAACCTTGGCAAATAGGAAGGATGCCTAAACCAAATGAGCAACTCAGCAAGGGCCAGAAGAGCTGTTTTTAAAAAGCTATTGTGTAGAAGGGGGGTTGGAGATAACCCCAAATATATAACTTGTGTAAAGATTATGAAAGAGTCTTGGATATTATGGAGCTTTAACTTTGCTTTTTGGCTATGCATTTCTAACTAGGAAAGCGAACGTACATGGCCACAGGCTCTCCATTGTTGTTTTAATTGCATTGGCACTGCTTTTACATGTACTAATAAGATTGTTTTCAATAAGAAATCCTGCAGTTAAAAAAGCAGTTTTGAAACCTATTACCTTGATAATGGGGAAAGCATAGCCAGCATTGCGTGAAGGTGAGAATAGTGGCAGTCTGTTCATTCTTTCACTCCTCTTTTTCTTCTTCCACTTGTTCTGCAATTCTTCACTAAGTCAGCCAGAAAAAGTAAACCCTGTGTTCTCTGTGCCTCTGGAACTCTCTTTATTATTCCTTTAAAGGGCACTGAGATCGTAACTTACGTGTTTAATTATTTTTATAAGATTTGTGAGTATTGACTTATTCCTGATTTTTTTTTAAATCTCTAATATTGTGGTCCACCAGTGTCTATGTAAGTCTTGCACAAAAGGGAGGTTTCATTAAATTGAACAAAGTTAAATTCTTCTTCATTATAGGAAAGGGACTATATCATAAATTCACCCTGACATGAATTTCTATATAATATCCTTTCTTTAAGGGTAGACATGATTAGAGTAAGGTTGAGACACATAGAATGAGGGGAAAATGAAATAACTTAGAAAGGATAAATAAAATTATAAAATTAACTTATTTACTTATGAACTTTGTCAAGTATTAACCTTATTTTTTAATTGTTTTCCATTTCATTGAATATAGGGAAGAGAGACTAATTTCTGCACTGAAACTATATCCATGTCTCATTATATTAACAAATGTAACCCTCACAGCAGTCGTTTAATCTATCCCTTATTAGCCTTCCTTCAGACATAACTAACTTGAAACCTTAAGCAGTTAAATATATTCTTCAAAAATCACAATGCCAGAAAAATAAATTAGCTTAGGATATGAACCTACATGTACATAATTTCTTCTTTTTTCTAGATTGATGTTTCCAAAACTTGGTTTCCTGGGTCATTACTAACTAGATAATTACAAGAAGTTGCAGCCAATAAGGGCTGAACTTTTAAATTACTTTGGGAAAAAGAAAGAGCTGAGTAGTAAAATGAGTGTTTACATAATAAAGGCTCAGTTCATTTCAAAAGAAAAACAAATCTGCTTATACTTGTTTAACTCAGCATTCTATAAACTTATTTGATAACAGAGCCTTTTATAAGACATCATTTAATGTAGCATGGATTATTAGTTTTCTGCAGCACACAATTTGTGGAACATTGATGCTACAGCATTTCAGCATACATTACTTGCAAATCACCTACATGTAAAAAGTTGGATATGAAGTATTTCAATTGACAAGATAATTGGTATTAATTTTCTGTAGGCGAAGCTCAAATACTAATTTTAAGAAGCTCATTTTTTCCCCCAAAATTTTGACAAACATGCTCCAATTATTATTTCTTGAACTTGGAGAAAAAAAGATATTACAGAGCACAAGTGAGGTAAGATCTCTAGTAGAAAAAGTGATTAAGAGACAACTGTCACTAAGACATAAAATAAAAGAAGAATAAAAGTGTTTTAGAGAATTTTGGTTTAGCAGTTGGCTAGCAATGGTTTCAATGGATATTTAGGTACCTTAGGAAGTAGAGACAAGTGAAGAAAGATTACTTTTCTGCCAGGTATGAAAGGGAAAACTGGATAGCTTAAGAAGGATTCCCTTTTTAATATAAAAAGGTTCAAGGATGTCTACGAACAGAGAAAGGGACCAGGAAAGAGGAAAAGATAAAAGATGTAGAAGACAATATATTTTTTTAAAAAATAAGCACTTGTAAGGGTCAAGAATGAGTTGAATATAAACTATATGTGAATCCATACATGGTTGAGAGATTGCTCATTAGTACATTATTTTTGGAGTACTCTTTATCAATATAAAACAAGAAGTTCAATACAATCATATATTTTACTCACACACTATTTAATAATTTATCCTAAGAAAATATTCTAAATATAGATATTTTATGTAAATAATTTCACACATTTTCATTTATAACAATTAAACATCTATCCTTTAATTTCCAAGTGTTTTTAATGAGTGAAATATTTAATTATTTTTTATTTTGTTAATTTATAATGTATTTATATTAATAATATTAACATTTTAGTGACCTTAAAATAAATTATATTCTATTTAAAACTGATTTTTGCCTTTATTTTGAGATTCATTTTTAAAGAAGCTAACACCCTAGATTTAAACTAGATATTTTAGTAGCTCATACTTATTCTAATTTTAATATTTATTCTAATGTTAATTCTTGTCTTTATAAATGTGTCCTAACAATGCAGCAATAATTTTACTAATTTATCCTCATCCAATTAAAAATGCATCCACCTCATATCAGTAAAAGTTATCTTACCAGTTTATTCTTTCTCAAGATATAAAGTCACTGAACTGCTTTATTCATTAATTACTTGGGTTGAGTGCCTTAGTCATTAGGTCAATAGTTTTACTTCTTATATACCGTGTTTCACGGAAAATAAGACGTCCTCCAAAAATAAGACCTACTTACAGATTTCCTTCTGAGTGAAATGTAAGGCATCCCCCAGAAAATAAGGTCCCCAGGCTCTGTCTCAGAATGAAAATTAATTTACCATAAACTGGTCGCTAGGGCCGCCCCGACTGGCATCTAGCAACCAGTGACATTATGCGGAGTCCTGATGTCACTGCTTTGTGAATGGAGAGAAATCAGCAATCAGCGTGGAAACTTTGTGAAACCTAAACTGAAAGAAGTTGTGACTTGGGTGAAGAATTCATGGGAAAAAATCACTGACAGTTGCATTGCAAATGCACTGCAAGCAGACTACCTTGACAACAAGTACTCATTTAAAGACAGTGCTATTGCTAAACATGAGAGATTTGGTCCACTGATTCTGAAAGAAATGGAGTCACAAGAAATTCACCAGGAAATTCAGGAATTGGATTGTTATGATGATGTTCCAGAAGATGATGACATGATTGTCATTGAATAAATGAGTAAATTCTTGATACTATAGGATTCACAGTTTGTCTGGTTTGTGTTAACAACTACACTACTACCGTACCATATACAGGTAATAAATTTCCTTTATTTTCATTTAATAATAAATGTGTACCATATTCTTCTTCATGGAAAAATAAGACATGCCCTGAAAATAAGACCTAGCACATCTTTGGGAGCAAAAGTTAATATAAGATACTATCTTATTTTCGGGGAAACAGGGTAGAACTCGCTGAACTTTTATATAAACTTCATTTTCAAATTTTTAAATCTGATGTTTTATTTCTTACTGGTTTTTTTTTTAAGTTTTACATAGCCAAAAGTATCTAACCAGTGGTTCTGTCATAATGATATACAGACCTAGTTTGTTGGTTTAATTGGAAATGTATACATACCTTACAATGTCTCATTATAATTAGCAGGATCATCTGGAGGTTTTCTGTACATGGAGATGAAGGATATGGTCTTCATAGCTGGAGATTTTCATTAGGTCACTTAACTAATTCATCATCTTAGAACATATAGTTAACTATCCTCCTCCAGGGTAGTTATTGAATATGAATAGCAATTCCATCTCTAGTACTCACTTCCTAACAGCAAGTCTGTATCCCCTCACCAGGAGTTGTCTGCTCTAGAAAATATTACATATAATGTGTCAAACAGATGTCTATGTTGATATTATTGGGGATCCTAGCCAATGGCTCTTTTAAGTATTTTACATAATAAATTTCATCCAAATACTTAATGCCAAACAGCAATAGCATGATGAAAATTTTAAGGAGAAGAAGGAAATCTTATTTGGCAGAAAGGATTTTACTCTTCAAATCATACATACTAACAATTTGTTGCATGTAATGTAATATAAATCATGATCATTATGGAAAAATAGCAAAACAGAGCCGAAAACGGTTTGGCTCAGTGGATAGAGCATAGGCCTGCGGACTGAAGGGTCCCAAGTTCAATTCTGGTCAAGGGCATGTACCTTGGTTGTGGGCACATCCCCAGTAAGGTGTGTGCAGGAGGCAGCTGACCGATGTTTCTCTCTCATTGATGTTCCTAACTCTCTATCCCTCTTCCTTCCTCTCTATAAAAAATCAATAAAATATATATATATTTAAAAAGCAAAAGAGAAAAAAATGTATTCCAATTATATATGTGTTCTCTATTTTCTTCATTTTGAATAAAGTGTTATATCAGAAAATTTGCTGGGTTTCACTTTGTTTTGTCTTAACTGATAACTGTTGTGATTAGTTTTATAAGACCATGAAATTGTATTGTTGCCAAATGGCATACTTATGCAAGTTCTCCAGAACTCTTTTTTCTAATGATAATTTTAATTTCAATGTCCTAGGTACCTCTTATGTTTCAGGTCCTGTGGTTAGAATACCAAATTAATTTTTCAGAGAACCCATGAAAAAGGTATTACTAACCTCATAGGTGGATAAGAAAATTGAAGATAAGAGAGATTAAGTAATTTGATAAATGTCATTTAGTTAATAAGTGCTAAAGGCAATATTTGAATGCAGGCATGTTTGAAACAAAAGTTGGTGTGTTCTCCCATTATATTTTTCTGTCTCTGCCTGTTGAATTTGATCCAAAGAAAGATAGAAAGGGGATATAAAGGAGATGAGAATTTTATCTTGGGGCTACTTAGAAGCTAGAGCAAAACACACATACATATATTCTTTCAATGGTATATTAAAAACTGGAGGCCTGGGGCATGAAATTTTTGCATTAGGGGGCATCCCTCAGCCCGGCCTGCACCCGCTTGCAGTGTGGGACCCCTCATTCCTTGACCACCCACCTGATCACTGCTCCTTACCACTTGTCTCTCTACTTCTTAGCGCTGCCATGGCTGGGGAGAAGCTCCCGCCACCACTGCACTTGCCAGCGGTGAGCCAGGCTTCTGGATAAGTGGTGCTCCCCTTTAGGAGCGCACTGAACACCAGGAGGTAGCTCCTGAATTGAGCATCTGCCCCCTGGTGGTCAGTGGGCATCATAACAACCAGTCATTCTGCTGGTTGTTCTGCTGTTCAGTCGATTTTTTTATACAGATATATGAATATCCCCACCGGTGTGGCTCTGTGGTTGAACCTGACCAATGAACCAGGAGGTTCCATTCTGATCAGAACACATGCCTGGGTTGCAGCTTGATCCCCAGTAGGAGCATGCAAGAGGCATCCAATCAATGATTCTCTCTCATCATTGATGTTTCTATCTCTCCTTTTTTTTTTTAAGTCAATGGAAATATATTTTTAAAATATGAATATATTTTCTCTGTATGTGCAGGTGTGTGTCAACGTATATGAGAACATATATATAAAATTATTAAATGTTGGATTTTTAAATGTTGATAAATACTTTGAATCAAGCATTAAAATATTTATAGCTGAAACTAGGTGTTTACTTGGCTATACAATGTTTTACTTGCACAGCTAGATAGCTTTCAGTGCCACAGGAGTGCTTAATATTTCACTAGTCTAAAAGAAATTGCTTTTTTTAAAAATAGTGTTGCAGAATTTTAATATGTTTTATGATTATAGATCTGTTTGATATGCAGGAACATTTTTACAGTTTTCTCACTTTCTTTTTTATGTAACATGATTTCATAAAAAGCATATGCTTACAAAGTGTTAATCAGATAAAGTGGGGTTAAATGGGTAACACCTTGGAAGATAGTAGCATAGTAGAAATCAAGATATCTTCAACATTTTCCAAGAATAACTATAAACAAACGGAATCAAATGGTATTTGCTGACAAATAAGTTTAAAAAAAGAAATATAAAAAGAACATTTTATATGATTAGCTATTTGTGTTTTTATAGGAGGGAAAACAAACAAACAAACAAAAAAACACATCCTTGAGATGTCGCTAATGTAATGTGACTGTACATATGTGTGTGGCTTCTTGAATAATAACACGGGCATTTGTGATGGGAGGGGGTGAAGTAAGTGTCCTCACCATTTAGGTTACTTTATCACTGCTAACCTCTTCCTAGTCCCTGGTCACCACTGTCTTGGTACCAAAACAGAACTCTTCAATATGCAAACTTCCACTGGAAAGCCATTCATTGGAATACCATAACTTCTCTCCATATTAACAAATGTAATTTGAAATTATTATTTCATGATGCTAACCATGGTGGGGGAGATAAAAGGAGAAAACAGAAAGATATCTACTCCATCAGAATTTATAATAATACTAGGGAGCTGTTGCAGGAATATTCCTGCAAGACATCTGGCAGTCTTCCCTCTCACCAGGGTGGACACCTCTCCCGTCCCCCCACCTCTCCGGGAAAGGGCTGGACGGGAGGAGCATGCCACACTGCCTCCCATCCACCACCTCCCTCTGCCGCCACCTCTGAGGCTGAGTTCGCCTCCACTGTGAGCCTTGCCCCGCCCCACACTGGTGCCTATACTTTACCTCCAGCAGAAGCAACCACCTTGCTTTCCACTTTTCCTCCCTCTTCCTGCTATGCTATCTTCAGTCTTCACTCCTCCCTCCCTCTGAGTATGCAAATTAACTGCCATCTTTGTTGGGTTAATTTGCATACTTGCTCTTATTGGTTGGCGGGTGTGGTTGGTGGGCATGCCTTGTATAGCGGAGTGATTATTAATTTGCATATTACTCTATTGTTAGGTAGGTTTGTTAATACTGCTAACAGTGGCTATACATTTATTGAGCACGTACTAAGACCTGGATTACTATGTCTTGTACCATTTTATAAAAGAGGACAGGAGGTTAAAGAGATCAAGTAATTACTAATGTCACCCTGTGATAGACGCTGGAGTTAGGATTCCACACAGGTGTGTTTGTGCTGCAGAACCTGCACCTTACTATCTCCTTCCTCCATTGGCTTCTCTGACAGCATCTCAAACCCATTCTTCCTGTTGGAGAGGGATAGAGTTCTCTGACTTCCTTCACTTGAAATCCTTTTTATAGTGAAAAAGCCCTTGGGGTTTTCTAATGTTCTCAAGTGACTCCTGTCTTGTGTCTAATATCCACCAATTAAGTTCTTCCTCCAGGTACTGTAAGGACCCCAAGATTGAGGAATTGGCCTCTCCCACTGCCTGTTCCAGGATGTGACCTTTAAGGTTAAAGATTAGACAGGAATGAGGTCAGTTCTTTACTGTTGAAGATTAGGCAAGAATGAAATCAGTCCCCAGAAACTCCCTACCCTGAGAACTTACCCAGAGGAATGGGAAGGGGAGAGGCAAAGGGGCTTGCAAGATTACCAGATGGGACTGTTGACTAAGCATAGACCCTGTCATAAAACATGTAATTAACGAGCCCAGCTCCCCTTCTTGGAATTTCTTTGTTCCCTTCCTCCCTCTCCATGTGTAACCCCACCTGCGTGTGGTTTTTGCCTTTATAAACTCATGTTCTGCAGTTACTCGGCGCTCCAGTCAGCCAGCACTGTTGCTGTCTGCCTGAGAAGCCCCTGCACTGCGCTTGTATTAAAACCTCATGCTTTTTGCATCAAGTTTCGGTCTTGGTGTTTGACATGGGGTCGTCGCCCCCTCCGTCGGACTCACCGGGGGTCTTGGGACCTTACAGTACATTCTGCCTCCAGGAGTGACTGCCTCAGACTTCCCCCTTAGTCGGAGAATGTTTACCATTCCACAGGTCTGAGGAGTAAGACTGTTTCTTCTGCATTTGGGTTTTCCCTCCTTCTTGCTGTTTCCCTTCATCCAAATGCAGCCTCACCAGATTGTAACAATGCAACAACATGCTTTATCCTTCTTCCTGGAATTATTTATATTACCTGGGAAAAAGCATAGGCCTAAAATATGAAAACAAAACAAAACAAAAGAAACCACACCACAATAACTGCACAGAAAAACAAATTCTCCTGAACATTTTGGGAAGTATAGCCCTGGATAAAAATTACATATAAAATCAAAAGGAAAAAATACAGAGGGCAAATAAATGAATAGACTGAGGCATATAGATGGTGCTGGCTATTTAACTCTATTTGCAATGAAGACATGCAAGACATCACAAGCTAAACTTACCATATGCCAGCTATTGGGCTGAATGCTAAGGAGAAAGCCCAACCCCTACCCTCACAGAGTCTAAGAGGATCCAACATCAATGAGGAGTAATTAGAATAAACAGTAATAAATACTATGGTGATGGCCAGAAGAGAATAATAATGGTGTCTGTGGAAGGGATATCTATCTATTTAATCCTAGGAATTACACCAAAGATAAATGATGCTTGAGTCAAAACTTTTGATGAGCAACTTCAATACCCATGTGGCCAACACCTCTATCACATTGATCTTTTAGTTGTTTTACTTCTTTGTGACAGATTACAAAATTATAAAGTTTGAAGAACTCTTGATTATGACATGCAGAAGAGTAAGAGATCAATACTTCTATTCAATTAAAACTAAAAAATCTCAGACCATCTCCTTTCATTAGTAAAAGAGTTTCTGAAAAAAAAAAAAAACTGCAAATACTTCTCTTTCCTCTCTCCTCCATTCTATGCATGACACATTGCCCCACCCTTAATCACAGCATTACTGGAAACTGCTTCCCCCCTAAAGATAACCTTTCTCTGTCCTCAACTCTATTTGATTCATTCCTCTTTTCACTCCCAGCCATACATCAAAGACAGCTATCATTTGTTTCTTTTCCTCTGCTATTGAGTCTGTCTCTCTCACTCCTTCTTCACAGCCAACACCTTTGTGTAAATCACCAGTCCTATTTACAGTAGTCCTCTCTTTTCCAAGGTTTTACTTTCTACAGTTTCATTTACCTAGAGTTAACTACAGTATGAAAATATTTAGTGAAGAATTCCTTCAATAAAAAAAATTCATCAGTTTTAAATTGCACGCCATTCAGAGTAGCATGATGACATATTGTAAGTTCCTGGACTGTTCTGCCCAGGATGTGAATCACCCATTTGCCCAGGTATTCACAATATGCTGCCCTTTAACCATTTTTTTTTAACAGAGAGAAAGGGAGAGTGATAGAGAGTTAGAAACATCGATGAGAGAAAAACATTGACCAGCTGCCTCCTGCACATCCCCCATTGAGGATGTGTCCACAACCAAGGTACATGCCCTTGACCGGAATCGAACCTGGGACTTTTCAGTCCACAGACCGACGCTCTATCCACTGAGCCAAACCAGTTTCGGCTTTAGTAGCTATCTTGCTAATCAGATCAACTGTTGGGTATCCCATTGTTTGTGTTCAAGTAACCTTTATTTTACTTCATAATGGCTCCAAAGCATAAGACTGGTGTTCCTGGCAACTCAAATATACCACAGAGAAGCTGTAAAGTGCTTTCTTTAACTGAGAAGGTGAGTGCACTAAAATGAGATATTTAGACAGAGAAAGCACACCAGCATAACTTTTATTATTATAACTTCTATTTCTGGAGGCAGCACAGACTCCTTCCTTATTTATTTCCTCTGTGGTTGGAGAATAGGGGACTAAAAGGTGGACACAGAACTGTGGTCAGGCCTGGGACTTTGCAGGTAGTGGAAAGAGGGAGAGGGCTGGGGAAAGTCTAGATGCATTTATCCAGCTTTGGCTATATCCACTATCCACTGTGTTTTTATTGCTCTAGCTTCATTAATATTTAATTTATTAAACATATAATTTTAATTATTTTATTTTTAGGCTCATGATACATAATTTCCCACTAAAATTTTCTTTCTGTCCACTTCACTCTTTCCACTTATGAATTTATGTTCAGACCTCTGTTCTCAATTTAGATGTCACTGCCCCCAAGAAGGTCTTCATTGGTACACATAGCTCATAATGATGGCATTTCTAAACATTTGTTTAAAAATTATATATCAAATGCCATGAGGAGGGGAACTAGACTTCGATGAGGACAGTACTAATGGGAACTGTGGTAAAAACATTTTTACTAGCCAGTGAAAAAGTCTAAAGCTTTAGTAAAGCTAAATGTGCGAGCAAGAATTAAATCAACAAATAGACCAGGATTTAAGTACCCTAGAGAAATGTATAGGCAAATTAGAAAAATCGGTCGGGTCCCTAGCAGAGGTACCTGCCCCTCTCTCAAGATGGAGACCTATAGTTCCAGGATTGGAACTTCCCTGAAAAGAAAAGGGGGGAATGTAGGGCCCCAAGATTGAGGAATTGACCTTCCCCACTGCCTGTTCCAGGATGTGACCTTTACGGTTAAAGATTAGACAGGAATGAGGTCAGTTCTTTACAGTTGAAGATTAGGCAAGAATGAAATCAGTCCCCAGAAACTCCCTACCCTGAGGACTTACCCAGAGGAATGGGAAGGGGAGAGGCAAAGGGGCTTGCAAGATTACCAGATGGGACTGTTGACTAAGCATAGACCCTGTCATAAAACATGTAATTAACGAGCCCAGCTCCCCTTCTTTGAATTTTTTTGTTCCCTTCCTCCCCCTCCATGTGTAATCCCACCTGCGTGTGGTTTTTGCCTTTATAAACTCATGTTCTGCAGTTACTCGGTGCTCCCAGTCAGCCAGCACTGTTGCTATCTGCCTGAGAAGCCCCTGCGCTGCGCTTGTATTAAAACCTCATGCTTTTTGCATCAAGTTTCGGTCTCGGCGTTTGACTTGGGGTCGTCGCCCACTCCGTCGGACTCACGGGGGATCTTGGGACCTTACAATAACTGTGAGTAAATCACTGCAGATACAGGATAAAGAATGGAGCATTATATGGTTCAATACAATAGGAGTATGGGATTCTTAGATAAAGAAGTGCATATAGAAAACATACTATCAAACGCATCTGTTAAAAAGAGGAAGATAGTTAGAGCAGTAGCTACAAAGGTATCTGAAATTAAGAAGAAATGCAATGTTTTGTTTTGTTTTGTTTGTAAAATTTGAGAGATATTTAACTTAATGGAAAATATCAAGCAGAGAGCTATACATTAAGTGCAAGAAGATAATTTAATTCATGAATACAATCATGATTGTATAATCAATCCAAGGTTTGGCTGGCTACCATCATGCAAGCCAAACTTTTTAGACAGGTGCAGAAGTTTTTATAAGGAGGCAGAGGGAAAGCAGAATAAAGAGATCGAGGGAATGGAGTTGAAAGTTTTCTATGTGCAGACCAGCACCCATTCCAATAAGAACCTCAAAACTAGTCGAGTGATTGTTTGGTGTGCAACATCCTGGTCTTCATCATCCTGGTTTTTATAGTTGAAGGTCAGCAAATCTCCCAGAACTGAAAGGTCAAAGTCTATATCTTCTGAAGTTAGTTCCCAGGATTCTCCCAACCCCCCAACCCCCAATTTTAAATATTTATTGTTGAGCATATTATAGATGTCCCTCTTTTCCCCTGTATTTCCCTCCTCCACCTGGTTCCTGCTCCACCTCAAGCCTTCACCACCCTACTGTCATAGGTAAGATCTTTGGTTAATTTCATCCCGCCTCCCCATATCCCTTCTCTTAGATTTGTTAGTTTGTTCCATGTTTCCATGCCTCTGATTCTATTTGATTCACCATTTTATTTTGCTCATTATATTTCCTGTTCATTTATTTTGATTTTTAGGTACAATTGTTGATAGATATGTATTTTTTTGCCATTTTATTTTTTCTATTTTTTTATTTCTCCTCCTCCTCTTCCTCCTTATTCTTAGTCTTATTCTCCTATTTTTATCTTCTTCCCCTTCTTAAAGAATAATCTTCAACATTTCATGTAATACTCATTTGGTGGTAATAAACTCCTTTAGCTTTTTCTTCTTTATAAAGCTCTTTATCTGACCTTCAATTCTAAATGATAGCTTTGCTGGGAAGAGTTATCTTGGTTTGTAGGTCCTTACTATTCTTCACTTTGATTATTTCTTGCAATTCCCTGCTGGCCTGCAAAGATTCTGTTGATAAATCAGCTGACAGTCATATGGGTACTTCCTTGTAGGTAACAAAATGCATTTCTCTTGCTACTTTTAAGATTCTCTCTTTGCCTTTAATCTTTGGCCTTTTAATAATGATGTGTTGGTGTGGGCCTCTTTGGGTTCTTCTTATTTGGTACTCTCTGCACTTCCTGGACTTGTAAATCTATTTCTTTCACCAGGTAGAAGACATTTTCTGTCACTATTTCTTCAAATAGATTTTCAATATTTAGCTCTCACTCTCTTATCCTTCTGGGACACCGATAATGCGAATGTTGGTATGATTGAAGTTGTCCCAGAGACTCTTTACACTGTCTTCATATTTTTGGATTATTTTTCTTTGTAGTCTTCTGCTGGGTTGTGGTTGTTTTGTTTTGTTTTGATTTTGCTTCCTCATATTCCAAATTATTGATTTGATTCTTGGAATACTCTACTCCACACTTGAATCCCTATACTATAAATTATTCTTTATTTCTGTTAGTATATGCTTAATTTATATCTGGCCCTTTTTGTATTTTTGACATTCTCACCAAGATCCCTGAAAGTCTCATGAAAATCCTTGAGTAAACTTATAGTGATAATTTTGAACTCTGCAACCAGTACTGTGCTTGTTTCCATTTCTTTCATTTATGACATGTTTCTCTCTCTCTCTCTCTCTCTCTCTCTCTCTCTCTCTCTATATATATATATATATATATATATATATATATATATATATATATCTTTCTCTCTCTCTCTCTTTCTTTTTATTTTTTTATTTCCTGTGATTGTTTAAGATAGAGCTTCTATGTCTCCTGGAACTAGTAGAGTGGTCTTATGTAGTAGGTGTCTTATAGGGCCCAATGGCTCAGCCTCCCTAGTCACATGATCTGGGCATTCTAGGTGCATCCCTGTGTGGGCTGTATGCACACTCTTTGTAGCTGAGCCTTGATTGCTGTTGACATCACTGGGAGGACCAGCTGTGACTACAGTGGGAGAGCTGCTGTACAAGAAACACTCTTATCAATTAGGACTTCCTTCAGTGGAGCTTTAGTGCTCACTGAGTCTGTCCCATCTACACTTGTGGATGTGTAGAGTTGTGATCTGCTATAGTCTGAAGCTATCAATTGGGTACGGTGACACTAAGGGCTCTTAGGAGGAGCAAAGTCAGCCTCTGCGTGGGGCCACCAAGTAGGAGCTACAGAGGGCTCTGAATATGGTTGCTATTTGCCATTTGTATTTGGTTTGCAGATGCCCAGGCAAGGCCTAACTGTGAAGCAAAGCAAGCGGATGCTAGTGCTGGGTCTTGGACCTTTTATTGATAGTGAAAGGGTGAGGCTAGAACCCTGCCTCCTTGTGGGACAGGGCGGAGCTATCCTCCATTTTGTGGCTGACCCTAGCCCTAACCCAACCAATCAGGGTCATATCCCCCCCTATATAAAACCGGTTGAAATGTTACATTCTCTCTCTTTTCTGCCATGCTGATGGCGTGAGTGGAATGGAGCCCATGCTAGCATGGAAGAGACTCTCTTGCTAATTGCATCAGATTTGGTTCCCTGGTGGTCCTTGGGGATCACGAAATCTGGGCACAACAATAGGTTTGGGGCATGCTGTCACAAGCAATAGATTGCTTGAGAGATTTTACCAAAGTCTAAAGTCTGATCCAGGACATGCCATTCATATGGAAAATCTGCTGCAAAAGGCTTGAGTGGGGCTGCAAATTTAATGGGGTGTTGTCTCAGGGAATCCCCAGGGTAGAGCAAACAGTATGCTCCAGGCAGATGGAGACTCAGATATGGCAGCCAGTAATATCTCTGTGACAAGGGATCTCCCAACATGGAACCAATGACCCCTATGAGCATCCCTGTCTGAGAGATAACCACCCTCAAGTTCTTACGCCAATGCAAGGCAATCTAGTTCCTTCCCCTAGGTGTCTGGGTCCCATTGGTTGGACCGTGTAAGTTTGTGCTCAGGCCCTGTAAGAGGGACACCTAGGAGTCCAGCAGCATCCTGTCACTCAGCCACAATCCCTGCTGGTTTTTAAAGCCCATAGTTACAGTGACTTCTTTTCTCAGCTCTGGAACCCTGGTCTAGGGGGATCTGGTGGGAAGCCCATAGTTACAGTGACTTCTTTTCTTAGCTCTGGAACCCTGGTCTTGGGGGATCTGGTGGGGGGGGGGCGGCTAGGGCCCCTTGTTCCTCAAGGGCAGCCTCCACAGAGAATGTTGTGTCCAGTAAATTCTGGAACCCACAGACCACCACGGAGCCAAGTCCAATGCAAATGAAGAAAGTCTTTATTAAATCTAACCCGGGTTAGGGTCCGAGCTGGGGCCCCAGCGCAGTGGCACTCGCCCGTTCTAAACTCGGACCCTGTTCTAAGTTTCTTCCCGAATTTTATTCTCTAGCCCAGCTATGCAAGCCAGCCCCTTTTGCCTCCCCCCTTCCCGTTCCTCTGCATAAATCCTTGTTTGCTATTAAGGCACTTCCAGGTGTGGTCTTTTCCCATAATTACAGGTTAGGCTGGTCTGTTCCTGACAGGTGCATTCTGTGGTGGTCAGCTCAATTTCCAGGGGGAGAATTCCAGGAGATGTTGTACCTACAGAATGAAACCTCCCTTGGGACCTAGCTTTGCTTTAATGTTTGCCATAAAATATTGCATTCTGGCTTTACTAAACCTTACACTTATTATTGCATTCTGGTTTTTCTCAACCTTACAAGACTATTTTTCTCCTGATTAAAAAGAAAATGGTACAGGTAGGAGTCAGACCAGCCCATTTCAAGCATCTTCCCACCTATTAGTCGCAATGTGCTTCCTTCAACTCTAGTTGTAGGACTTCCATTCAGCCAGCTTTCAGGAAGTTCTGAATGATGGTTGTTGAAATAGGAATTTCAGGGGGAAATAGGCAGGTTTAGGAAATTTTTAGGATTGGGGTCCATGGAAAAAACACAGGGCTACAGATTGGGAGAAGTTATACTTCCTTAACACAAGGGAGCAGCAACAGTTAAATTTACATAAGACAAGGGGACTAGGAGAAAGTACATTTCCATTTTCATAACACAAGGGAGTGGCAACAGAGATGTCTACCTAACAGATTACCTGGGAGTAGCCAAAAGGTCTATATTTACAAAATAAAGAAGGAGGAAGAAGCTCTGAAGGAATCTGAGGATAATGAGGGAGGAGGGCCTTGAAAGTTACTATGGAAACCGATTCAAAAGGAAATATTGACTCATCAGAAGGTATTTGCAGTCTTTATAAACCACAGAAACAGGGAGTTGATGGGACTCTTTCCCTCTCACCTCCTGGGAATCTGTGCTGTGAGATTCTTTCCCTTTTGCCATGTGGGAGTTCTTACTTGTTCTTTAATAAATCTCTCACCTTCGCTAAACCATCTTCAGTCTGGATTCATTCTTTGACTCTGATGGACAAAGAATCTGGGAACACCACATGTTCCAGTCCAAAAGTCATGTTTTATTGTTCTGTATTTTAGTAGTAATTTTGATGTGCTCATGGGAGGTGGCAAGTATAGGCATTTCTATGCTGCCATCTTGGTTTTTAATTCCTGAAATTCTTATATAAACATGCAGCTTATCTATAAGCTACATATTAGCCAGAGCCAGCATTTATAGGAATAATGTCAAAAAGAATGGTGAGGTGGGTTACAATTTCCCAATGTTACAGTTGTGGCAGGAAGGGATAGGAACTACAGACAGAACCTGGAAAGAAAGGCTTTCTTCATGAAACTGGAATAAAGTTAAAATTTTTCGATTGGCTTCTTGGAAATAAGAAAACAGAGATTTCTTTCTGATAGAATATAATATCTCCATGAAGAAAAATTGTTGTCAGATGAAAGTAAGGAAGGAAATCATAAAGGTTTGAATAACCAAGGAAAGAATTAGAATGGGGAACTAAGAACATTAACAACAGAAAAACACATAAGGAAAACAATAGTGGAGATGAACTGAATATTGGATTGAAGCTTAGATACATAAATTAAATTAAAGTGGTAGAGAGGCCTTGGAAAATAAATGATTATGAACAATTTTTGAATTTCTCAACCATCATTATTTTATTATTGGCAGGTGTTTTACAAACTTTTGTAATGAATTTTAGTCATCTCTGCAAATGAAAGCTATGCAAATGCTTTCATGGAGGTATGAGCTAAATTAAAATTAACACAATCATGATGGAGAAGGAGAGTTCATGTAACAATTATGATGTAGATTCCATCTATTTTTTTTTTCCCTAAAATGTAGCAGAACTTACTATACAGTATAAGTATAGTAATGCATCTGCGGTCAGAACTCTGTTTAGTCCTTTAGACATCAGTCATATTTTTCTTTTAGCTCATTTTAATTTTCAACATAAATATTTTCTGAAAGCTGAGATTGTGTTTTAAAGAAAATGAAGTCTCTCTTATTCATGGGTGAGAGATTTGCATGTGCTACATGATTGACACAGAAAGAAATATTATGTTGAACAATTTTATGGCAGACATGCCTAAGGCAATTCAAATGAATTAATAACAATGCAAGCAAAAGAAATTTCTTATTAAAACTTTGCTAAATGGAAGTATATTATTCATTAAGGATTATATCATTATAAAAAGCCATCATGCCAATGGGGACTTCTATTGACCATAGTAAATTTTATATGACTTTTATGTTCTGAAAAAGTGTAAAGTTGAATTTATTTCTGTCCTCAAGTGTTGGATATTTTTTGAAGCATCAAAATAACTAGTGCAAAGTCTATAACCATGTTGCACTCCTCAGGCATTTTAACATTTCAGGGAAAAATAATAAAATCATATATAAAGTTTTTTACAAAACCTTTTTCTGATAATAAAACTGATAATGCAAATTATCTATTTGCATTAGAAACATTGGAAAGTCAATGCAACCTTTAGATTTTAATTGTAGTTTATTCTACATGAGTATTTTTTCCATAGTAGACATACGTAATATCTAATGTAACAAACTTAAATTTTACACTTATGCAAACTCAAATGTTAAATAATTAAATACGTTTTTATTTACTTTTAATAGACTTCCACTTCTAACTCTATCCAGAACTCTGCCTGATGACAGAAAATTGTAGTTATTTTAGGTTTATAGTTCGTCCCTTTTGGGCAAGCAAAATTGAAGTTTTATTCTTTTTCAGTAAGCTAGCATCTAACTTCCCTTGGCCTTCCAAACTACCCAGAAATTGGTAGGAACAAGTGGGTATATCCATGGCTTCCCTTGAAAATTGTTATATCAGAAGAGAGAAACCCTTTTAAGTTTAAAATATCTCAGAATCATACGTATTCCACTTGAAACTGAATGGGAAGAACATGTCATGGATTTTAAATCCTAACTTAAGACATATCCCATGAGATGGCCCCATAAAAAGTGACAATCTAGTAAGCCCTGTTAGCTGTATTCTGCCTTGTTATGGCAATATTTAGATGTTTCTAGTAATCAATGCCCTCTTTATTTATTTATGTTTTCAAAAAATATTTTTCTGCAAGTCTTAGCTTG
Source organism: Vespertilio murinus (assembly GCA_963924515.1). Classification (NCBI taxonomy): domain Eukaryota; kingdom Metazoa; phylum Chordata; class Mammalia; order Chiroptera; family Vespertilionidae; genus Vespertilio; species Vespertilio murinus. Next base: position 73,213,281 of record OZ004707.1, read on the forward strand.
TTTGTTTTTTCCACTTTAAAAAATATATATATATATTTTTTATTGATTTCAGAGAGGAAAAGAGAGGAAGAAAAGAGAGACAGAAACATCAATGATGAGAGGGAATCATTGATTGGCTGCCTCCTGAACAATGATTGAGCCCACAATCCAAATCCGGAGCCTTCAGTCCAGAGGTCAACACTCTATCTAGTGAATCAAACCGGCTAGGTCAATGCCCTCTTTAAACTTCAGATGAAACATGCCATGTATAGAGAGTATCATCAGGTATGCTGTTCTCTAAAGTTCTAGATTGAATAGCCACTTTCTGATTATAAAACTTAAACATGGAATCATTTCAGGAGTAATAGATATCTTCCTTGAAAAATCACTCTGATGATTCTACTTGTAGTTATATATCTTCTTTTCATATTCTCATGTTTTACTCCCTTCTCCCAATCCAGATCTCTTTCTCACCTACCTCTGAAAAGTTGAGCAAATAAGAAACGAGGAACTTGAGTTTTTCTAATATTTACTATTGACTGCATGACATTTACAGTTGGCTTCATCAAAGTTTTAGCTATTTTGCTCATGATAGCAATTCAAAAATCTAGTTTTTTAAAAAACTGTGGCCCCGCTTTGTCAGTAAGGTTATTTTATAGTTTATTTTGAGGCATTGAATGCTTTCAATTCAATGAAAGACAAGCCACCAGTGTCTAAGACAGGACTCTAATAGGAAAGAAACAAACAAAAAGTAGATTCCTGAGCTATAGGATGGAAACACTTGACTGGTAAGCCTGAGAATCGTGAACTCTTCAAGTCATCTGAATCTTTCAGGCCAGCAGAAGCAGTCTTCTTTACCTTCCGTGAGCGGACTAGCCCTTCTTCTCTCAAAGGCATGAACCCACAGAAGATTTTTATTTTCCTTGGATTCAATATTTCTACCCCCATTTCCTTTGTGTTTTCAGCTTGGTAACCAGGGTAAGGCCTTTGCAGAACCAAATTTCTGTAAGGAAATAGCTCACATGTTTAAGGAATTCAGGGCCAAGCCAATTTGTATTGACAGTAATTCTGATAACATCTTTTGGATTAGATCATGAGGTGTTGTGGCAAAAGACACATAATTTAAAGCTTGATGTAAGAAATTGTATAAATTGTGTGAGCATCCAAACATAATTCACATTTTAAAGTTCTCTCATGGGGAACTACGCAGGTCTCAGTATTTTGTGAAAAAAGATTAAAAAATATGAGGATATTAGAACTGCTTTCTTATGCAAGACACAAAATGTACCATGTAACTATGTCCTCTGTGAGAGTTTAGACTACATTCCTTCAGAAATCCAATTCCAGGTTGTGTAGTAATGGGGTAACTGGCATTTTTTAGAAGCTCCATGATAACTGACCATTGTAAGTTAGAAATGCCTATTGTAGATGCTAAGAAACAAACAAAAACAACTCCCTAGAATCCCTATCACTTAACCATCAGTGACTATGTAGATATAGTTTCCGTACTAGGCACTAAGGCCACGATGACAATCAGCATCTTTCTTCAGAGGGATCTTCAGCAGAAGCAAATTGGTCATGGTATCACTAGAGCCAAAAGAGGCAGCCAAATGGGTTATTGTTCAACTTGACTAATGAAAAACAACCGATAGTTATTGAACAGAGACTGATGTCAGCTTCTACAATGGATGACTGAAGCCCCTCATTCAGTTCCCAAATCTAAGTTAGTATATTGTCCCAAAGTCCTCAAATTAGAAATAACAACTGGAAATTCAGTGTCCCGAGGGTTAGAGTAATGTCAGGGTACAGTTTTACTGGATGAAAAAAAAAATCACAGATTATTTAATAACAGAAACTGTTGCTGAGCTGACACTGAAACCAAGGCATTCAATATGCCATTGTGCTCCCTTATATAGACTGGGGGTCTATTAGTGTTATTGGTGGGGACACTCCATTTCCATACCTATTGCCAGGTGATGTGGGTGTCTTGTGATGCCTTGAGAAAAGGAATTTTCTGAGATTCACACAGGAGGTCTAGATATTGTAGAAAGCTTTATTTCTGTGTTATTGAACCTCTGTGTTTCCAAGGTCTCACTTCTCTTTGTCCTGCCCAAGATGAAGTTTCATTTTTCTTTCACCAGAACTAGGATTAAAGCTGTTGCCCAGAGTTTTCATTACATGTTGGAGCACAGTCCAATCCAACATTAGGCTACCTTTGTTTGTGCTTCCTGCTGCAGTTCATCAGTCCACTGTGTGTGGGGTCCACATGGCTGGTGTTCACGTGGCTTCTGAAACACAGGTGAGTGCAAGAGTGCCACAACAGCTCAGAACCAAGAGCACCAAGAGTCACAAGAGCCAAGAGCCTAGAGAGGTAGAATTCCTATGCCTTGGGATTATGTATCCCCAGATTTTTATTGGCTTGCAGTGGCTCTTCCTCTTCTAGCCAATAATGTCTATGTTAAGTTTTGATTGACAAGTACCTTCCCTAGTCACTGTCATGAACCCCTCTCTCCTTTGTTAGACCCCTTGACCTGGTGATTTTCAGGGAACGGGTGGTGGTTCCCTGGGAAGTGTGAAATTGTAGCTTCCTGGTGAAGCTGGCCTCGATGGTCATGCTTATAATGTCTGGGCATCCCTTTGCTCTTTTCTTATTATTAATAACTAATTACAGTGGTATCAGTAGTTAGGCATATGCTGACTATTGCCCTAAATTCAAATGATTCTGACTTATTTTCTCACTTTCCAATTATATAATTTGGCTAGAGATATTTAACAGCTAGAAGCATCTTCACATTGGTTCTCTGACCTATAGAGTAAGGTTGTGATCATAGGAAGGGCCAAGTTTGTGCCCTTGAAATTGCAAATTCTACCCAAGATATTAATTTAAAATATACACATGTTTGGAGGAATTATAGGAATTAGTGTTGCTTTTAAAGATTGGAAGCAGTCATATTTAGGATTTCCCTGTTAAGTCTCAAATTTTACACCTGTAAAAACAAGTTGGATATTAATGGATGATGATAAACTACAGTAAGCTTAGCCAGTTGGCAATACCAATAATAGTTCTCCTTCTGTATTAGGTATATTTGGTGGTAAAGAACATATTGAACTAGCTAGCTATTAATCTGCTGAAATGTTCTTTTCAGACCCTGACAGTGGAAGGGAAAAAGAAAAGATCACTATCACAGGGCAGGAATAGCAATATAGTTTCAATATGTGGCCCCAAAACTATGTCATGTCTTGCCATCAGATACAATCAACTGTCTTGATAGTCCAACTAACATAAAGCTGATCTACTATACTAATTGTAATATCCTATTTTGATGCAATGGTAAGAATGAAATATCAAGCATATTAGATGCCCTAGTGTGATACATTCCTGCCAGAAAGCTGGAAACAAACCCTGCGAATTAAGGCTAACACACTTAAATAAAAACTACCCAATTTAATACAGTATAACACATGTTGTATTTAATTAAGTTACAGCCTATAGTTTCAGAGTTTAGAAAATAACACAAACATCAAATATACTTTGTTCCAAACACAAAAAATACTTATAGGCAAACCCGGGCAATACTGATAAAGTTTAACGTGAAATTTTTTAAAATTAGAAACTTCCAAAATTGTGTAAAATTTTAGGATTATCTTAGTAAAAGGCATAGTTGTCATTTATCTTGGTTTTCAGGGGGCAGCACAAAACTTAACAATGGTTCTCTTCCATTTTATCAGCCTGAGTACATTCATGCATTTACGAACTCCCACTCTTTTTTTTTTTTTTTTGGTTGATTAGCTTCCTGTGAGTCAGACTCCAAGGGGCTAAAGTACAGTTAATCCCTTTTATATTGTCAATCACAAACCAATTTGATGTCTTTTCATAAGTGTTAAATGCTTAAGAAATTCACTCAGAGGTCAAAAACAATGTCATTCTGAAATGGAATTGAAAGTATGTCCTTCCCATTCACTTGTTTAAAATGGCCTCTCTGTAAGAATTGTTTTCCACTGGGACTGCAAAATCATTCAATTTGAAAGATGACCTTACACTTGTGAAATATTTTTTCCTTTAAAGGCAACATCTAAAAATGATTTTTTTTTTAAAGAACTGAATGAAGAACATATTTGGTAAAGGTAACATTGAATTGGCTCACATAGCTGCAGAGAAGCAGGGGGGTATAGGAAACCAATGCACATATAGCCTCCATCTTTATGTTTCTCATTCCTCCTCTTTTTAATTTATTGTTGATGGGGTTTTATTATGTTGTTGTTGTTTTTTTTTTTTTTGTAGAGACTAAATTAATAAGTAAATACACTAATCACTCAGAGTACTTATGACAGGAAATCTAGAAACACATGGAAAACATGCATATTCAATTAATTTTTTTCTGTTTATATCCAGTTTTGTGTTAGTGTTTTGATAGACCTTACACTCTATTGCCTAAGATGCCTCTATAAAGAAAAAAATACATTCTCTGAATAGCAGGATCTTTCTGTATTTCAAAATTAAAACTTGTAAGAAAAATTGTACTGCATGGAAATTTCTAATATACAAATCATTTGACATCTGAGATTGTCCCAAGGTACCCACTATAAATATGTAGCATTTCCTTAGGGAAAAACTAGATCTGTTAAATACTAATGTCTAAAATAGTGAGTTTGTGGTGTACAGGAATTATGTTCACTGTGAATACTATAATCACCTATCATAGTTTACCTGTAGTGATTGAATAAGTATTTGAATAATTGGTTTCTTTTTTTTCCCTCTCTTGGCAGTCATTTTATCTTATGTTTCTTTATTTTTTTTATTTTTTAAATACATTTTATTGATTTTTTACAGAGAGGGATAAAGAGTTAGAAACATCGATGAGGGAGAATCATCGATCAGCTGCCTCTTGCACACCCCCTACTGGGGATGTGCCCACAACCAAGGTACATGCCCTTGACCGGATAGAGCATCAGTCCGCAGGCTGACACTCTACCCATTGAGCCAAACAGGTTTTGGCTTATGTTTCTCTATTGATGAAGGTATTCCACATGTGACCTTATAGCCACATTTTCCCCTACCCCCTTTCTCACTTACACCCTGGTGTCTGTGTCCATTTGTTAAGCTTATATGCATGCATACAAGTCCTTTGGTTGATCTCTTCCCTTTACCCCCACCTTCCCCTACCTTCCCTCTGAGGTTTGACCATCTAATCTATGCTTCTCTGTCTCTGGATATGTTTTTGTTCATCAGTTTATGTTGTTCATTATATTCCACAAATGAGTTAGATCATGTGATATTTATCTTTCTCTGACTGGCTTATTTCACTTAGCATAATGCTTTCCAATTCCATCCATGCTGTTGCAAATGGTAAGGATTCCTTCTTTTTTACAGCAGCGTAGTATTCCATTGTATAGATATACCACAGTTTTTTAATCCACTTACTTAAGATTTGTTTTCAAATCTCAGCTATGGTAGATTGTGCTGCTATGAACATAGGGGTACATATATCCTTTCTGATTGGTGTTCCTAGTTTCTAGTACTAGAAGTGTGATCACTGGGTCATATGGAAGTTCCATTTTTAGTTTTTTGAGGAAACTCCATACTGTTCTCCACAGTGGCTGTGCCAATCTGCATTCTCACAACAGTGCAGGAAGATTTCTTTTTCTCTGCATCTTCACCAGCACTTGTCATATGTTGATTTGTTGATGATAGCCATTCTGACAGGTGTGAGATGGTACCACATTGTCATTTTGATTTGCATCTCTCGGATTATTAGTGACTTTGAGCATGTTTTCATATGTTTCTTGACCTTCCTTCTGTCTTCTTTTGAAAAGTATCTATTTAGGTCTGTTGCCCATTTTTTGATTGGGTTGTTTATTTTCCTTTTGTTAAGTTGTATGAGTTCCCTGTAAATGTTGGATATTAAACCCTAATGGGTGATAACAGTGGCAAATATGCTCTCCAATGCAGTGGGCTTTCTTGATTTGTTGATGCTTTCTTTTGCTATGAAGAAGCTTTTTATTTTGATATAGTCCCATTTGTTTATTTTATCTTCAATTCCCATTGTCCTGGGAGCTGTATCGGTGAAGATATTGCTTTGGCATATGAGATTTTGCTGCCTGTGGATTCCTCTAATATTTTTATGGTTTCCTGTCTTCCATTTAGGTCATTTATCCATTTTGGGTTTATTTTTGTGTATGGTTTAAGTTGGTGGTCTAGTTTCATTTTTTTTTGCATGTATCTGTCCAATTTTCCCAACACCATTTATTAAAGAAACGTTAACTCCATTGTATATTTTTGCCTTCTTTGTCTAATATTAATTGAGCATAGTGGTTTGGGTCAATTTCTGGTTTTCTATTCTTGTGCCAGTACCAGACAGTTTTGAGAACAGTGTCTTTGTAATACAGCTTGATATCTGGTTTCTTATATGATCAATAACCAATTCCCCTCACAAAATACCACAAAATTATATATATATATATATATATATATATATATATATATATATATGTGTGTGTGTGTGTGTGTGTGTGTGTGTGTGTGTGTGTGTTTAAAAGACTTTGAATTATAAGAATGAGAAAGGAGAAATTTTAAGATACCTACATTGGAAGGTAAGTAAATTTTCTAGTTATGAGTAAGTGATAACTAGCAGAGGGAAAGTGTGCACTTGGAACTTGGGATATAAGTTGGAAAAGAAATTTCAATATCAATCAGGCTTTTTGGCACCACAGAACTATGGAGAGATTAAATGAAAGGGGTGAGACTAAAAACTTGAAATTTACCTGTAAGTTTATAAAAAAATAGTCACATAAATATTTATAATCTTACTATGCTTTGGCCAATGACATATGAGCAAAGTGATATGTGTGGTTGCTGGGTTCTGCCAGGAAAGAGAAAGCACATGAACTCTACTACTCCCTCTCCTTCGTATATTGGCAGGGACACAGATATGGTATGAAATGCCTTAGTCCACAAATCTAATAAACTGACCAAGTTAGACAAATAAGTAAATTGTTGTATTTTATATATTCTGGGTTTCTATCACTGCAGTGAAGCCTATACTTCAATTAATATAACCACAAACAAGAACTGAATGTAGAATTGATTCAGAATGTTTAAGCATACTGACAACATTATTTTAAATAGTAGATAATATAATTTATAATTGAGAGCAATGAAAAACCAGATTTTCCAGGTAGCTTGAGATCAGAGTAAATATCTTAAAATCCAAACAAAAATATGCAGATTTTAGATAATAAAGAAACAGAGCTGCCAAAGGTTCTTATAGAATGATCAGATAAAAATGACATAGTAGGAAGAATAATTCTCCAGTAATAAGCCATCCTATATAATAAAGAGCTGATATGCAAATTCACCATCACACCCTTGCACAAGATGACCACCTCCATTTTGTCACAAGACCACCACAAGATGGCCAGCGGGGTGGGCAGTTGTGGGGGATCAGGCCAGCAGAGGAAGGCAGTTGGGTGGGACCAGGCCTGCAGGGAAGGGCAGTTAGGGGAGACTAGAATGTCAGGGAAAGAGAGGTGAGGGTGACTAGGCCAGCAAGGAAGGGCAGTTGTGGGTGATTGGGCCTAAACAGGCAGGTAGACATCCCTTAAGGGGTCCTAGATTGTAGAGGGTGCAGGCTGGGCTGAGGGACATCACCCCACCTCCTCACCAGTGCATGGATTTTGTGGACCAGGCCTCTAGTTTTCAATATATTATTAAATGAGAATGTCATTTTAAGAGAGCTCTGAAACTCTAGAAATTATAGAGACTTCAACACTGATACATTGATTTCAGTGATTCAACTATGTATTAGATATTAGTTTTAGCACTTTTGGAATTAAATTCACATGTTTTGAAGGAACATTGATATGAAGATAATATGATCAGCATTATTTAGATATATATTTGAGGTGAATATGGTAATTTTAAATATGCACATACTATAAAAAGTTGAAAAATAGAATTGAATTTCAAATAAGAAAAAATGTCAGAGATGTTAAAATAGATGCTAATAAATTCATGGTAGCAATAATTTGAGAAAAATTTCTAATGATTACAAGCAGACCTAATTTTTTTCTGAAAAGAATACAAAATAATTAGCTTTCTACCAGTTCTCTGACCTTTCATCTCTACCTTTTTGACATTATATCAAAAGAAGCTAAAAGGCATCAAATGATCTCCCAGGATGCACTGAAATTAAATCATAGTTTACCTGTCCCATGAGAATTTTGCATCTGAAGAAGACAGATGATGAGATTCTGGATGCTGATGCATAGCAGAGTGCTTAAGACCTACATGACTTATGGTCATTTCTACTGGCCTACCATGGCCTCAAAATCCGCTCTCATAGTGTGTGCCAGCATTTTCTAATATACACATATATTGATATATAGTATATTTTTATTGATTTCAGAGAGATGAAGAGGGAGGGAGAGAGAGAAACAAACATCAATGATGAGAGAGAATCATTGATAGGCTGCCTCCTCTAAGTCCTAGGGGCTAAACCTACAACCCAGGCATGTGCACTGACAGCGAATTGCATTGTGTCTTCTAGGTTCACAGGTTGATGCTCAACCACTGAGCCAAACAGGCTGGGCTAAAATATGTTTTTAGTGATTTTAGAGAGAGAGAAAGGGAGAGGAAGAGAGATGTAGAAACATCAATGAGAAACTTTTATCTTTTGCCTTCTGGGATGGAGCCTGGAATTTGTGCACGTGTCTTGACAGGAAATCGAACCAGGATGACATTCAACCAACAGAGCCACACCAGCTGGGCTGTGTCATCATTTTTTAACTACTTTAAGGACTTTTCTATTTTGCAAATGACTTTATAAAGATTTAGATTTAGTGGGTTATAAAAAAAACCAAGATAAATCATATGGAAAACAAGGTAGCTTATGGTTAATACTTCTTGAATGGCTACTAAATAATAATATAGCACAAACTACTTTTAACCACAAAGGTACTATGAATTTAATGATTTATTTAATGGGGACAATTTCATAGCTATTATTAAAATATACCACTTCTTAAGATGAATAAATTGCCAAGAAGCACTGACATAAAGATTATAGAATTTTGTTTAATATGGAATCTACTAAAAATGATTTAAGCTCAATTCATATATTTTTAAATTTAAATGTTTAGCATGTTAAATTCATCTGGCTGTAATTTTCTCTTAAAATTTCCATTTTATTTAAGTTTAAAAATATTTGCTTTATTTCAGTATAGAGATTAATGTGTTTTCAGTTTAGTTATTCTATGTAGCAAAGATTTCTATACACATGATTTATATAGCCTATTACATGTACAGTGTTATAAATATGGACAATATATTCTAAGATAACTAGACACCATATATATTAAAAGTCTCAGTATAGCCGAAACCGGTTTGGCTCAGTTGTAGAGCGTTGGTCTGCAGACTGAAAGGTCCCGGGTTCGATTCCGGTCAAGGGCATGTACATTGGTTGCAGGCACATCCCCGGTAGGGGGTGTGTAAGAGGCAGCTGGCCGATGTTTCTCTCTCATCGACGTTTCTAGCTCTCTATTCTCTTTCTTCCTCTCCATAAAATATCAATAAAATATATTTTAAAAAATAAATAAATAATAAAAGCCTCGAAATAGTATAATTGCTTTAGATCCATAACAACAATTTTATGTAGACAGACAATGACAATAAAAATATTTCAAGAGGGAGATCCATAATGACGTTATTAGAAAGATGGGCAATTTTTCTTTTTTCCCCTCTTTTCATTGAATTTATTGGGGGTAATGTTGGTTAATACAGTTACATAGGTTTCAAGTGTACATTTACATAATTCATATTGTGTATATTGTATTGTGTGTGCACAACCACATTTCAAATTTCCTTTCTTCACCATTTATCTCCCCTTTACCCTCTTCCTCCTTCCCCTACACCCCTTTCCTCTTATAATCAGCATTTTTTCTTTAAAAAAATATTTTATTGATATTTTACAGAGAGGAAGAGAGAGAGTAGAGAGCTAGAAAAGTCAATCAGAGAGAAACATCGACCAGCTGCCTCCTGCACACCCCCCACTGGGGATGTGCCTGCAACCAATGTACATGCCCTTGACCGGAATCCAACCCGGGACCTTTCAGTCCACAGACCAATGCTCTATCGCTGAGCCAAACCAGTTTCGGCTTATAATCACCATTAATGTGCTATTTCTAGTTTTCTAGCATCTTGTTGGACAATCTGGCATACTAAAAATTGATCACATATTTCCTTGAAATGTTTGAAATTTTCATTTTCAATATTTTTTAAAGTTTATCTATTGCTGAAAGTATTACAGATGTCCCTCCCCCTACTTTTTTTCCCCTTTTCATTAATCCCTTCTGCTCCATACCCACCACTCCCAGGCAATTTTTCATCTGGAAATAATTCTTTCAGTAGTAATATTTTTAAAAATGAGCAAGTTTTAAATAAATTAGAGTTTTTATAATGTTGACTTGAGATTATATTTAATTATGTTATTGATAATATTACCAATTAAAAAGAAATACAATCTTCTGCTTGGATGGAAGACATAAAGACGTCTTTCCTTTGTCTGCTCAAATTAACTTATGCCAAAGAAAACTTTTATTTTCTATTTAACAAAATAGTTTACTGTGCTTATTATTTTAAAAACTCAAGTGCATTGTGGCAAGCACTAATAATATTTTGAAGATGGAATTAACAACTTAACATTTTTATTCCCTCTACTTTTGTGGTAGTGATATTGATATAATCACAACTGTGTCACTATAGTAAATTCCTCAGTTCAATATGTTTTTCTTTGTATCTATTAGTTTCCTGAAGTGGAACATGTAGAATAGTTTGAAAGACAATATTTTCTTTTCCAATGGCCTTGGGATGAATTTTGTGAGTTAATAATTCAGTAAACAAATATTTACTCAACATCTTTTAAGTATTGCATAAGCAATGTAGATAAAATAGACTCAATTGCTGACTCTTTCAAGGAATTCACATACCTTTTTAATAATCTAATAAGACAATGTTAATAATAATAAATACAAATACTTTCTCATAAGAAGATAAAATACAATGGGAGAAAGTGTAAACTGAGTAACTGCTTAAAATAACAATTATAAATAGCCTGAAAATCAAGAAGAATCCCTGTGCTTAAGCACAGAAAAGTCAGGATGACAGAGAATAATAAATGAGAAATTAGGGGGGGGGGCGGGGAGAAAGAGAGAAGCTTGACAACACAGATATTTTATTTGATATTAAATATAATAAAGATCTGCTGGAAAATTTTCACCTGTGAGTGGCATGATAGAATTTAATCTATAGGAAGAGCAGATGGACTAGAAGTGGCAAGATTGGGCACCAGTCAGGGAACTATGCAGACATTTGGAAGACAGATGGTGGCATCTTGAACCGAGCAGCAATAAGAATAAATCTTAAGATATATTTTGGAAGTAAATTCTAAAGAACTTAGTGTTGCACTGGACATGAGATATGAAAAGAAGAGCAGAATAAAGATTATCTGATGGGCAAAGGGTGACACTGCTTTTTGAGACTGTGAAAGTTGGGCCATAGACACACTATGGTAAAGGGGGAATAACAGTCATTAGTTTTCTCTGAATGTCTTAAATACCTAGTCATTTTTCCAGCTGTGTCTTAGTTAAGATAGCTACAAGAAATATCACAGACTGTGTAGCTCATCAATAACAAAAGCTTATTTCTCACCGTCCTGGAGGCTGGGAGTCCAGAATCAGGGTGCTGATAGGGTTGAGTGAAGCCCCTCTTCTGGTGACAGACTTCTTGTGTTCTCACATTGCAGAAGGGGCAAGGGACTTTTCTTGGACATGACTACTATTCATAAGCACCGCACACTCATGACCTAATCACCACCCAAAAGCCCTACCTCTTAATACTGTCACATTGGACTTTGGGCTAAACAAAATGACTTTGTAGGATTGGGTGATGGTGCAAATATCCAGACCACGGCAAACTAGAAATGACACATGGAAGGACTAAGCTGTGGAAAGTAATATTGATGATATGTGAAACATGGAGCAAGAGGTAATGACGAGTTAGGAGCAGTGATAGCTGCCCTTAAACTTATTGTATTTTGCTCAGAAAATGTTACAAGTGAAGCTTGGACCTAAATGTCCCATAAGATAATATAAATAGTTCCCTTAGATCTAAATATAGAGAACAAATAGGCTCATGTCATTTCGTATTTGTACTCTGTAAAAATTATACTCATGTCTAAGTATACTGAACGCCTAACATGGCTTCCCAAATACACGGGTGAAGGGAAATGATGTACCCTGGGGGGTGTACAGGGCAGGCAGGTTCTAGCAGCAACTGCTTTGAGACGCTTGGTAATCCTCCTATATTTCATTGGTTTTGGAAAGGAGCAATGCTGATCCCAGATAATTTGTTTGTGAACAAGGCTCTAAACCAGGGTAGGGAACTTTTCTCTGTTGTGTGGATGTTTTTAACATCATTTGCAGGCCATACAAAATTGTCCATTTAAAAATCAGTCTGCTATACTTGGTCAGACATTTAATGATCTCACACCTAATGCCTTGGCAGGGCCAGACCAAATATTTTGTGGGCCTTATGCAGGCCCCGGGCTGTTCCCCATCCCTGCTCTAAACAAACCAGGGCTTCAAGAAAATTAAGTAACTCTCCTTGGTCCCAGGGAAATGCTGATAAATTATTAGAGGAGGGTGAAGGATGTTTAGTGCATTTACTTTTGTTATGGGTGACTTGGTGACTGTTCAACGCTTACATCATTATAAAATCGTGGAGATGAATAAAAAATTGGCAATGATATTATAAATATTTATATTTGGAATGAAACATAAGAAGCCATAATTCAACACTTATAAAATACAGATAATGAAAGCAATATTTTAAAAGTCAAATAACAAAAACAACAAAAATTTTTCCTGAAAGGGAGCAGAATATGCCACCCTAAAATATGTCTTTTGGCATAAGGATTATTTTGAGCTGATTATTTTTTTTTAAGTGGAAGTTACCCTTTTACAAGTAAAATGAAAATTTAAATTGAAAACATTTCATTGTAATGGTGTCTCCCTCTCTGTACCGATAAGAGGATGACCCTGAATCTTTAGAAAGTTGTCAACAGGGAAGGCAATAACTTTAACCTGTGTCACAACCTTTCCTTTGCTTCCTGTGCTCTTCCTGGCAGCTGCCTACACCTTTCCATCCCAAGTGGCTTCTTTTTTCTGTAGCTGGAAATGGTATTTAGGGTAGTAGCTGGGGTCTTTTTGGTGAGTTTTTAAGTTTTACTGGGTCTCTCCTAGAAATAAAGAAGATACACGTTATTGAAGTTTTGATTATTTTTCTCCTGTTAATCTGTTACTTTTTTTTTGGGGGGGGGTGGTGTAGGGGTAGTCTCAATCAAGAACCTAGAAGGGTACCAGCAAAGTATTTTTCCTTCCCCATACCCCTGATCTTCCCCCAAAATATTTATAGAAACTAATAATAGAAATGTAGTTTATTTTTCCATCATCTCTAGTTATTTGCTATATAACATATACATATAAAGAGGTAATATGCAAATTAGCCAGGACTCCTTAAGGCCATACAACTGGCTCAGGAGGAGGCAGGATCACGACTGGCTCAGGAGGAGCAGCAGGGCTTGGAGCACAACCTGGTGTGAGTGGCAGTGGTGACGGGAGTGAAGCAGCCCGGGTCCTGGGTACCAGAGGGAAGCCGGAGTCAGCAGCCAGGAGAAGGAAGGCTTATTCTTGCAGGAATCTTCGTGCATCGGGCCTCTAGTTAATATATAATAGCTTGTGTGAGTTTCAGAACAAGCCACTCCAGGACGTGCCTCAGTGGTATTCTGATTACTTTGAGCTAAATGCAATGTTATCTGCAGGCAGAAAAGAAACATCCGCTCCTCCATTTAACTAACTAGAGAAACTTGAATGAGGGACCTTGATCATGATGAGATAGAATCACAGTTTCCTTCTTTTGACCTATACATAGGGCAGGGACAACTTTTATTTACTAAATGGCTATTCTTATCATCCTCCATAACCCTTTCAAGCCCCTAAGGTGCATTAACTCATCCCTAGCTCAGATTGCTTATATACCCCAGTCACACTTTCTGTCTCTGAACCTCTCCTTCAAGTGGGGTCTCTGATTCTCTCATGCATGCAGGGTTCCCGTGTTGCTAGTAAAAATAGCTTCTTGTGGCGTCCAGAGAAAGGAGTTTCAAAGGGCACACGCGTTGGAGAATCAGAGAAGTTTAAGCTTAGTGACAGGATTTATTGGGGTGAAGGGGAATAATGTAGCATGGGGGGTGTACAGGGAAGGCAGGCTCTAGCAGCAGCTGCTCTGAGAGGCTCGATAACCCTCCATATATTTTATTGGTTTGGGGAAAGTAGCAGGATCTTTTCTGGGCTCTGCAACCTTGGCTCAGTTTTCCTGGGCTTGTCCTGGGCCCCCCTCCTAATCCCTGGGAGGTCGGCTTTCCGATCTCCCCAGGGGACACTGGGCCATTCCCGGGATTTTTCTGTGTGGTCTCTGAAGCTGTAACTTCCAGACTCAGTTATTAGACCAGCAGTGCCCTCTGCCCTTGTCCAATCTAATTATTTTCTTAGGTATTTTTCATGCTAGACTCCACCCCTTTTGTTACCATTTTGACTCCTACCCTGCACCGCCAAAGGAGTGCTGTGTCACCTGGTTTCTGCTGCATGTGTGCTTATCTCCTCCCTGTGCCCACTTGCTTTTCCCTGTGCATGTGCCTAGCAGAGGGCTTTCCCCTCCCCCTCCCTGGGGAATGTCTGGGAATGGCCCCGTGTCCCCCGAGGAGATGGGAAAGCTGATCTCCCAGGGAGTGAGTCCCCGTTGGCAGAGGACTTGGTTTTTCTGTGTGGTCTCCGAAGCTGTAACTTCTAGACTCAATAAGGCTCCAGCAGCACCCTTCTCTTTTGTTAATGTCAAGCTGCCTATGCTAGCAACCGTGCATGCGAATGTCTCCATTTCGGTTGCTAATTTGTCTCATATCTATTTGATTACTAGAAGAACTTAGAGGGGAGAGGAAGGTTTTATTATTTTTCCTCCTCCAACTTATATAGCAACACAATTTTTAAAAGGCATGCTTTCTTAATTGATGGAATGAAGCGTAAAGGATATTTGGACTCTAAATCTGTAAGTACTTCCAAATTACACCCCTCTATCATAAAAATGTGTTGCTGATGCCCGTTTGTATATTTCCTTTGCTGGTTTTCATAAGGTTGTTAACCAGAAGATAAAAAGCCAAAGTGAGGCAACAAATATTTATTTGTACCGAATCAGGCAGAAACGGGAACAGTATTCCAATTATTGGGTGAAAGACAAGGGCTTTGCAATGAGGAAAGAAAGTGAAATAGTTGCAAGCACACAAAAAAGGAATTTCTATTGGTGCTAATTAGGTAAGTTCTTCTTTAGTTATACATACATGGCTATTTACTGATTCTAAAAAATGCCCTAATTATCAGTCCCAATCGTCAGGAAGTCTGCTTCCCTGTTAGCTCTGCAGACCGTTGTTTGGAGAACAGTGCTGCTCTGGCCCAGTCCAAGGTTGTTTTGCCCAATGGAAGCATCCTGAGTGCTCCCGGGTACGGCCTAGCAGAGGAGTTCCTCCCGGATGGCTGCCCTGATTCCAGTCAGACAGCTCCTCTTAAATCAGCTTTTCAGGAAGTGTTTTCCTCCATTTAAGACCTCCAACTTCTCCAAAACTGGTTTGGCTCAGTGGAGAGAGCGTCGGCCTGTGGACTGAAAGGTCCCAGGTTTGATTCCGGTCAAGGGCATGTACCTTGGTTGGGGCACATCCCCAGTAAGGGGTGTGTAAGAGGCAGCTGATCGATGATTCTTTCCATCGATGTTTCTAAGTCTCTATCCCTCTCTCTTCCTCTCTGTAAAAAATCAATACAATATATTAAAAAAAAAACAACTTCCAATTTCTTCATTTATAAAATAAAGTGACTTCCTGCTTTTTACAAGGTCTGATACACTATGAGTTTTGCAGTTTTTAAGCCCAGGAAGTTTAAAAATGCTAAGTGTGTCTACAAGAGAATCGCACTCATGGACACAGCATCTGAAGGTCAAAAGCCAGGCAATAGGATAAGAAATTCCAGAGAGGAGAGGGATTTTCCTGTTAGGTTAAAGCTCTTGAGTATCATTTTATTTTTCTAGAAGTTTTGGTAAAGATGGTGCGTGAGTTACTGAAGCAAAGTTCTTCTTATGATTTGATAGGACAGTATTTCCTAAAGTTTGACTGGGGATGTGTGTTTGCCTTGCTTATGCCACTGTGACTCTGTGTGTCCTTTATTGTATCACTCCCTTGATGCTGCAGCTTTATTTTTCAAGTTAAATGAAAACACTAGCCAGGAAACAAAGGATGTGCTGCAATCTTCTGACCCTCGTGCTGACAGTTCCATATATTTCGAAGTGAATAAAGATAAGAAACCAGGATTCTGAGACGAGCACGCACTTCAGAGAGATGTTTCATAAATCCGCTGCTTTACTGTGTGGCACAACTGCCATAGCTTTTGATGGACAAGAACATAGATCTGGAAAATGAAACAAAGACTGTGGCTCCCTGTAATTCAAAGATAATGACTGCTAAAAGATACAATTGTTGGGCAAATGTGAGATAGTTGGTTTCCTAGGGATTTATTAATGTGATGTATTTTAATCATTGCCTGCTGTAAAAGAATATTGCTACTCAGATAATGGGGCCTCACTCATTCTGTAAATCGCACATTTATATCTAACATTCAAGTGGCAGCTGAAAGTCAGGCACCTGCGATGAATGCGAGAGCCCATGTCCAGGCTTCGAATGTCACCACGTTGCCACCTTATTGTGAGTGACTGAAATTTACTTCCCCTTGTTAGCGGTGCCGAAAATGGCCACAGGTTTCCACAGTTTATAATGTATTATCTAAACTGAGAACATTTCCCAGATTGAATTGACCTTTTAGAAAACAGCACTTACGTCCTCAAAATGCAGGACTGTTGCAATATTTTATTTAAAAAGGTTATTTAGTTATAAAATGTGGGGAAAGTGTAAGGGATTAGACTGAGTATATTGCTCTGTAGAATGCATTGCTGCCAGAAAATACAAAACAAAGACTGTTGATTGCCTAACCACCCAAATGGCAGTGGAAATAAGGCACTGGGGAAATCACCTCTTTCCTGTATCAATAGAAAAAAGCAATCAAAGGAGTGGATGCTATTTTTTTTTTAATTCTGTACTTTTAATTAGTCTGTACTGTTTGTTATCAAAAAGGGCATGGAACATTGTCAAGTCTGTTCATAATAAAACACAAGTCTCAGAAAATTTATTCATAGAGCAGAGTAGTTCTTCATCATCCTAAACATTTGTGAGACAGAGAAAGAGAGAGAAGGCATAATAAAAAATAGAAATATTAAAAATTTATCAAAACAAATATTTAGGGGTTGACAAATAAGTAAAGGAAAAATGACTAGCCAAAGTTATTATTTATTTATTTTAATATTTGTTTATTATTGATAATATTATAGATGTTTCCCATCCCCTCCTTGTATCCCTTTGAATTTATGTGATTGCACCATGAACATTGTTTATGAAGCTGGAAGAAAAAGTACAACAAATCATCTAAAATTATAGAGTCAACTTGATAAAATATAGGCAAATTGAAAAGCTTCTAATGTTATCTCAATTTTCTTTCTTTCCCCCCCAAAAAAAAACTTGATTATTAACTATGGTCAGAGAAGAAACAAAAGGTCTCTTGAGTCAAATATTTTGAACAACTAATTTCAAAGGAATTAAAAAATTAATTCACTGAATACTAAAACTAAGTTTAATTATATTAAGTGCCTTTTAAGATTTAGAAAACACATTAATTATGAAATAAGTAGGTGAATTGATGGTTATTTATATAAAAATCTCTAAATTGTCAAAATAGATTAACATATATTTTACATCCATTCAATAGAATGCTACTCAGCAATAAAAATAAATCCAGTACTCATATTTATTACAACATAGATACATCTTAAAATAAGTACTGATTGAAAGAAGCCAAGCAAAAGAAGAGCATATATAGTATGATCATTTATACAAATGTCCAGGAATGTTAATCCTTAATAAAGACAGTGGGTTTTGAGGAAGGGTTTAGAAAGAGGGATTAAAAAATGACAAAGGAAACTTTTGAGGCTGATGGGAATGTTCATTTTCTTGAATGTGGTATGTGCATATGTTAAGACTGATCAAACTGTACTCTCTGTGTGTTATTTGTTTTATTTCAGTTACACCACAATGTGATTCAAAAGCAAGAACACATTGAGAAACCTAGGCCTGGGGACTTCCAGGCTCCATTCTAGGAGAGGCAGCTTTGTCACTTAGGAGGTACACACCAAGGGATCTATATGTTTGGAAAATCGTACTATGGATCTTATGAACACTGCAGTAGAAAGACCTGGTTGTGTCTAGTTAAATGCACCTAGTAAGATAGTGATGATCTGTGAGTTATTTATTCAGATATATGGCTTACTCAGCCACACCAAACAGGCCATTGTCATGATTATATGGTATTTATATATCATTAGAGGCCCAGTGCATGAAATTTGTGCATGGGAGCAAGGGAGGGGGGGGTCGTCCCTCAGCCCAGTTTGCACTCTCTCTAATCTGGGACCCCTTGAGGATGTCTGAATGCCCATTTAGACCTGATCCCAGTGGGGTTGGGCCTAAATGGGCAGTGGGAGATCCCTCTCACAATTCAGGACTGCTAGCTCCCAACTACTCACCTGCCTGCTTTCCTGATTGCCCCTAACCACTTCTGCCTGCCAGCTTGATCATCCTTATTACTCCCATGACAGCCTGATTGATATCTAATTGCTCCCCTGCCAGTCTGTTTACCCCCAACTTCCCTCCTCTGCCAGCCTGGTCACCCCTAACTGCCCTCCCCTGCAGGGTTGATCACCTCCAACTGCCCTTCCTTGCAGGCCTGGTTCCCCTAAACTTACCACCCTTGCAAGTCTGATGCCTCCCAATTGCCCTCCCATGCTGGCCATCTAGTGGTGGCCATCTTGTGTCCACATGGGGCAGGATCTTTGTCCACATGGGGGAAGCCATATTGTGTGTTGGAGTGATGGTCAATCTGCATATTACTCACTTATTATATAAGATAGAGGCCTGGTGCTTGGGTGGGGGGCAGCTGGTTTGCTCTGAAGGTTTTCCCGGATCAGAGTGGGGTTCCCTTGGGGCATAGAGTGGCCTAAGTGAGGGGCTTGTGGTGGTTTCCAGGCCAGCCAGGCCCCTCGGTGACCCATATGGAGGCACTGGTATCTGAAATTTATTTACCTTCTAGAATTGAAGCTTTGTAGCCTGGATGTGGAGGCAAGCCTCCTGCTTGCTCCATGGCTGCTGCCATTTCTGTTTGGATTTGTTTACCTTCTATTATTGAAACTTTGTAACCTTGAGTGGAGGCCTAGGTGTGTGAAAAGCTTGGCTTCCTCTGTTGCTGGGGAAACCCAAGCTTCCCTCCTGGTAGCCATCTTGGTTGGATTTATTTGCATACTCACACTGATTGGCTTCTGGGCATGGCTGGTGGGTGTAGCTGAGTGATGGTTAATTTTCATATTACTCTTTTATTAGGTAGGATTGTAGGAGAGTATACACGGGTCTTAATTGGGTACAGAACCACCACCGGAAGAGGTGATGTCAGTAGTCTTTTGTTTAGACTGGGTGGATATGTTCCATTATAAAATAACTCCATAAGTGCCATCAAAGAAATAATTGAATTTAATTATTGTATGAAAAGGTCCCTGATTTTTTAAGATTTACTTACTATCTATAGATTTTATCTTTTGATTACTATCATGTTCAAACTCACTTTTGGTTTTCAAACTTTTAAAAACATTAGAACCTTGAATGACACAAAATTTCACCCAAAATATTCAGATAATTAGCTCAGTCATTGCTTATGATACTAATGAAAGCAAAATTTAATGATCATATATTCAGTTTATAATCCTTATAATGAATAAGAATAATATAAGTAGAAAATAACAGCCACATAGGGCCATCTAGGATTTGTGGACTTTTGTTGCTATGTCAGCCATAGCATCTATTGCTATATCTTGCTTCAATTGCAGAGTTTTCAGACGTCTTTTTCATTCTGATATGTACCTTTTAATGGTATTTCTTTTTATCAATGCCCATTGAAAATGTAGTATACTCTCCTGTGAAAGTGATCTAAATGCTTGAGAGGACAGTAACAAATGTTTGCCTCTAAGTTAAATCACTATTAATACCTAACAACGGATTTCATTTCTTACCCAAAAAATCAGGCAATTAGCATCAAAAATTTAAAATCATCGTTAAAATTATATAATATGAAATTGACAAAATTCAATACACTGCTTACTTACTTAGTATTGTACAATATTTATTCCATGATAAGCAAACGTAAAGCAAATATACATAAGCCTTGTCTGACATTTCACAATGGGTCACACATGTTGTAACAGTGTTTGTATTTGTATAATTGTGTGTGTTCAGACATGCAAAAACCTAAATAAAAATTGGGGAGGGGGTGGCTGAGTCAGAAGGGAGTGACAAATTCAATAACCAACAAAAGTTCAAATATATTTATCCATGTGGCAAAAATGCTATGGTAGAAAGAATTCTAAGATAACTTCCAATAACCCATGACTATCTATAACCCCTCCTCTCTAGTGTAGGTAGAAGCTTTTTCATTTATTTTGAACCAATAGACTATGGCAGAAGTAATGGACTGCCATTGTCATCACTATATGGTATTTTGCAGGTGTAATTAAAGTGCCTGATTAGATGACTTTTAGAGCGAATTTGTCCTTCTTGGGCCTTAATTAAACAAGTGAAACCTTTAAAAGGGGATCTAGAGATCAGAGACAGAAATCTGAATATTTTGCTGGTCGTAAAGAAACAAGTCACCATGAGATATATAGCTGTAGGATGGCATTCTACTAAAAAGCACATGGGCTTGGAAGAGGATCTTGAGCCTCAGATGAAACCCTACTCCTGTCAGGGTTTAAGAGCAGATACCTAGCTAAGGCATGCCCAAACTCCTGATGTATGGAAACGGTGTGATTATAAACGTGTACTATTTAAACTGCTAAATGTGTTGTAATTTGTTACCCAGCAATAGGAAAAATAAGTATACATATTAATGTTTAAAATATAGAGATGTGCCCTAACCAGTTTGGCTCAGTGGATAGAACGTCATCCTTCAGACTTGAAGGGTCCCAGGTTCGATTCCAGTCAAGGGCATGTACCTTGGTTGCAGGCACATCCCCAGTAGGGGGTGTGCAGGAGGCAGTTGATCAATGTTTCTCTCTCATCGATATTTCTAACTCTCTATCCCTCTCTCTTCCTCTCTGTAAAAAAATAAATAAAATATTTAAAAAACAATGTAAAAAAATAAAACAGAGATATTATTATTATTATTATTATTATTAGGTTCATTTTCTCACTCACAGAGGTGAGCCACAGATATTTTGGAAAATTGTCCAAGATCACAGAACATGGCATAGCTGGGATGCAAAGACAAAATAAAGCAAATCTTTATGATTAATAGAACACTATTTTTACTTTCTAAATAAATATTTGAAGTGTTGATGAATTTTAAAGTTGTGTTCCAAAACAATTTATCTCTTATTTAAAGAGATAAATAAGCAAGGCTATTAATTTTTTTTAGTCTAAAATTACATATAACTCTAAAGAGACTGATTGTGATTCCCTTTTAAATTCATGCTAAATGAAAAATATAATTGATATTTTTGCAGTGTTATCTCTGATATTAGACATAGAAAACACAAAATTAAAGAGTTGACTACAATGAAAAAACAGAAAACACATCTATTGTTGGCATAACAGTTGATCTATACCTATTTTTATGGGTGAAATAAGATTTTTTTTTATAAAACTTGTCAATGTACCTTAATAAGATCTCTTTCTCCAAAGAGCAGCCCTCTTGATAAATCTTTTGCAGCAGAATATAGTGCTCAGTGAAGGCCAGCAAAAGAAAGCATTAAAACCACTGTGTGCTTGTCCAATAAAATGCTATTATATTTTCCTTCTCCCTACATTGTGTGTGTGTGTGTGTGGGGGGAGAGTGGGGAGGGAGGGGTGTCTGAACTACACAACATAAAATACCAAATGTTATAGTGCTGGATGCAGAGAGAGAAAAAGAGAAAGATTAAAATGATTTCTTAAAGATCATTTAAAAGATCTTGTATAACAAAGACCATTTGTCTCTTGTATATAGGAGATAGAAGAGAGACATAAAATTGATCTCCACAATTCTTCCTCATTTTATTTTATTCCAGTATTCATATCTTAAGTCTTCCCATAGTTCTGGATATAATTGAAGGAGTTTCTGTTACAATTTTTGCAGAGTCTGATAGGTTTTTGAAAAGATATCAGGATATGATAGATTTTAAAAAGTCTCTTTTCTTGATTGTGCTCATTATTTTTTTCTGCGCTTAATCATAGCTTTTCTTGCATTGGTATTTTTTTCTTTTTTTAATGTCTGATTAAATAGATTTTAAGCATGAGCCCTCTCAACTTATTTTATAAATGAATAAAATCACATAGTTAGAAATAACTTAATAAAAAACAACACTTTTGGAATAGTAAGGCACATCAGAAGACACTATTAATTAACTGTTTCATGTCATTAGTTACCTTGTCTCTGTTGACATGTTCCAAATAGCATAATCAGCTACTCATTTTTCCTTTTGGGGCTTGAAAACCAGGCAAGCCTTAGTAATTGAAAGGAAAACAAATTGATGGTGATGAAGTACAGCATTAAGAAATGATGGAGAGTGTTAAAAATCTAGAGGACAGCTTTGTTTTAGTCTACAAAAAAGAGAATAATTTACTAAAGTGAAAACCCTGTGTTTAAAATTATTTAACAACCCTTTTATTTTAGAAGATGCTCTTGTGTTTTACATTTTTAAGATCGCTTATATGCAAAACTATTTTTATATTCCTTTTAATAGCATCTTGTGAAGTGCACTGTTCTAGGTTTGATGCTTTATGAGTATAGAAATTGTCTCCCTCAACAATTTTAAAGCTTCCTAAGCACAGGCAGAATGGTCCATGCATCTGTGGCTGTACTCAGCCCTTTACATGATGCTTTGCATACTGAGAAGCTCAATCATTAAATATGTACTACTGTTACTTGCTTGTTTGGATTTGACCTTTTGTAGAGTCAAAGTGTAATTGAACTAGCCCCTTTATGTTTCATTAAATTTCAATTCTTAAGACTCTGTTTTATAAGCAGAAGACAAAACAGTCTTCATGGTAAACTAGCGCTATGCATGAACACTTCCAATACTCCCACGCCACACTCTTGTGCTTCTAAAGAAATATTTATAATCGAAGCCCCTCCAGAAAAGCCAAAAGTTGTGTCCAACACTGGCTATATATGTTCATCTAGTCTGTAATAATCTATACCTACCATGAATTTATTTCAAGGGCCTTTCAACTGTTAATGTCTCCTGATTAAAAAAAAAAATTCCCATCTTACCTGATGAACACCTTTTAACTTAGGATAAATAATATGTTTAAATTATTGATTTAAAAAATTCCCATTAAAACATATAAAATGTATCATTTATTTGTTTTCTCTCAATACTTCTGTTTAAAATAAGGGAATGACTCTTACTGAATAATTGCAAAGTTAGAACAATAACAAATATCACTACCTTTTCTGTAATTTTAGCTTCCTTTTAAAATAGGAGCATTATAAGCCTTAAAGAGAATCATGCAAGTTGAATATCATGCTATTTTTCTAGAACCAGACTCAAACATCTTAACCATAATATTAAAATAAATTTTATTTTATTATGTTATATTGAATATACCAAAGCAACATTTAATCTTCCAAGATTACAAGAATCAATGTGATGATTTTTAATTTCATGCAAAAGGCTAACAAAAGCATGGCATTCATTTGTCTTTCATCCTTTCCAATTTACCCTGAGAGATGCTGGCACATTCATTATTATTATTATTATTATTATTACCTTTATTTTACTATTATTATTTTAGTTTTTATTCAGAACTAAAAATAAAACAGAAATTAAAAAATGAATAAAACAGCAGCCAATGAATTTTATTATAAGGAAGAATTCTAAAACTTGCTAAGACAATTCAAATTTACCAAGCAGTATTTTAATTAATTATGTAGATAACAAGATATTGGCAAACTAAATGAAAAATATTTTATCAGATCAGAAGGAACAAGTTTAAAATGAAACCTCATCATTCATAGATCAGATAAATATACTCAAAAGTAAGCATTCAAAGATATTTGTAGACTTTTACTTCATTCCTTTAAAATATTACTTCAATACTTTAATTATTTTCTGGACTAAGCTCCAGCCAATCTCTCTCTTGTATAATTCTAATAGATTCACTTCTTACAAATTTTACTTCCATCAATTTAAATACTGTCTATCCTTTCTTACTGCCTCAAAGAGTCATTATGTCATCTCCATTAGATTTTAAAATAGTTATACTGTTTAAATTTTTGTAAAACTCATTATTTTCTTATTGTGATTGTAAACTCAATGATTCGGGGGGACGAGGATGGATAATCTTTATGACATTTTGGCAGGCCAACATTTTGAAGACAATATTACCATGAGTGCAAAATTTTGCATCATTCTTGCTTGTTTTTGTAGTTTTTATAAATCTCACTGTGTAATCTGTGCTCTTATATTAATGCTATAGATTAAAATATTGAATATCTCATTCTTTCCTCAATTTATGTCTGCCTCTTGACCTACCTTTTTAAAAATACATATATTTTTATTGATTTCAGAGAGAAAGGAAGATGGAGAGAGAGATAGAAACATCAATGATGAGAGAGAATTATCAATAGGCTGCCTCCTGCATACCCTCACTGCGAATTGAAGCCACAATCCAGGCATGTGGCCTGACCAGGAATCAAACTGTGACCTCCTGGTTCATAAGTCGATGCTCAACCACTGAGCCATATTCGCCAGGCTTGACCTATTTTTTGACTCCCTCCAGGATAGAGAAAGTCTGACAGTGAATTATTTAAGCTTGTTTGGATGAATTTCAAACAAGTCTT
Source organism: Vespertilio murinus (assembly GCA_963924515.1). Taxonomy (NCBI): domain Eukaryota; kingdom Metazoa; phylum Chordata; class Mammalia; order Chiroptera; family Vespertilionidae; genus Vespertilio; species Vespertilio murinus. Next base: position 73,238,373 of record OZ004707.1, read on the forward strand.
AAGATGTCAGGTATAGCAATAGATGGACAAACAATAAGGTTTAATAATGTACAATTTAAATAATAGAACAATATTTTGAAAATAAAATGATTTGGTATTGGTCTACATAAACCATGAATTGACATTTTCCCCTATTATTTACCTGTATTTATTTGAAATTTCATAAGAGCTTCATTTTGGGAATGTAGGTGTGTTTTTTTTTTCCCATTCAAATATTTATTGAACAGCTAGGGAGATACAAAGGTGTTTAAAACATGGTCAAAGAAGAGATAAATGAACAAGTCAAGAAAAGTTCACTAATCACAGCAAAAGAAGGTGCATTAGGAGACTAAGTGAGATTGCTTCCAGCTGGAAGGGGACATGGTGAGTGATAAACCAGGAAAGGGCATGAGATTAAAATAGAAGACTTCAGTCTGGATTGTTGATGATACTCAGTATGGACTATATTTGTCTCTCCTTTTCCTCTTTCCCCATCTTTGGGCTTAATTTACCAGTAGTGCCCAGGATTGTTCAATGCGCCTTTTCTATACTTGCTTGCATTTTTGCTTTAATGTCTTCTACAGAACTAGGTCCTTTTGGTGTTTTAGCAGTTTTTTACTGTTTTTTGAAGTTTTTTTTTTTTTTTTTTACCTTTTGATCTCGGTGTTGATGATTTTGAGTCCTTTCCATTTTGATTTGATTTCTGTGCATTTTTGGCTGGAGTATCTCATATAGATTTCTTTACTGGAGCTTTTTCTTCGGCTTCATCATCACCAAAATCATCATAATCATCATCTTCATCGTCGTCGTCCTCATCATCTTCATCAGCAAGTTTTATTTTTTTTTCTGCGGAACCTTGCTACCACCTCCAGGGGCCTACCACTTTCCAGACATACTTAGGAGTTTCACATCCTCCTCCTCGTCTTCTTCTGACTCTGCATCTTCCTCCACAGCTACTAAGTGCTGTCCACTAATATGCACAGGCCCTGAACCACACTGCAACCGTAACACCACAGGTGGTGTTATTTCAAAGCCACCAAGGGAAACCGTTGGCTGTACTGACATTTTCAGAGTTGCCAGCGTTACTTTAATCAGAGTGCCTTCGTAATTCATGGCCTCTGCTTCGACAATGTGCAGCTCATCCTTTGCTCCAGCCCCTAGACTGACCGCTCGTAATGATAACTGGTGCTCATTTTCATCATTATCCACCTTAAAGTGATAATCTTTGTCGGCCTTCAGTTCACAACCGAAAAGGTAGTTCTGGGGCCTCAGAGGGCTCATGTCCATGTCCATAGAATCTTCCATGTGGTGGGAGCACGCACTTAGGTGGGAGAGAAGGCGCACAGAGACAAATGGCTTCGGTACGCGTAGGACAGAATCGCACCCGGAATGTAGGGTTTTTTTGGTTTTTTTTAATTACTTGATGTGAAGTTTTATGGAAATGTATTGCTTTGTGTCCAGATTTATATCTCATTTTTTTTGTTATACTATAGTAATGGTTCAAGTGAAATAACATGGTAAAAATATCAATACTGAAAATAAAGATATATATCATAATTCATTCTTTCTACAATTTACCTATAAATCTCTCATAGGGTAACCAGGATATTCTATCTTTATACATATCCTAAGACTTGAGTGCAATAAAGATTTTATTTCACTTCTTACTTGAACATACTCTCTACGAGCCAGTTTTCTGACCTGTGGAATAAGCTAGATAAGATGACACTTCCCTCTGGAGTGTATCAAAACATGCCAGAGCAATAAAAACTATGATAGCAAAGATTAAGGTTTCTGACCCCAATTGAGGCTTTTCAGCTTTTTAGAGAGCCCCTGGAGAACAGCCTTGAACCTGCTCTCACTATCTCACTTGCTCTCTCATCAGTGCACAGAGCGTTTCACAAACATTCTGAAACTTAGCAATCTCTCTTTCAAAATGGAGCTCTGGGAATGATTTAAATCTCTTAACCCTCTGGCAAATTTCTCCATCCTGGAGGACTAATTGACCATTCAGTCGATAAACTTTTGAAGACTGGAGGGAAAGTTACAGACGTCTACATGGATTGCATGGGAGACATAGTAAAGGGACAAATGTAGATTATTTTTTTTTAAAGGTTACAACTGAATCATGGAAATAAGTGACTTATGCACTCAGAGAAGATATGGTTATATTAACAATTAACTGTCAGTTGACATTGCCATTTATTTCTTACTGTGTTAAGAACACTATGTTAGGCACAAAAATGGATTCTTCACAGAGCATTCCCTTGTGGATCCTTGTACTAGGAAAAAAAAAATAACTGCATATGGAATAGAATATAGTCAATGCTAAGTGATGTATAAAAAAAGATATGAATCAGCATCATGGAAGATGATGAGAAAAGTTACTTTCATTAAATAAAAGAAGAATACTTCCTAGGAATAGTAGGATTTAAACAAGGCTTGAAGCCGAAAACTGGTTTGGCTCAGTGGATAGAGCGTCGGCCTGCGGACTGAAGGGTCCCAGGTTCGATTCTGGTCAAGGGCATGTGCCTTGGTTGAGGGCACGTCCCCAGCGGGGTGTGTGCAAGAGGCAGTTGATCTATATTTCTTTCTCATCGATGTTTCTAACTCTCTATCCCTCTCTCCTCCTCTATGTAAAAAAATATATAAAAAATAAAAAAATAAAAAAAATAAAAAATAAAAGCACAACACTTAAAAAATAAATAAATAAACAAGGCTTGAAGAACTGATAGAATTTAATGATGGAAAGTTATTAAAAAAAATACGCACAAGAAGCAAAACAAAATGTGGCACCAATAAAAGTGCTTAGAATGCCAAAGAGTTTTACCTGAATTTTGTAGAATAGTATTTCCAAACTGTTGTGTAGAACATCATTGTCCATTAAGATGTGAAAAGATACTCCATTAGAAGAAAAAAAAGATCTACTGGACAAAATTACAAGGTCAAATACTCTATAGATAAAAAGAGCTAGCAGCTAGTGGTCATGGATTAATGACTATTATGATTACTACTACCATGACCACCACTAACACAGCTGTGGCTACAAAACAGAAGCTGAAGCTAATTGGGATCCAAGAATAAGATTTTTTAAAAGCTCTCCAATGATTTGAATACCCACCCTACTTCCCACCTCCTGGCGGAAAGCAACTGCCAGAAAGTAAGGGTTTTCAGTTTTCTACTGTATCATCAGTGCCCAGGTCTACGTGGCACCAGCCTGACCAAATGTCCTCTTCCACCTGCAAGAGGAAAACAGGGAGAGAAAGGAACACAGCTCTCCTCTGTGAGAGGTTACAGCTCAGTAATCGGTAACTTAGGGCCAGACTTGAGTCTAGAAGGAATATTGTACTAGTATATCCATTTTTTGAGACAAAAGGTGATAGTTTAGATAGATATGGCTAAAAACAAACAAACAAAAAACATGAGAAAATGCACATACAAATCAAGATGACCATTCCATAAAACAGAGAAGAAATTGGTATGACTAGAAAGTAATAATACCCTATTTTTCTTAATTATGTATGTTAGTACTCTTTGTTCCTAGTTCGAATGGAGCCCCATGGGATCTGAGGCTTGAAGATTCCCACTTTATAAATGTTTTCACAATGAAATATATATATATATATATATATATATATATATATATATATATATATATTTACAAATCTGCACAATTCTATAATGTATTGATTTCCATCCCAGTGAAAGATACAGCTAACTATCAACTATCCTGCTGCACACATCTTCTCTGATCTTTCTTGCTTCAGATTTTGTTCACCTTTTTTCTGCCTGAATTGGTCCCCACTCACCTGGCCTCCTACTGTAGAATTCAACAAAGGCTTCACTTGTTCAGTAACCTTTCCCTGATCTCTACAACCTTGGGTTACAAATATCTCCCTCAGTTCCCATAAAAATACATTATTTACCTTATACTAGTATATAGTGCCTGTTTACTTATTTGTCTCAGCCATTAGGGGATACCCTATTTGAAGATTAGAGTATTTTTTATTATATTCCAAGTATTTATTTTGTTGCTAGATGCCCGATAGTTTCTATTGTAGCTTCCGTTTTTGAGAATGAGAGATCAGAACCATAGTTTAAAAATCAGGTTTAAACATGTTGCCTTAAGATAAAATTTATAGGAACCTTGTTGAAGGAAAATTGGGGGAAATTAGTCCCACTAAGTTGAATGGAAATCTAAGAGATATTTTCTCTCTGATGTAGCTATCTGCTCTGATAACAGAGTCGGAAACATACATAAATATCTTTTAGTATATAAGAAATAAGACACTCAAATAACAAAAATGTAATGTGCAACCACACTTTACACTGAGGTATATTCTAATTTTAGATATTTTATGAATTTTTTATTTGATTATTCTAAAACATATGTATTCATATCTCAGATTAATGAACCACATCCATACATCACCCTGAGTGTCTTTCAAGGATGATACAAGTTTGCAGAAAGCCAATCATTGTTTTAATAATAAAGTGCTATGTATAGGGAATTCGAAGGGCTGGTCAACCTTAATAGCTCTAAAGGGTCAGAGCTAATTACTAGATATTGGTACCGTAGTTGAAGAAGCCCCCACCTGTTAGTCCTAAATTCACTGATTGGCTTTAATTGGAGTTTCCTGCTTAAGGCATGTGGGTGTATCCTATCATTTTAATCTTAATAAAAGGGATGGAAAAGCCAGAGCGAGAGTAGTTCTCCCACTAGAGTTGGACTACCGCCTGGCCCCCATTTCCCAAAATTAAATATTTTCTAAAGTCTCTTTTCATTTGTGTGTGGCCTTCTCCAGATCCTGAAACTTGAACCGGAGCCCTGAATTGGAACCCTGAATTACGCGTGACGTGAAAGGGGCTCCCACACAAGTTATATACAATGCATTCACTTCTGTATTCCTGAATGTTTCTTCTATATTACAAGAGGATCCAGACCTTCTTTTTTAGAAACTATCTGAAACAAAGATGTACATATTACTTATGAAAAAACATGTCTCAAAAAATGAATTCGCCGAAACCGGTTTGGCTCAATGGATAGAGCGTCGGCCTGTGGACTGAAAGGTCCTGGGTTTGATTCTGATCAAGGGCATGTACCTTGCTTGCAGGCACATCCCCAGTAGGGGGTGTGCAAGAGGCAGCTGATCGATGATTCTCTCTCATCGATGTTTCTAACTCTCTATCCCTCTCTCTTCCTCTCTGTAAAAAATCAATAAAATATATTTTTAATTAAAAAAAATGAATTCGTTTTTTTTTTCCATTTATTTCAGTGTAGGAAGTAAAGCAAGATGAGTGAACCACATGCATACATCACCCTGAGTGTCTTTGAAGGATGATGTGAAAGTTATATATAATGTATTACTGTCACTAGGCTTACAAATTATTTCCTAACATTTTTTTCTGTGATCAGGTTTAGTTCCCCATTTAATAATATGATTATAACCTGTTAGAACATATGGATGTTGAATTAACTTTGAATTATTATAACATCTAATTCATCATGCAGAAATTAAATAGCTTGTTCTTTATTAGAGGAAAATAAGTATAACAAAGAGCCTCCCCTACCCCACCAAACTCACCTCCAGGGATATATAGTGGATTACTAATAATGTGGTTAATGTCATTTACAGGGCAGTGGTTTTATACACAGCAAAGTGCCAAGGTCCAACAAGGGCACTTCCTAGGTATGATCATTATAAAATCAGGTGAAAACATTTTTTATGTTCACAGCAAATCCTTTATGAAATGGAAGATGCTGGGGCTGAAACACAGCCAGAGTTAGTAACAGCATGCAAACAGCCTTCAGAGTAAAAATTATTCAAAAATGTCTAATCCTGTAACTGTATCAAAGCTGGCAGGTGCTCACTACACAGAACATTAATTTGGGAAATTTAGAGATGATTTTAAAGATAACCTTCTGTGCCAAATATGTTAAGAGCAATGCATCTCAGGATAGAAATACCAAATATTTTACAATCTGTAAGAAGGATGAAGATGCAAAATGTAAGGGAGAGGACATTTCCAACCCCAAAGTAATTATAACATTTCCATTGCGCTTCTCTCTTTATACTGAGGGACTAGAATTTGGGCAAGAGTGTCGTGAAGCCTTCCACACTTGACTGTGTCTTTCAGTGAGTTCTGAATTATTACTATCTTAACTAAAATTCAGCAAGGGAAGGAAGGGGTTTATAGAAAAGTGAGAGTATATACTGAACAAGAATAAATTATCAAAATATATTCAATCTCACAAAGAAATGTCAAAAGTGGCATTAATCTGATTTAAAGTTATACGATTTTGTGAATCAAAGGGGTAAATAATTTTCTAAAATTACACTATTATTTAATATGTATCCTTGGTTACATGAGCTTGAAAAGACCAGATTAAAAATGTCACAAAAGACATTTGCAGAAGGAAGACTTAAGGAAAATATGGCATTGATTAGTGATCCAAGGAGAAAGAACTAATATTTTAGAAAAATATGATGCTTTCTCTAAGTGTGGACAAAATAATCTCTTATCAGAAGGATGTTAAAAAGAACATGATAAGGTAAATAAAAATATTGACAGAAAAGTTATATCTGTGTCTTTAGTGCTTCATACTCTTCTAATGTTTCTTAGAAGTGGACCAAGGTGGGTAAATGCCTGTGAAAATTAATAAATTTATTTTATCAGGCTTTTATTCACTACGGTGAAATACTCCTTGATTGCACTTTCTCAGCCTCCTTAACGGATTTGCCTTGGTGAACTCTTCCGTTCACAGGTCACTCTAAACTGTTTGCTGATGACTCCTTTGACAGATTCTCTGAAGCACCTGTCACTCATTCTGGTCACCTGACTCACTCAACACACTTGTAACATTGCATTCTTTATTCTAATCAACAAAACGATGAAAGTAAAATCTCTAGATTTGTTTCCAATATGGCAACTTCATTTCATGATCACCCACCTAACAAATATGTATAAAAGCTTTGGAACCCTACAGTTCCTCTGGCAGTGTGGTTAGGGAAGTATTTTATGGTGTCTATTAGCGGCCCAGTGCTCAAATTCATGTACGAGTGGGGTCTACCCAGCTCTCCCCAATTGGGGCCTATGGGCGCTGGGCCAGCCAGGGGGAAGGGATGCTGGAGGTTGGCCTGCTGGCCCTGCCCCCAATGGGGTGAGGGAGAAGGGGACGATTAGGGTTATAGTGTGCATCAAAGCAGCTGGTTATTCCAGTTGTTCTGACATTCTGATTGCTTGGCTTCTATATATATAGAGAGATTCTATCTTTGTGAAGTTGGAGAGATAAACAAAAGCGTAAAATTTAAAGAGAACATTTAAAAACACAACAAAATACAGTAGAATGACTTTATAATCTTTTTTAGGGGGACAAAAAGATGAGTTTCAAATTAGGAACATATATTTACAAAACAAGTATCTAAAAAACAGGTTAGTATCCATAATTTATAAATCAGCAAAATAGGCATTCAGGCAAAATACAGAAATAGGCTTTTCACACTAAAGAAAAGCTAAATTGTCTCCACATGTAAAAAAACATGTACAATATAATTACATAAAAGTGAAATGCAAATTAAAATCCCAATGAAATGTAAACTGATCCATATTAGAAGTTAAGATGGCTGACACCACCAAATATTGGCAACAATGTTAAGCAATGAGACCAATTCTAATATTGAGCATCTTCCCTAGAGAAATCTTCACTTATGAATGCCAGGAAATGTGTAAGAATGTTTGAAGTTATATTGTTAATAGCAAGGGAATAAGAAACTCTTAAATGCCAATCAATATTAGAAGAGGTAAATTGCAAAATTAGAAGAGATAAATTTGAAGAGAATATTACACAAATACAAAATGAATGAAATATAACTGTGCATCAATATGGGTGAACCTTAAAAATCATTTTACTCAAAAATAAAGTTATATAACAAGTTTCTAAATAGAAAAACTATATATATATATTTATATGTGTGTATGTAAGTGTACACTAGAAGAAATCACGAGAGTGTTTAAATAAATACAATAAATGTATAATTGTAACTAGTGCTAGGTCTGTATGACAGAAGAAAATTGATTTTTTTAGGACTACGTACTAGACTTCAAACATATCTGTGCTTTTCTGTTTCATAGGCTGAATTGTGAGTGGTTTCATTTTATTATAATTCTTTGAATTGTATGTATCTCTTATTTTCACTTTTTAATTTACAAAGTGCATTGGTGAAAAGGAGAGGAAACACTCATCATTAAATAGAAGATAGTTTTTTTCAAAAAAATGAGGTTTTTGAAAAATGGGAGAGGTCTTTTGAGATAAGCAGAATGATCTTCCAAAGACACCTGTGCCACAATCCCTGAAACCTATGAAAATGTTACCTGCCATAGCAGAGTGACTTTGCAGATAAGAGTTTAGTTAAGGATCTGGAAATCAGACAATTATTGGGGATTACTCCTTTGAGCTCAATGTAGTCATAGAGTAGTTAAAAGCAAATAAGGAAGGCAAAAGTCAGAGGAGCATATGAGTATGGAAGAAAGGCACAGAAATGTCCAAATCTGTTGACTTTGATGATGGAGAAATGGAACAAGAGCCAAGGAACACAAGAAACCTTAAGAGGCTGGAAAGGTCAAGGAAACAGATTCTCTCCAATGCATCCTAAAGGAGCACAATCCTGCTGGCACCTCAGCTTTAGTTCAATAAGTCCTGTTTTGGACATCTGACATTCCAAGCTCTAACATAATAAATATGTGTGCTTTCATGCCACTAAGGCTGTGGTATTTTTGTTACAGTAGAAATAGAAAACATCTACCTTTTTTATTTCAAATGGCCGTTGGGAACTGCTGGGAAGACAAAGAGAAGAAATTACAACAAATGCTGCTGCCTACATCACCACCACTACTGCATAGTTTGTGGTTAGTAAAAGGCATTTTGCAAAAATTGGCTACATATATTCTGTTCTTGAACTTAACAATAAATCCATAGGTCCAGAATCATCATTTCCTTTTGACAAATAAGGAAACTAAGGAATTAAGAGTATTATCAGTCGTTAAAAGCCACAACCCTAGCCCCACCAGTGTGCCTCAGTGGTTGAGCATCAACCTATGAACAAGGAAGTCATGGTTCAATTCTGGTGAGGGCACATGCCCAACTTGGGGGATCAATCCCAATTAAGGGGAGTGCAGGAGGCAGCCAATGAAGATTCTCTCTCAGTACTGATGTTTCTCTCTCTCCCTCCCTCTCCCTTTGTCTGTGAAATTAATTAAAAATATACTTAACTTGTATGTAACTAAACTTATTTAATAATAAAATTAAGTTTTATTTGTTAACTCACAAGATGTAAAATAATGTGTTTAACCGGTAATTCAATTAATTATATGTATTAAATACATGTGTTATTATGCATATATTATATACTAAAATTCATATAAGCTATTAGTGTAATTATACATAAACATATAATTTTATTGATTACCTTCTATCTGATTTTTCAACATTTACAAAAACATGAATCACAGTTGAAAATTCCTTAAAATGTGGGCATGGTCCTACAAAAAGTTAACAATGCTTTGGGACTAGTCTATAAACTCAAATCTTTGTGATAAAAGGACCATTTGTGAATAGTGCTTATTCAACCTATTTTATGCATGTATTGAATTATATGTGAACATTGGTTTAGTAATTTGCTCTAAATTTTACTCAACCACAACACTGAGGGAGGAGAAAGAGCATAATTTAGGTATCTAAAATATATTTCTCATCACACTTAATCAGTATAATATTTTTACTTCGATTACCATATAAGTAGAATTGTAGTGAAGCGACAGAGAGAGTAACAATAACTGAATGAGGAGAGAGAGAGAGAGAGAGAGAGAGAGAGAGAGAGAGAGAGAGAAAGAGGAGGGGATTGAGGGAAGAAAAGAGGGAGGGAGACAGAGAGAGAGAGGACCTAAGAGGGTTTTTTGAATTGAGGAAGGAACAACATAGCAGCATTGAGAGAAAAACTTAAGTTACTGGCAATTATTTTTTTTATTGTAGCATTTATTTTTCTAGGTTTATAAAAATGTCAAATCTAATACAGAGGAAAATAGTTTACAAATGCAGAACTAAAAAAATAAGATCAAAGACAACATTAAATAGATTAAGTTTAAAATGATGGATGGAGATAAACTTTCCATTTTACTCTTATTTAGAATAAATTCAGGGAATCAATTTCTAGCCATATAGAGAACCATGAATTGATTTTAATGGCATGTGTGAAAAAAATTGCCTCAAATACTCTAAGAAATTTTTTTCAAGAAAGTAGTTATGCCTATAATGGTTGTATCACTTTATGCCTCAAAACTGGAATTATATGGTAAAATAAAAAGTATTTGAAGTAAGACTTGGTTGATACTCAAGAGCTCTGGTTCAAAAATCTCTGTATCATCAAGTCCTAACATTCATCCAGTCAGTTGTCAGTTTTAAAAAAACCACACAATTATATCACGTTTCTATAGAACACACCTCTCAGGAAGAAAAAAAATTACCTCAAAGATAAAAGTGAAAAATTTTAATAGTAAATATGAAAGAATGGATGTTTGCTCGTATTTGTTTTTAAAGGAGCTGGTAAATAGTTACAAATGTTCATAAACTAGAGTTGATCTAAATTCAACATGTATCTTTAGCTTTATAAAAATTCACATACCCTGTGTTTACTCACTTATTTTAAATCTATTTTTTCTTTACATATTCTTGACTGTTTATGAATTCAAACAATCGAGATCAAGTAAGCAAAACTAAGTAAACAAAGGTGTTTCTTATACAGTAAAGGTGATATGAATTTGCACTCCAATGGAGAATCTGTAAAGAAAACATATTCTCATCAAACAAGATCCTCTCACAGTGCTATTCTCCTCGTGAGACTTACATTCCATAATTGAAGGCTGAGATCTTCTCTTTGTTAGTTTTGTAATATGTTTGATTGAAGTTAGTCTATCAATTTATGCTTCTAAATGTTAATATACTTCAACACTTGTAAGTATAGTAAGTGGCATTTGGATGTCACAGACACAATTAGTCTTGGAATTATTCTGGTCAGAACTTGTAAAATTAAGGTTTTACTTTTATTCATTTATTTTTATAAGTTGCTTGACATATAAAAAAACAGACATCCTCACTCCATTCTTAAGCTCCACCTCCATCCCAAATACAAGTTTATCACATCTCTGGCACCCAAGTACCACTGGAATCAAGAATGCAATGAGCATCTTTTATTGCACATAGTGTGGGGAGATGCTGCTCAAGGGTTAGAGAAGAAATGGAGTAAGAAACAGTCCAAGGCTTGGAGATAATGGAAGGTTTAGGCATATGCAGTTTGTAGTTGATGTAATTCATAAAACAGCTTTTCTATGTTTGTTTTTATCCCACCATTTTGTGATTCTGTTAGAGACCATCATACCATGGTACCCTCAAAAGGTTATTAAAGAGAATTTAAAGAAGGGGCTGTCACACATAAGTAGGCAGGGTTAAGAAAAATGACATGGGTGTCTGAGATATTATAGAAGTCAAAGCTGGGCTCAGTGCTCTCTTTTGGCCTCTCAGGACACAATTTTCTGTGTCTATCAGTAATTACAGTCTTACCAAAAATTTCAACACTAAATTTCAACACTAGCCACCATCAATATACTCTTTTATATGATAGCAATAGGGGAACATAAGCAGGGTGAGGGGTAATACAAATAGTTAATAGAAAACATAGAGTATCCTTATAGCAAACTAACAAACAAAAAAATATTCATGCTTTCCTCTTTGTGTTTACTTATTTCTTTCTTTCTTTTTTTTTTTTTTTTACTTATTTCTTTTCAAATTTAAAAGTAACAGGATAATGATAGGCAGTTAGGATCTCATCATTACATACTGGCCCGTGGTCACACATTTAGACTGCGATGCCCAATAGCAAGGGAGGAGCTGCTTTTCAAACATGTAGCCGTGTCGCCTGAAGAGGACATGGCCTTACCAAAGTCCTAGAGGTCTGCACTCTGATTACCAACCATATTGAAGGTCCTCCGAAGCCTGCAATATCCACATTTCCCACGAGTGTCCGTACCAGAAAACTGGAGCAGCGGTAGCCCAGTTTGCCCAAAGCCTGGTCTGTTGTAGGAAAACCTTATACAGACACTTCCTATACTCTTTCAAAGACAATATAATAAGCGTGTGTTCTTGTTAACTACAACAGCATCTACATTCCGGAAAATACATTATGTTCTCCAAAAAGAGGTATCAGATCATTTTAATATTTTTTTAATGAACCCCAAAGAGGAATTTTCTTTCTTTCTTTTTCTTCTTCTTCTTTTTTTTTTTTTTTTACCTCTGTTTCTCTCTATCCTAATCCTCACTTACCTTTTCTTATTATTTTCCCAACTTCTTTCCACAGGAAAGCACTCAGCTCATTTATGTGCAAAACATAGGCAAACTGAAGTCACCAATATAGTTCCTGAAATAGAAGTTTGCTCATTTATGCAAGATAATTATTACTTCTGGTTTCCTCTCACAAAGAGAGATGGTAACTCAAGTGAGGTGAAAGCTCTGCTTCTTCAGAAAGTGACTTTATTTTAGTATTTCAGTTTCTATTGTGAAGTTCGGTTCCACAGAATCTGGATAAAGCACTTTGAGAAACTCATTGTGGAGTAAGGATTGTAGCAGAGGTACATTTTACATTAGGCTTTCTATATTAATTAGAGCAACATGATTGGCAGGTTCATGGTGATATCCTGCCAATTTTATGCACTGCAGCTTGAATAAAATTATTGGATATGCAATAAGGCTAAGTAGGAGTTATGCTGTGGAAACTTACTCCACCAATTTGAATATTTATCTTATTGTAGGCATCCTGGGAGATTTCAAGTTTAATTCAACATATGGTCTGTGAATTCAAAATTAAATTTCATTTATAAATTTGACACAATAGGAGTTAAATTCAACTGAAGGATATAAGCATATGGTGGAGTTTCCACTAATTGAGAGCCTTACACTATGAGAAGTGAGTAGAAGAGGAGTTTGGTAACTTTACTTTCATTTTTTGATATTCCCCATTGATTGTTATTCTAAAGCATAGGTGAAAAAGATTAAGTGATTAAGTGATATTCAAGGAATTAACTGTTGCACTAAAAAAATAGAGATTTTTATATGAATGAATTTTCATATATAATTATATGCATATAGGCACTTATATATTTATATACACATATATTTGTGCTCACCCAAAATAACCCTTTTTTCTGCTTTATTGAGGTATAATTGACAAGGTAAAGTGTAAAATGTGATGATTTGATGATAGATAGATAGATAGATAGATAGATAACTTCCTTAAAAAATAAACAGTAAATTTCCATTTTGTAGAAATTCTTAATCTCAGGGCATTTTTGGTGGGAGGCATTATTCATTCTACCATGTACTTCCTCCCACTAACTCTTCCATCTTCTGTAACCTAGCTTCTACTGCCATCACTCTATAAAAGCCACTTTGAATGAGTTCATCAAGACTCCATATCTCTTTAATGCAGAAAATGTTTTTACTTCTGGTATTTTTCCCCTGACCTGAATCAGCTGATATTTTTTTCAAGAGTTTTCTTCTTCAAACACTGACTCTTGTTTAGCTTTTATGACACTATATTCTCATGAATTCACTTTTTGTACTTTTCCTTTACTTATTCTTCCTACTACTCATAATTAACCAAAGAACATATTTTTAGACCTGATTCTAGCTCATGAATATACTGAGTGAATTTTATTCTTGTCCCACCCTTTCTACCTGGCTGTTCTCAGAAATGAAGACATCAAATATAAGCTAAAAGGTTTATTTTCTGTGAATTAAACATTGAGTGAAATAAGCCATGAGTTTTCCAAACAGTAAAAAATTATTTCTACTTGATGTAGTGGGGCCAGGGAATAGATATTGTGCAACTTTTGTCCTAGTCTCTTCAAGCTCCTTCCTGAATTTGCTTGTATAGCAAGATCCACTGCATCAAGAAATAGCTCTACAAATTCTGCCAACTCCATGAACAATATAGCCACCATTCAAAACAAAGGCCTCCAAAATAGCTCTTCTGAATACTGAGACACCAAGAGATCTGTATGACTACAACATCCTACCCCCTCTCCCCCCGGGGTGTTCCTTCTGAATCAAGAGTGTGTGTGGAGTTCTACTGAGAAAAGTGGTGATAGTACAGTTGTACAAAACTATCTTTTCTCTCCTCATTTTCCATGACCCCTCACTGGTATTTGTGAGAAGAGAATGGTAGAGTGTTCTCTCATTGTTTTTTGTTTTTAATCTGCTATAATTTCCATTTCTAGCCTGCACATTTTGGGGAAGGAAAGTGAAACCTTTTTTAACTGTTTTTAGAGATAAAATGGAATTTTGCTTGGAAAGTTGTTTTTTGATATTTCAACACAGATCTTGGAACAAGAGAGTTGAATATCTGTTCAAGCTGCTACTATTTTTTAAAATATGCTTTTTATTGAATTTTAGAGGGAGAGGATGGGAGAGGAAAATATATAGAAATATCAATGAGAGACATCAATTGGCTACCTTCTGTATGCCCCCAACTGGGGATCTATCCAGCAACCCAGCATCAAACCAGGGACCTTCTGGTTCAACCACTGAGTCATGCTTGTCAGGGAAAACTGCTACTATTTTAAAAATAATATAGCACACTAGGAATGTTTTTCCTATAAATGACTTTTGATTTTTTCTTTTAATCTGCATGCAGAAGAAAATTATGGGAATATGTGTGACTCTTTATCATCAGGTCTATTGATCGTTTACAGAGAGGAAGGGAGAGGAATAGAGAGTTAGAAAAATTGATAAGGGAAAACATCATTCAACTGCCTCTTGCACACCCCCTACATGCCCTTGACCAAAATTGAACCTGGGACCCTTCAGTCCACAGGACATCACTCTATCCACTGAGCTAAACTGATTAGGGCTATCATCAGTTCTTAAATGTGGCTTACAGGTGCCCTTTTATACTTGAGAATAATTCAGGATGAAATATCTCCCCTCTTATGTTTCAGACAGTTTGAGATCTACAGCATTTGAAAATAAAGAGATTATATATAAATTTATATATATATATATATATATATATATATATATATATATATATATATATATATAATTTAGCATAGGCAAGCTCAAATACTTCTTATAAGGCTGCTGTGAACAATAGAAAACTATGTTTTAATAAGCTGGATCTCCCTTCCTATTCCTAAAGGCTCATTGAGGCTCTGAAGTTTATCACAGAAGTAAAATGGCTCTCAGAAAGCACATCTCTGCAACAGAAAGAAAAAAATAAATCACTTACATTGGAAATTTGATAGCATTTCTGTTTTAGTAAACTTTAAACCCACTAGCTTTATATGTGAAATAATGAGCTGAAGAGTCAACAGATACTTTTCTGCAGGAGCAAAGGTCACAAGCCTTTGGTTGTTCACATTGTGTACATGAGCTTCATTTGAAAATCCTTTCTGGGTGATGCTGCTGTGTCTCCTTTTGTGAGAGCACAGCATATTTCATAGGTGACAGTGGCACATTCGAATGCTGAATTTAGACAGGAAGCTGAAGAAATATTTTATGGACAATAGCAAAATGGCATTTGGTCATTTTAAGTAACATCTCAGTACAGCTTTACATCCCAGTTGTTGGCATTTTTTTATATCGGTAAGTAAATGTATTGTTTCCAAAAATGCCTGGAATACTAATGAAGTTCTGTGCTTAAATGACCATTAAAATCTTATGATGGTGAACTTTGTGTGTCAGCATGACTGGGCCACAAGAAATGCTGATTAAACATTACTTCTGGGTGTGTCTGTGAAGGTATTTCCACATGAGATTAGCCTTTGAATTGGTAGACTCAGTAAAGTAGTTGCCCCCTCCCCCCCATTCTAATCAATTGAGGGCCTGAGTGGAACAGAGTGAAGGAAGCAGGATTTACTTTTTCTACCTGCCTGTTGAGTTGGGACATCATTCATCTGTTCTTGGACTTGAATTAACACCATCAGCTTGCATGGTTCTCAGGCCTTTGAGCTTTGATTGGAATTACACTAATGCCTGTTTTGGAGATCGTTTGCAGACAGGAGAGTACAGGACCTCTCAGCCTCCACAAAAGCAATACTACTGTCAATGGAAGCATTACAGCGCTTAGTGCCACCTTTGAGGACTTGAAAGATGAAGGGGTGGTGATTCCCACTGCATTCTAATTCAACTCTCTTAATTGGCCTGTGCAGAGGACAGATGGGTCTTTAAGACTGACATTGAATTATCATAAACAACTTATACCAGATGTGGTTTTATTACTTGAGCAAATTAACCAATACCCTGGCACTTGATATGCAGTTTGATCTAGAAAATGTATTTTTTTCCATCACTGTCCATGAGATCTACTGGAGCAGTTTGATTTCATTGGCAAGGATAGCAAAATGCCTTTACTGTCCTACCTCTGGGGTGTACCAAATCACCAGACTTATGTCATAACTTAGTTTACAGGAATATTGATCACCTTTCTCTTCCAAAAGATATCACACTGGCCCATTACATTGATGACATGATGTTTGTCAGAGACAGTGATAGCACTGCTCAGCACTGCTGCTCTGAGTTGTTCTGAGACCATATATTCTTCTAAATTCTTCATTCAGCTACACCAGGGCTGGTCCTTCTCAAACCCTGCCCTCTGTACTAAGTGTTGGGAACTTGGTCCAAGTTCCCCCTTTATTCTTCTTGATCTTGCCAGTGGTGCCAAATGTCAGAGACACTGGATCAGTTCTTGGTAGCAGGGCAGAAAGAGAAGCCATGAGAGGTTGTGGGTATATAAGAATGAGTCTTTATTGCAGAAGCCAGTGGCCATATGGACATCAGACAAGACAGTCCTTTATAGCAAAGTCCATATAGACAGGCACTGTCTGGTGAATACATAATTTTTTTCACAAAAGCAGAATTAATCTCCATACTCACAGCTGTTACCTGAGTGGCCATGTTACTCCAGACACTGTCTTACATCGTAGTGATACCTGAGCTCTCAGCTCAACAGCTTCTCCTGTCTCCCTCACCCAGCACACTGGCTGGTTAGCATGGTAGCTATATCTGAGCTCTCCATGAGCTCTTGGCCTTATATGGTGGCAGTACCTGCTCTCAGCTATATCTGAGCTCTCTAACCTCTCCTGCATACAGAGGGGCTACATTCTCTGTGCCTTTTGTATTGATAACAAGGACTCTGTGCTCCCATTGGCCTTGAATATCGGTGTGGTTCCCACAAAGGTGATTGGGCCTCCTGAGCAAAAAGTAGTATTCTATTTGCATATCAAAGGGTGAGGAATAAATCTAATAAAAATTCATGGGTCCTGTGATGTAATTCATGTTGAAATATCGCTTCTAAAATAAATAAGTTGTTGCCTCCTTACAACCAAATGGTGGCACAATACCTAGGAAGCCTCTTTGCATTTTAGAGGCTACCTATTCCTCATTAGGGTGTGTTACTCTGATCCATTTACCAATTGATCTGAAACTGTTTTGATTTTTTTTTGTGGAGCCCAGAGCATGAGAAGGCTCTGAAGCTAGTCTAGTTTTCTATGTAAGCTTCTCTGCAGCTTGGGCCATATAATCCATCATTGAAATGGTGCTTAAAGTGTCTGTGGCAGATAGGGATGCTGTTTCGGACCTTGGCAGACTCCTTTAGTGTCATCACAGAGCAGACTCTGAGGATTTTGGAGCAAAGCCCTGCTCTCTTGGCGAACAACTACTCTCCTTTTCAGAAATGACTCCTAGCCTGCTACTGTGCCTCAGTCAAGACTGAATACTTAGACAAGTTACTGTAAGACCTGAGCTATTCATCATAAATTGGGTGTTATCTGACCCACCAAGCATAAATTTTTGTTTACATGAGAATTGAAACTTCTTAATACATAAAATATCAATGAATACTTACCCAGTTGTGTTTCCGTGTATGCCATTTTAAGATCTCACTAAGCATCTAAATTCCACAGACTAGTATAAATGTGGGCATATGTTCCTATCCCTTTATGACATATTAACCATTTTTAATTTAAATTTAACAGTTTTCAATTAATTTTGTGCTTATATTTTAATAAAGCTTTCACCTAGAGTTAAAAAATGAACTATACATGTTTAATGATTTCAAATTCCAAGAAATTCATAAATTTTATAGAATCATAAAATGCACATTTTATAGTTTTTATTATTTAATTATATTGTTCTATATAACAGAATAAAACCAACAAGAATAAAATAATTTTTCATCACTTTCCAACTATTAAACCATGTAAGCTTTAATTTTTCCTCATTCTTTATTCAAGAATCATATAATTATTTTATTTAGAAAATAAATATCCCAATAATGTACTTACTGTGGGCTGAAATTACTCCAAGGACTCTCTAAAACTGGTGGTGATATGTAAAGTATAAGGTTAATAAGTTTTTATAGGATTGTTATTCAGTTTCAGTAACTGAGATATATGACTATTTTTTTTAACTTATTGCAAATCTTTTTTTCCCCTAATGAAATACAATAAATAGCTACATCAGATTTAAAATACTCACAACAAATATTTACAATAAGTATAAATGGGGTCTTCCTAAGTCTGTCAAAACTAATTACCACAACATTGTATTAAAACAAAAGAAATGTATTCTCTTACAGTTCTGTAGGCCAGACATCTATTATAAAGGTGTCAGCAGGTTTGTACTCCCTCTGAAGACTCTAGGAAAGAATATGTCGCTTTCCTTTCCTAGCTATGTTTTGATGCAAGCATTCCTTGAATTGTAGTTATATCACTCTAATTTCTTCTTTCATGGTCACATTGCTCCTCCTCTTAAGTATGCCTCCTCAAAGTGTTTGTCCCAAGATTTCCTCAAGCTTTCTCTTAGGAGGATACATATGATTGAATTAAGAACCTACCTGAATAATTCAGGTTAAGCTTCTCTTTTTAAGAGTCTTAACTTAAGCCCTAACCAGTTTGGCTCAGTGGATAGAGTATTAAACTGTGGACTAAAGGATCCCAGATTCAATTCCGGTCAAGGACATGCACCTTGGTTTCGCCATATCCTCCCAGTGTGCAGGAGGCAGCTGGTTCGTGTTTCTCTCTCATGGATGTTTTTAACTCTATTCCTCTCCCTTCCTCTCTGTAAAACATCAATAATATATATATATATATATATATATATATATATATATATATATATATATATATATATTAAAGAATGTTAACTTAATCTTATTTTTAGGCCCTGTTTGGAAATATTCACAGTTCCTGAGCGTTAGAATTAGACCTACCTTTCTGAGTGCCACCATTTGGCCTTCTACATATGGTAATCTTATCAATAAGAAGACCTATTACATAAGGAAAAAATTCAATAATATTTTGACTGTAAGAAATTCATGGAGCTAGATACAGCAGGCAGATATAAGTCCTAAAATAACTCAATGTGGGAATTTTATTTAATATAAATATATCAAACATAGAAATAAATACGCTTGAAACCAGAAAATAAGAAATGAAACTTTCTTTAAAATATATATATATATATATATATATATATATATATATATATATATATTTTATTGTTTTTTACAGAGAAGAAGAGAGAGGGATAGAGAGTTAGAAACATTGATGAGGGAGAATCACCAATCAGCTGCCTCTTGCACACCCCCTACCGGGGATGTGCCCACAACTAAGGTACATGCCCTTGACAGAATCGAACCTGGGACCTTTCAGTCCACAGCCGGACGCTCTATCCACTGAGCCAAACCAGTTTCGGGAAATAAAACTTTCTTAATTGGCCTAGTGTATACATGATAATTCAATTACAAACATGATTTTCTTTCTTTGTTTGTTTTTTATTTTACCTTTTGTTGTAACAATACTTAAAAGATTTACACCCTTAACAAAAATTTAAGTATACAACAAAGTATTGTTAATCATACAGCCTATGTTGTACAGCAGCTCTCTGAAACTTATTTATCTTGTCTAACTGAAACTTTGTACTCTTTGATCAATATCTCCTCATTTTCCCATCCTCCCTGCCTTTAGAAACATCGGCAATACTCTGTGTTTCTATATGTTTGACTAACAAACGTTATTCTAAATGGAAAATTGATAGAAATATTTTCTGTGGGATCTGAAATAAGATAGGGATCCTCACTATTGTTATTAATAATAAACATAGGATTAGAATTTATAGCCAGCTAAATTATTTTTAAAATAGGTGTAATAGTTATAAGGATTGAGAGGAAAATGTTAGTCCTATTATCTGTAGATGATATGATTATCTGTACAGAAAGCTCAATTGAATCAAGAGAAAATTTTGGGACCCTGAGAAAATTTTGCAAATATATGTATGTGAGAACAACTTATGAAGCCATCTGTGTTTTTATGTACTATCAATAATTAATTAAAACATAATAAAAAGTACATAATCCATAATATTAGGAAAGAGATAGTAAATATATATTGACTTTTTTATAAAACAGTAAGGCAAGCCACAATGTCGTTCTTTATGCAAAACAGGGTAAAATTGATGGATGTAGGATCTTTTAAATAATATAAGTGTTGTGGGTTGAATGGTGATTCCTCTAAAAAGTATATATCATGTGCTAATTTCTAGACCAGTAAATATTACCTGATATGATAAAATAGTGACTATTACTTTCTATAGCAAAAAATGGTTTGAAAAAGAGAGATTACCTTGGTTATTAAAATAAGTCCTAAATGACATTACAAGTAAGAGAGAGACAGAGGGAGATTGTGCACACAGATACACTGAAGATAATGTTTAATGAAAAAGAAGAGAGAGAGATACAGAAAGAGAGAGAGGGGGGAGAGAGAGAGGGAGAGAGAGAGAGAACCATGAATCAAGGAAAGACATAATGATCTGTAAGAGGAAGTAGTGGACAATCCCCTAAAGCCTCCAGAAGAAGTACAATATTACTGACACCTTGATTTCAAATTTCTGGTCTCTGGAACTGTGTGGGAATAAATGTGTGGGAATAAATTTGTTTTTAAGTTAATCTGCTTATGGTAATTTATTACAGAAGACACAGGAAAATAATAAAGATTTTGTTACTAAAAGTGATTCCAGAGAAATACAATTTTGAGTTTTCTAAATTGATTCTGGATTTTCTGAAAATAGTTCTTAATCTACACTAATAAAAGAGAAAGATGAAAATTGACTATTCCTCTGCAACAACAATCAACAGCCAATCAGCAGTGGTTATGCATCTGTGTATGCAAATTAACCCATCTTTGGTGGGTTAATTTGCATACACAGGCACCAAGCAGTTGGGGGCAGGGCACTATCAAGTGGCCTGGATCTTGGGGATGGGCACCAAGCCCACAGCCTCCCTGGACCATTGCTGCCCTGGTAGGTGAGGATGGCCACGCCTAGTCATGCCAGCAAGCTCCCTGGATCCTTCCTGGCCCCAGTAGGCAAGGGAGGCCACACAGCTTGACAGCAGACAGCAGGGCCTGCTTGGCCATCACCACAGCAATCTGTGAGCAGGCAAGCAGGCCCACAGGCAGCACCCAGCAGGGCTTGTTTGCCCATCACTACAGAGTGAAGCAGGCAGACCCCATAGAGAGCAGAGAATCATGGGTAATGGACCTAAGCCATGAGTAGGACATTCCCTGAGGGCTCTCAGATTGGAGAGGGTGCATATTGGACTGAGGGAATCCCCACCTCCATGAATGAATTCCATGCACCAGGCCTCTAGTTTGATTATATTTAGAGGTATAAATGACTATTTCCAATGATAAAGAGGACATAGGCTTCCATAGTGAGATGCAGCATTAGAGATATGCAAAATATCACCACTGAGTTATCCTAATCATATATATGGTTTAAGGATCTAAGTGTTCCATATTTTAGAACATTCTGGCTAGTTATCCCTAATGACACAAGAGAAAGAAAGGATGAACACATCAAATTCCCAGCTCAAGCTCTGAATCAATTACCTGAAAGCTTCCATGTCTTCCCTGAAATAAAGCTTCTCCTGTAGCTAAAGGGTTGGCATTCTACAACAAGTAAACAAATACAGAGTTTCAAAGTTTGAATTGTGGATCACAACACAATTATCTACCATTTCAATAGAATATCTTCTGGTAATGTCAGGGCATTAGATAGGAATGGGATCCTGCAAAACAGAATGGGGACGTGTGGGAAGAGCCCGGTGAAGCGATGAACATTGAGCCTCATTTGCCAGTAGAAACAGTGCTTCTACCACTTTTGACTGAGGAAGTTAACCCTGATTTTCCTGAAGAAACTCTAATGGAATTCCTGGAAAAATTGGTTTTTAAAAACATTGCTGGTTCTTCTTCTTTTTTTAAAAAAAAATATATATATTATTGATATTTTACAGAGAGGAAGAGAGAGAGAGATAGAGAGCTAGAAACGTCAATGGGAGAGAAACAGTGATTAGCTGCCTCTTGCACACCCCCTACCGGGGATGTGCCCGCAACCAATGTACATGCCCTTGACCAGAATCGAACTCTGGACCTTTCAGTCCACAGACTGACACTCTACCACTGAGCCAAACCGGTTTCAGCTTGCTGGTTCTTCTTATGATTACTCTTATCACCTCTCTTTGTTCTAGACCTATAATTATACCCAAGTCCCAGTAAGCCAAAAAGGATGAGGTAAAATGTTTGTTCTATAAGGAGCTATACTGCACACTAGTCTTTGTAGACAAAAAATATGGGAAATATGAAAGAAGAATATATAAAATGAAGAATAATGATGGAAGTAACATGAAGTTGAATGTATTGATATGGAACAATTAATCTGAAGTTCTAGATTTAATTGTTTTAGTTGAAGAATTAGAAAGAGTTCTGTTTGGTTGGTTGACTGAAACTGGTTCAAAAGGTAGCCTACATGAAACTGAAATACAAAACTTTCTTGACATAATACAAAGAAAATATTGGAACACTTAGGAAAATTGGATTAAAGTGCATTATCACACTAGAACTGTTCACCCATCTCAGAAGGGTTCAAGAGACACACCTTCCACGTTACTTTGAGAAATAATTTGTAAGGCGAGCCCCAGTATTTTGAAAGAGTTCCTTGGTAGCTCTCCTCTGCAGGCCAAAAATTATAGTGGGAACTATTGCTAAATAGAGAGATTCCTAAATTCAATGGGGATAATTGGATCTCACGATGGTAGGGGACAAGGGATAGAACTCAATCACCAAATTCAAGGTGTATTCCGTGACCATAATGAACAGTGAAATAAAGGCAATAAACAGAACATTTGAGAAAGATAAAGAGGATCAATGAATTTTTTATTTATTTATGGAATGTCACATAAGAATTCTAGGTTAAATTCATAGAAGTCTAATTTGAATCACCAGAACAGGAAGCCATGCCCAGATGTGAATCCATTTATAGAATAGGAACTCCTTGAATGAGTGGGAGGCTGGCTTCCCTTAAGAAAGAATCCAGCTATACTGTCAAACACTTATACTGTTTATTTTCTTGAAAGAGGCTTATGGCCTTATACTAAATTTACTATGGGTTGGTAAAAAGGAAATGTTTGCATTTTTTAGTTATTGGACATTGGCTATGAAGTGACACTAATTGCAGGAGATCCATACATCTCTATGGTTTATTACTCAGAGGACGAGCTTATGGAGGTCAAGTAGTCAATGGACTTATAGCTCAGGTCCATCTCACATTGAGTCTAATGGGTTCCTGGGCATATCGTGTGGTGATGTCATCCATTCCAGAATGTATAATTGAAACAGATTTATTTAGCAACTGGTAGAATCCAGACATTGTTTAACTTAACCTGTGGAATGAGGACTATTATGGCATAAGAGACCATGTGGAAACCACTAGAACTGGCTCTACCTAGTATTAAGAGTAAGCCAAAAGCTATATCACATTTATGGAAGTATTTCAGAGATTAGTGGCACCTTCAGGGAGTTGAAATATTCAGGGGTACTAATTTCCACAGCATCCCTATTCAACTTGCCTTATTTGTCCTGTGCAGAAAATAAATGCATGTTGGAGGATGACAGTGGATTTTTATAAATTAACCAAATGGTGACTCCAATCACAGCTGCTGTCCCAGATGTAATTTCATTGCTTCAGAAAATTAACATATCCCCTAGTATGCAGCTATTGATGTTGCAAATGTTTTCTTTTTGATGTGTGATAATAAAGATCTGAAGAAAATTTTGTTCTCAGCTGGCAAAGCCAGCAACATACTTACATTGCTCTACCTCAGGGGCTTCTACAGACCTGTGTTCTTATTTAGTCTATATGGACCTTATCACCTTTGCCTTTCCCAGGACATTACACAAGCTTATTATATAAATAGTATGCTAATTAGATATAATGAGAAAAAAGTAGCAGCTATTCAAGACTTATTATTAAGACATCTGCATTTCCACATCAGTAAAGTTGCCAGGGGTCTTATGGTGAAAGGCATCTCAAGATAAATCTTTTAAGGTGAAGGGTGTGTTGTTGATCTGTGCCTTCTATCACAGAAACAATAAAAGAGGGCACAGTGTCTTGTGGGCCCCTTTGGATCTTGGCAGCAGCGTATTTCTCACTTGGATGTGCTACTCTGGGCCATTTACCAAGTGACCTTAAAGGCTACTAGTTCTGATTGGGGTCTAGAACAAGAGAAAGCTATGCAGCAAGTCCAGGCTCCATGATAGATGCTCTGCCCCTTCAGCCATAAAATCCAGCAGCAATTAAATATCAAATTATCAACATATAGGTATATAAACTAACTTATTAGGCTGTCTACCTGGAAAAAAATGTTTGCATTAGTCTTCTATAATATATATTTACATAAAAATACATCACTTTTTTTCTGGTAAAAAAGTATTTGGGGTAGTTGGAGACAATTCAGGTTTCTATCACTAAAGAAACCAGAGAAGCAAATTTGAAGGATGCAATATTAAAAGCATGAACTAAATGAACCCTTAGAAGCACCAACAGATCTTACAGAACTCTAGAGGCATGGCGCACAAAATACGTGCACTGAAGAGGGGTTCCCTCAGCCCAGAATGTTCCCTCTCACAGACCAGGACCTCTCTGGAAATGTCTGCATGCCAGCTTAGGCCCACCAGGAATTGGCCCAAGGTGCAATCAGACATCCCTTTTGCTGTTCAGGGCTCTCACCACCACCGCTGCACTTGCCAGCCTTGTGCCTGGCTTCTGGCTGGGTGGCACTACCCCTGTGGGAGTGCACTGACCACCAGGGGATAGCTCCTGTGTTGTGCGTCTATCCCCTGGTAGCCAGTGCGCAGCATAGTGACTGGTCATCCCACCGTTCAATCGATTTGCATATTAGGGTTTTATTATATAGGATACTGTTGAGAGTAAGACATAATAAATATGAGCCTGAAAATAAAAAATGCATGAAAGACAAAGGAACATGATTTATTGTAGAATTGTGTGTATATCTAAGGACATACGTCAAACACATTTGGAGGGTGGTAGGTTAAGGACTGTGGCTGAAGGGGAAATAAGACAAATTAAAATAAAACAAATTGTAATTTATGATTAAAAGCAAGTAGTGCACAATAATTTGAAAGACTGATCAAGTTAAATATTATATGTGAGCACAAATAGACAGAAAAAGGGAGAAGGCAAGATAAATAAACTACTGTTAGGAATTTTAAAATTGATAGCATATTTATATTAAATTTTATGTTAAAATGATTTTAATGCATATCATTTATCCAACAATGCATCTAGAGATATTTGTCATAGGAGATTAAGACTGTGGACAAAGTTGCATTATATATCATTCATTAACACATTATTAATAAAATGAAAAGATTAAGAAACATAGCATACACTAATATGGGATTAGTTAATTATTGGAATGGTTATCTAAAATATAAAAAGCTTATTAAAAGTAAAGTTTGCAAATTATGTTGTAAAGATACTGACAGTAAAATTTTTATATTAAAAACAGGTTATAAAATAGGGTATGCAGAATATATAAATTTATATGTAACACACACAAGGAAGGAGTAAATATTTAAAAGGAAAATTCAGTGCTTTTGAATTCTGGAGACATATGTGTCCTTACTTGTGAGGCAAAATAGTATGGAAATAGAATACAGCTGGCCCTCTGCATCTGCAGGTCCATGTAGATGATCCAACTACAGATGAAAAATATTTGAAAAACATTTTATAGAAAGTTGATTCCAAAGCAATACAGTAAAATAGCTGCTAACCTAGCATTTACATTGTATTAAACATCATAAGTAATCTAGAGATGATTTAAAGTATATGAGGTGAGGATTATATGACTTTGTCCACAGTCATAAAATATATGCTAATCCTACATCATTTTTATAGGTGACTTGAGCATTCACAGACTTTAGTATCTGAGGGGTTTCTGGAATCAATTCTATGTGGACACTGAAGAAAGACTGTAATTTGAGAACCATATTCACGTTGTTAGGATAATACTAAAATTAGAAAGATAAAGTGAAGATTAGTGTGATCCCTATGCAAGGATGACATAAACTGGAGAAGCATTCCATCTTTTAAAAATAGAATAATAATCTGATTAAGCCTGAAATTTGAGATTAACCAACCTGCTTGTGAAATTGATTAGCCTCCTTCAGGATATTCTTTTTACCAGATTACAGTGTCCAAAGGTATTATTTGCTGAGAAATATGTAAAAATGTAAGAGTCTTAAGTGTAGTAAAGGAAATCACCTTTTGATAAGTTTCATAAAATACTAGAGGCCTAGTGCATGAAATTCATGCCCAGCCCAGCCTGCACCCATTCCAATTGGGGACCCTTTGGAGGATGTCCAACTGCCACTTTAAACCAGCAGTCAGACATCCCTCTCACAATCTGGGTCTACTAGCTACTAATTGCTTACCTGCTTGCCTGTTTGCCTCTAACCCCTCTGCCTGCCTGCCTGATCACCCCTAACTGCCCTCCCCTGTAGGCCTGATCTCACCCCCAACTGCCCTCCCATGCAGGACTGATCTCACTCTCAACTGCCCTCCCCTGCCAGCCTGATCACCTTCAATTGCCCTTCCCTGATGGTCTGATTGCCTCCAACTGCCCTCCCCCGCCAGCCTCATTGCCCCCAATGGCCCTGCTCTGCCAGCATGAACTCGCCCGCAATGGCCCTCACCAGCAGGCCTGGTTGCCCCTAACTACCTGGTGGCCTGATATTGCCCCAACTGCCCTTCCCTGCCAGTCTGATTACCCCTAATGGCCTTTTCTTTGGCCCCCACCACCATGGCTTTGTCCAGAAGGAAGTTGGACATTCAGAAAATGGCCAGTTGACCTGGTCTAATTAGCATATTAACTTCTTATTAGTATAGATAGATTATGTAGGATAGGATTGCTTAAATGAGGAGGAAAAATCTTTTTCATCAGAAGGAGATGCTCTTGGCAGACAAAAATACATAATCCTATATCTGGACTGATAGCCAACCATATGTACTATACTGCAAACAGATCACTAAAAAATTGAACCACTTTCTTACACCTTATATCAAACAGCTATTGACCTTAAAACCCTTCCTCAGCCCCCACCTTAGTTTCTACCTGCACAATTCACCCATATTAGGTTCTGATTGGTAGGTTTCTATGCCAGTCAGCATCAAAAGCTCCAGTTCTTAGGCAGCCATTGGCTCCTAGCATTTCACCTAGATTTGGTTCTGATTGGTCAGTTTCTGTGCCAGTCAGTATCAAAAGCTCCACCTTCTAGGCAGCCATTAGATCCTCACAGTTCACCCAGATTTGGTTGTAATTGGTCTGTTTCTATCCCAATCAGCTTCTCTAGGCCTCTCTCCACGCCTGATCCTCAGCCGCCAAGGCACATGTGGATCAGGCTCCACCTTTCTCCCAGGACCTATCTCTGGGCCTGATCCGCAGCTGCTGTGGCAGTGGTGATGTCATTAGGTTTCTAACCCAGTTCAGGGCCGGAGGCTGACCACCTTGCCATGTCCACCTTGCCCTGCTTACCCCCATCACCCTGTCCGTCCACCAACTGCCAGCCTTGCTGTGATAGTAGCCTGTGGGCCATAGGGGAGGGACCAAGAGATGTTCCATGCACTTTCTGGTGACTGGTAATTCATCTGGTTGTTTAGGTCATGACCACCCTTGGCCTTTTATAATGTAAATGTTTAGGTGGAAGCACATAGGCAGTTCTTGATCCTTGGAAAATTTTATGTCCTCTAGTGAAAAAGCTTAAAAAGGCAGTCAGGTATACCCCACAGAAATGAACTGAGGCTTACAAACTAGAGGTAAAGAAAGATTCCTCTGAAATGAGAATGAGCACTTAGAGTATGCTGAGTATAGCAGACCCAGGCTGCAAGGCCTCTCAGAAACGTTAGACATTAGGTCTGTGGCAAAGGCCTATGCTGAGGTTTCAAAATGAAGAATATGGTTGCCAATTCATATATTATAAATACAGAACAAAAGACATCAGTAAACATTTCTGAGAAAGATGATTACTCAAGTAATGACCTATGATATTCTGTATCTAGAAAATGTCCCAAACAGCCGAAACCGGTTTGGCTCAGTGGTAGAGCGTCGGTCTGTGGACTGAAAAGTCCCGGGTTCGATTCCGGTCGGGGGCATGTGCCTTGGTTGCGGGCACATCCCCAGTGGGGGGTGTGCAGGAGGCGGCTGGTCGATGTTTCTCTCTCATCGGCGTTTCTAGCTCTCTATCTCTCTCCCTTCCTCTCTGTAAAATATCAATAAAATATATATATAAAAAAAAAAAGAAAATGTCCCAAACATATGAGAACCAATAAGTAAAGCAATCAAAGAACAGAAAGCTAATATGCCATTTCATTTTTAACTGAATGAAAGAATAACTTACCAAAGTGACTCTTCCAAAGGAAACACACGTAAGAGTGATTTTTAAAAAAAGAAATATTATGAAAACTCTTTTTGCATTTTCTAAGAATAAGAGCCTGAAATTTGATTTGGGCTATACTTTTATGGCTGCATTCAAGTGGAGACATTGCTTTTTGTTTGGTTAGTTGGTTTTTGTTTTTGTATATTTTATTTTTAGTTAATAGCCATGTTGGTGCAGTACTACAAACCTAAAGCCCATGCAACTGTCTATCTCCAAATACAGTTCAAGCCATAATCCTTCAGAAGTCCCCATATAAAACATAACTTCTCTCTTGAACCTTACTTCACTTGTTAGCTCCTCAAGGGTATTAACAAATTAAAATATATGTGCATGTACATGGTTATTTTGATCAAAATGTGGTCTTCTTTGGGATTTTTAAGGCTCTTTCATTTGATTAGCTTTTTAAATAAAATCTGTCAGTGTTCTAAGATTATCAGTATTGCTTATAATATACATAGCACAATCTCTAAATATACTGATTCTTATCTATATACTAGAAGCCTGATGCATGAAGATTCGTGCTAACATGGGCTTTCATATCCCTGGCTACTGGCACTGCTTTCCACTCTGGCCCAGCCCCTTTCTGCTCATTACCCAGAGCTGCTCCAGACTTGCATTCCCATGCTGCCCAAAGGCCCTGAGAGACTGGGGGTGGGGCAGAACTCCCAACTCATCACTCAGCATCTGTGTATGCAAATTAACCACCATCTTTGTTGGGTTAATTTGCATATCACTCCTGATTGGCTGGTGGTGTATCAGAAGTATGGTCAATTTACATGTTTGTCTATTATTAGGTAATATACACTGAGTGGCCAGAATATTATGATCTCTGAATGGACAATAATCTGGCCACTCAATTTATATCAAATATAATAAAAGGCTAATATGCAAATTTCCCCTTGACCAGGATATATGTACTGAGATTACAATGCTTTTAGAAATCATAATAATCTGGCCACTCAGTCTATAAAATCCTAATATGCAAATAGACCAAATTGTAGAACAATTGAACAATGGAACAACCAGTTGCTATGACATGTGCTGACCACCAGGGTGCATGTGTGGAATATGGTGGGAATTGGCAGCAGGCAGCAGAGTACAGAACATGGTGGGTGTTGGCCATGGCAGGATGGTGTATCAGGTTACAGGGGGCGCCAGACCAAGGTGGGAAACCAGTCAATGTCATCTGGATGAGCCTATGATGGTTAACAAAAATTCTTTGCTCCATATGCTGTAGTCCTGCTTGACACTCATACTTGCTGCCAGCAGCAGCCCCACTCTCACCTACAGCCAGCACCCAGCATGGCCCCCAATCTCTACCATCAGCAGGTTCCAGTGGTGGCTAACAACCCTGATTGCCCCTTAGGGCTTCTCCACCTCCCCTTGCTCCTGAGGAGCGATTGGGGCCAGCAGCAGTCTCTTGGTCCCACTGCTGGTGGCAGTCCTGCTTGCACCTGCTGCTGGCGCCCAGAGCCAGTTCCTATGACAAGGAGCTGGCAGTGGCTGCAAGCAACCCCTGCCTGCCCCAATCACCTCTGAGGGTTTCTCAACCTCTCCCTGATCCTGAGGGGAGATCAGGGCTACAGCCACCATTCACACCTGTTGCTGGCACCAGCCCCAATCACTCCACGCCATCAGTGGGTGTGAGCAGAGCAGACACTGTTAGCACATGGGAGCTGCAGCAGCAGAATCAGGGCTGCCTGCAGACAGGGCACTGTGGCCTGAAGTGGGAGGGGCTGGGCTGTGGTGAGGAGGATGGGCTGAGACCCGACCCTGTGCCCACTGCAGCCTCATAGCCCACAGCTCCTTTCAAGGTTCATGAATTTGTGCACTGGGCCCCTTGTAATAATATAAGATTCATGCATTGCATTTATGCCAGCTTGCTGATCACACTCAAGTACTTTTATTTCAGAGTTTTCCTTGACACTTACTTTAAAGTTATGACATTGGTCTTCCAAATCTGACATTTGTATGATTGGTGGATTGCACTGAAATTTTATTGACCTTTATCTTGTTTTTGTGCTCACTGGTTCATCAGATGACACACTGTCAAAAAGAAGAGCATTAATGATTTTCCTACTTCTCTGTCAATTAGTGTGTCTTTGCAAGAGCATTGCTAATCATTCATAAATAGTTCTTAGCTTGGCTGTAGCCTTCAGCTCTCTATAATCTTTATAAAGTTCAGGGAGCTATCTGTCTTTGAATTCTCTAATCTTGTGGATTTATATAGTAGTCAACCCAAGAGCTCCATGGTGACTACTCATACTCTCTTATTTCTTTGCCAAAACTGCATTTGCTCTCATTAAAGCAACTATTACTTTCAATATTCTTTGAGGATCTGTCCATCAAGACTGACTCAGTTTTCATTTCTGGCTCTAAGCATAATTTATTACCAACCGCTATTACATCCTGCTAGTTTATATTTTGATAATTATAAAATTCAAAATGGTCAGGGAATGACACATTTATTTTTAAATATATTTTATTGATATTTTACAGAGAGGAAGGGAGAGGGATAGAGAGCTAGAAACGTCGATGAGAGAGAGAAACATCGACCAGTCGCCTCTTGCACACCCCCCACCAGGAATGTGCCCGCAACCAATGTACATGCCCTTGACCGGAATTGAACCCAGGACCTCTCAGTCCGCAGACCGATGCTCTGCCACTGAGCCAAACAGGTTCGGCGACACATTTATTTTTAAATGGAATGTTAGGAGTATTCTGAGATTACTCGAAATCTCGGTCCATGGTTTTTACTTCCTAATTTCTACTTCATTTAAGTTTTTCATTTAGCTTAAATTTTAGCTTAAAAATATTAATATTGTTTTCTCTATTTAAATATAAACATACTGATTATATTTTTCTTAAATTTTTTTGTAATCCTCTCCCTCCTTGAACTAAAGTTTGTTCATCTCATTTTTCTATGAATGTCTTCATACTCAATAGTATCATGCTCGTCCAAAACAAACACACAAATCATTCCAGAATAATGAAGGGCTTCCAGGCTGTAGTGAGTAATTTAGATTTCTAATGGTCTGAAGGTGGGGTTATCCCATTTCTTGTCCCTTTACCTTTCTATACAGGAGTCCTATAGGCAGTAAGTCAGGATGTTGTGTTTCAATGTAAAAGAAAACCTTCAATTAGATTCATTAAACCACAATCTATACTAATAAAAGGGTAATATGCAAATTGGTTGGGACACTCTCACATAATGACCACACAGCAGGCTGTGTGGGATGAAAAAGCCAGTAGTGGAGACACTGAGGGGCAACCAAATGAGCAAAAAGAAGTCTGCATGAGGTGACTGGGCCTGCAGGGGGAGCACCGAGGGGCAACCAGGTCATCCGAGGGGGACAGTGAGGAACGACCAGGCCAGCGTAGGGGGGAAGTTGGGAGCAACCAGTCTGTCAGTGATAACCAGTCAATGAGTGGTGACCAGGTTGGTAGGAGGGACAGGAAGTTGGGGACAACCAGTGGGGAGGAAGTTGGGGGTGACCAAGCCAGCAGGAGGGGCAGTTGGGAGCAATCAGGCTGGCAGATAGGGGTGATTAGGTGTGATAAAGCTGGCAGGGAGGGGAGCAGTTAGGAGACAGCAGTCCCAGATTGTGAGAGGGATGTCCAACTGCCAGTTTAGGCTCCATCTCTGGGACCTGGCCTAAATCAGCAGTTGGGCATTCCTCAAGGGGTCCTGGATTGGAGAGGGTGCAGGCTAGACCGAGGTGATCCTTCCCTCTATGCATGAATTTTGTGCACCAGGCCTCTAGTATTTTACAATATTTGCTTTTCAAAATTTGAAGAGAGATTACCCTAGGATTCATTCAGTTACTTGATAATATTAGAAAACTAGGTTGACAATTTGGCAATTCGTTTTCCTCTTTTCATCATGTTACAAGAATTATGCAAACCTCTAAATATCATGTAGTCATGTGATAATGTTCCAAGTGGGAAGGAAAAGAAACTCTTTCCCATAAGTGTATTACATAAGGAAAGAAAATGATTCTCTGAACATATTTTTATTGACCAAATTGGGTCATATGGACACCTCAATCCAACCACTGGAAAATAAAAATCATGGAATAATAACTATTTTCTTTGAATAACAATGATTCAAACCTCAGAGTTATTATATAAAACACTCCTCTTTTGAGTTCAACCTTTGATAACTGAATTTAAATTTCCAAAACAGCAAGGAACAAAGGGGAATATATGTTGTTTGGATAAACAATATTGGACACTTTCTTCTGTATTTGGAAACTATCCATTTGAAGGTCTTTGCTGACTCCCTTAGAATAGAATTAAAAGTGTTACTTATAGAAACAAAAATGATCAAATGGCATGCATAAAATACCTATAGACACATGATCATAAGAATATATATGTGTATGCAAGTATATGTGTGTGTGTGTGTGTGTGTGTGTGTGTGTGTGTGTGTGTGTGTGTACTAGTATATGCATACATAAATAAATAAATATTTTCTTCAGTAATCTCTATATATGTTTATACTAGACTCCTGGTGCATAAAATTCATGCACTTGGTTCCTAAGCCCTTCCTGCACCCTGTCACAGTCTGGGAGACCTGTGATCTATCGCCCCAAAGAGTCAGACCCCACCCACCTGGGCAGGGCTCCTTGAAAGATCACCCCTGCAGAGGGAAGTTCCAGTGGGGACCCCCACCCCAATTGGGAAGGGGCCAGCCTGCAAATCACCCACTGCCCCTCACCCAGACCAGCCCCTCCCCCCAGCAAGGACTCCCATCCTGATCTGGGACCCCCAACAGGGCAGATCAGCTGGCCTCCATCCGTGTACCAGACCTCTATCCCATACTATATAATAAAAAGTTAATATGCAAATTGACCCTAATGGCGGAACAACCAAATGACTGCTAGACCAGTCACTATGAGGCACACTGACCACTTCTCAGTTCCTTTCCCAGCCAGCAGGCTCTGAAGACCTGATGGTGAATGGGGAACCGGGGTTGGGTGGCAGGGGATGTGGGTGATGCCAGGCCAAGGCCCCTGACCCACTGTTGACCCACACACAGACGGTGACCCACAGCAGGGATGGGGCCGGTGAGTGGACAGGAACAGCTGACTGCTCAGTCCCTTCCCCCAGCTGTCAGGCACTAATTACCCTATGGCAAATGGGAAACCTGGGGAGAGTTGTGGAGGGGAGGGGAGGTGCGGGGCCACCTGCAGGCAGCCATGGATGATGGCCCTGATTACAGGCCAGGCCTAGGAATGGTACCCACAGATGAATTTTGTGCACCAGGCCTCTAGTATTAGATAATTCAACATTTTCCATTACTACTCTATTTTTCTGTCTTCTTATATTTTCCAAGTATTTATTGCCATCCAACATTCTATGTTTTAGTATTCTCAGGACCTATAAGATCATTTGACACATTTTATAAACATTATAAGTACTTGTTAAATAAAATTAACAAAGAAATGATTATCCTATCACTCTCACTTAAAAATTTAAGATTATGATTAGCTCTTTTTTCCCCCCAAATTGACCAGTTAATTGTTAGGTTATGATTTTCAGAAATAATGTAAGATTCCTTCTGATATTGGTCAGTATGTTTCTGATTAAATTTAAGAATTTTGCAATACTTTTAATTTTTATTTCCCCTCCTCACTTTATTCATTTTTAGAGCTATTATCATCCTTTTAAAAGAAAAATACATTTTGCTATGGTTCTGTTCTAAGTTCTCCATTCATGAAACATTTAAAATTTTACACAAAATTTCTAATTTGTAAATCAAGAACAATATCTGGTTCTAATTTGAAGTGTCCAGCTTCATCTTTCATTAGTTTTCACCTTTAATCATACATTTGTACCAAAGAAACTACTACCCATTTGTTATACATGCCATTTAAAAATATATTCCTTGGTATTTTCCAGAACCAGATTTGGTTGATTTTATTACATCTACATCCATTTAATCTCTTTCTATTAGTTCTTTTTCCTCTTAATATCTTTCCTTTTATAAATCCTCTTTTGTAACCCAAATATTGGAATCTATTTCAAATATATTCATGTAGAGTGCTTTATTTTCATACTCATTACTAGCTATTATAATTTTTAAATCTTTGTGATGAAACTGTATACTGTGTAAGGACATAAATTATTTCTCTAGGGTTGCATATCTTAGTCTATAACATAGTACATATTGGATATATTCATGCTTATATACATACAGAAATAGAAGTTCAGATAGATACATTTTGTACATACTTATTGGGGAATTGTAAATTTGTATGACTTTACAATCCATTTTGTTGGCCAACAGGAATCCTATTAATCTCTTTAAGAAATGTATTCCATTTTCTAACTTTGCAAGTTTTAAATCTAAAGGAAGCTAATTTTATATTATAAATGTGAATAACATTTATTTTTAACATATTACTTAGGCATAATAAAGAAAAATGAAGTCACAGGTTAAATTGTTATTTTAATAGCATCCACCAAAATTGAGTATTATTCACATATGACATTCTTACTAATTTTTAAAAACTAAAATATATAAGATAATGAAAAGATATATGCTCCTATTATTAATGTTCCAGTTACCAAAGTAATGGTAATGACTTTTAATGAAAGTCTTCTTAGGAAACTTTATGTAAAAAAATAGTTATACTCAATGGAAAATGTGTGAAATATATTTCATGTGTTAAGTAGTTAACCCAGTCTATTGTCAATAACATGTATTTTTTAAATTAAAAAAAAAGTTAAAATGCATTTCATATAGTTGAAAAGTTTTAACTTTCAATTGTTTGAGCAATTCTTTCTAAAATATATATCATACTTTCAACATAAAATTATAAATTCTATTAAATTAAAACCTTCTATGTTTTCAATTCTCTTAATGTTAACAGAAGTATCATTTTTTCCAAAGAATGCCATTATTATAAGAAAACTTCTGATAAAATTAAATTATCCATCTTCATTGGCTATGCCACCAACAATTTGTAGGCACAAACTCTCCCTTATTTTCTTTCCCTCCCTCCCTCCCTCCCCCTCCCTCCCTCCCTCCCTCCCTTCCTTCCTTCCTTCCTTCCTTCCTTCCTTCCTTCCTTCTTCTTCCTTGAGTATGCATTGAGGATTAATATACTTGTGTAAAGAATGTGGAATAGAATTAAGGATACAATATTATGCAAAATTAACATGCTCACTATCCCTTATACATATTCTAGTTTAACATTTATATGTATTAATCAAATAGTAATACCCAATGTTTAAATTATAACTGTGCTAAATATTATAAGTTGAGAAGTTCATACATTAATCATCTATACATTAATCATCTAATAAAAGCCATCATCACAAGATGGCTGGCAGGGGACGGCAGTTGGGGGTGATTGGGCCTGCAGAGGAGGGAGTTAAGGGGATCAGGACTGCAGGGAAGGGAAGTTAGGGGGTGGCTGGGCCAACAGGAAGGGCAGTTAGGCATTAATCAGCCCAGCAGTGGATCAGTTCGGGGGTGATCAGGCTGGAGCAGTTAGGAGTCAGCAGTCCCTAATTGTGAGAGGGATATTTAACTGCCCCCAAGAGGTCCCAGATTGGAGAGGGTGCAGTTTGGGCTGAGGGACACCCCCCATGCACGAATTCCATACTCCAGGCCTCTAGTATTATATAATACAGGTATTTGATCTAGATAGATTTGAGGACATTTTCCCAGGGAACTAAAAGTAAAGCAGACAGAGCCTAGGATGGGAGAAAAGCCGAGTGCCTGAGCAGCACTCCCAGCTTCCTCTCTTCTCCTCTCCACACCTCACTCTCATTGCCTGCCTGCCCTGCCCCGCTGTTGCCTGTTCGGGCCCCCTCTACCGCCCTCCTCAAGTAACTTCTACCATGCCCACCTCAGCTAGTTACCACTTGAACAAAAGCATCAAGCAGATATGCATATCCCTGCCACAGGATGATAAAGTTCAAACTATGTATATCTGGATGGATGGCAATGGAGAAGGACTGTGATGCAAGACCCGGACCCTGGTCAGTGAGCACAAGAGTATAGAAGAGTGCCCAAGTGTAATTTCAATGGCTTTAGTACTTTGCCATCTGAATTCTCCAACCATGACATATATCTTGTCCTTGCTGTCATGTTTCAGACCCTTTCTGCAAGGACCCTAACAAGCTGGTGTTCTGTGAGGTTTTAAAGTACAATCACAGATTTGTAGAGACCAATTTAAGATATACCTGCAAATGGATAATGGACATGGTGAGCAATCAGCATCCCTGTTTTTGAATGGAACAGGAATATACCCTCATGGGCACAGATGGGCACCCGTTTGGTTGGCCTTCCAATAGCTTTCTTGGACCTTAGGTAAATACTACTGCAGTTGGGAACAGACAGAGCCTACAAGCAGGGATCTTGTTGAGGCTCACTACCAGGCCTGCTTATATGCCAGTATCAAGTTTGCAAGGACAAATGCCAAGGTCATGTCCACCCAGTGGGACTTCCAGATAGGACCATGTGAAGCAATTGGTATGGGAGATCATCTTTGGGTGGACCCTTTCATCTTGCACCAAGCGTGTGAAGACTTTGAAGTGATAGCAACCAACTTCAGCAGCAAGGCCAAGTGAGAGCAGAACAGTCTGGAGTACATTGAGGAGTCCATCGAGAGGCTGAGCAGGCTGCACCAGTAAAACATCTGAGCCCATGATCACAAAGGGTCTGGGACAATTTTCACGCCTAACTGGATTCAAGGAAATCTCCAATATCAACGACTTTTCCATGAGCATGGCCAACCATAGCACCAGCATCCTCCTTCCCTGGAAGTGGGCCAGGAGAAGAAGGGTACTTTGAAAACAAGGGCTCCTCTGCAAACTGCAACCCCTTCTCAGTGACAGAAGCCCTCGTGCACACGTGTCTTCTTAAGGAAACTGGCAATGAGCCCTTCTGATACAAAAACTAGGTGGACTAGACTCGGAGACATCCAGCACCTTCTAATTACTTTGCATTCAGTTCCCACTCTTACGGAACTGTTATTGTTCTGAATGTTCTCTTGATTTCTGTCTCATTTAAGAGCACAAATCCATTATAACAATTAACATCGAGAAAGAATTGGATCTGGAAAATAAATGAAGAAGATTATAAGTTTAGTTTTGGACATGTTAGTTTGGAGAAGTTTTGAAAGTCAAATGGTGAGATCCAGAGGATAGTGGATGTAAATTTAAAGCTCAAGGAAGAAATCTCAGCTGAAGATCAAATTGCAAATCCTTGACTTACATGTGGAAATTATAGCTGTATGCTCAGAAGAGACTGCTGGAGAGAGAGAGTAGGGGCTGATAAAGAGTTAATGTGTAGCATTTGGGGGTTGTGAAGAGAATAATTATTCCTTAAATGTAACAGTGAATAAACATAATAAAAGAGGAAATGTCACCAAATCCACAGAAACTCAAGTTTAAAGAAGGAAGGAGTGGTCAACTTTATTCGATTCAAACTGAGGCATCACATAAAATAGAAAGTGTAGAAACACTTTTTTGGTTAAATTTTTCAAGGACCATTTTAATTAGAGAAAAATGAATTGACTTAGTTTGGAATAAATTACCAAGTGTGTATGTAAGAAATGGAGACAGCAAGTACAGAGTATTCTTTAAATGTGGTGGAAAAGTCCTACATAGAGATCAGAAATGCATGAGAAAGATGCATTATATGATAATAATCAACTATTTTTAAATTTCATTAGCTTATGTTTTCTGAATGCTTATTTATTTTTAAATTTATCTTTATTGTTGAAAGTATTATAGACATCCCATTTCTTTCCTCATGGGTTATGAAGATTATTTGTATTTAATGTGAGATTCTCCAGCATATTTAAAAGAATAATGTTAACAGTTGTTTTGAACCTTAGTGAGCCTTGGATTATTCTTATACACTAGATAACATTATCCTTACTTTAGGAAGAAAGATAAATTAAGTTTATAAAAATCAGAAGAAAATATCAAACAAGTAGTGTTAGATCTTGTCTTTCAAAAATAATTAATATGTTAGGAGATAGAGGAGGAAATAAAGCTAAGTGGCAGTTTTCGATAGGATATCTGGAGACACACAAGACGATTG
Organism: Vespertilio murinus; assembly: GCA_963924515.1. NCBI lineage: Eukaryota > Metazoa > Chordata > Mammalia > Chiroptera > Vespertilionidae > Vespertilio > Vespertilio murinus. The sequence continues at coordinate 73,277,314 of OZ004707.1, forward strand.
CTCTAGTTGTATTTTTGTTTTCTGTAGTCATGAGATATAAGATCTGGAAAATAAAATAAACTTTACCAGTTCAAAGTTTTAAATGCCAAACTAAAGATCTATGGAATAGTAGGGAGAATAGTGAGGCCAAAACATGAAATATGGGGCTGATGAAAAGATTCCTGTAGTTCACACAGCTGCCAAAGTCATCATAATGAAACCTCACAAATGGGTATACTTCTCAGTGATGCAAAAATGCTCAGAAGCTGCCAGGTCTCTGTTCACCTGATGGTGTCACTGCTTTTGTAAAGGTCAGTAAATATTTTTTGTGAAGCTTTTAGTGTTTTTCCTTGTGCTTCTCCTGTGCTTGGGGTGCAGCCAAAATTATTCAAACAACTCTTGAAAATTATATCCATACATAAATTATTCTAGGCTGAAACATGCTAAATATTGGAATGTATACAGACTCATACACATTAATCTACAAATTTAAATGAAAAAAAAATATAGCTGTGAGTTTTCTTAAAATATTTTAAAAGTATTATATGGTTGTTATGGGGAATTTTTAAATAATATTTTAAAATCAGGATGCAATAATCCTAAAAGAAGTGAACCAAAGGAAAACATGTTCCAACTTAACTCTTCTGCTTTTATAACTTCTGCTGGAATTCAACTTCAGATAAACCCAGAAGGAAGCCTTAAGATAAAGAAACCCTGAACGTCATTCATTTAGAGGGCACATGGAAAAGGGTGTATCTGAAAAAGAAGGTGAAAGATACTCACTCAGTTGAGGGACATTGTTGTCACATCTTCACATCGCTTGCTACCTTTTTCCTCTTTCCATAGTTAGGTATGTTTCAAGATAAGAGTTCTCTATCATGCAACTTACTAGTCCATTATTAATTGACTGGTTTTTAATTAGCCAGGAATAGATGTTGTTTGCTCAATTTTGTTTTGGGTTTATTCATTTATTTATATGTTTTATGAGGTCCAATTTTCAGCCAAGCCCTCAGCAGGTGCCCATGAGAAGTTAACTCAGAATTAGTTTTTACCTCCTATGAAACTTAATGAAATTTAGTGAGATAGACACAATATAAGGTAAGAAATCAACTCTATGAATAAGATTCCAAAATTTAAAGCATTTCGAAAAAAACAAAGAATGTTGAAATAAATAATGATTTGGGTGGGAAATGAAGGCGGGTATATAGGGAGTGCACTTTAATATGATGCTCATGGAAGTTATTATTAAAGAGCATATTTAAGCTAAGATGCATAATGTGATTTAACAACATGGATGACAATAACAACAAAACAGCCAGGACAAGATCTGAGGAACATCACTTGAGAAATATTATGCCAAAGACTCACAGATGGGGAAAGATTTAAGGATGCATGCATCCTGGGAAATGAAAGACCAGAGAAATTAGGGTCTTATGTAACAAGCCAAGAAAAGAGAAGTTGATTTGACCAGACAGATGACACCTAATCTTGTAGCCTATAGCTATTAAAATTTTGTAAGCCCTAGAACACCCTTTGACTCATTTCTCTGACACTCCACATCCAATCATTTAATGAATTAAAATAGCTTTATTTTCAAACATAGTCAGTACCTAACCACATCTTATGACTTCTACTGTTACCATTTTGTTCCAAGACACAGTGATCTCAACAGCTTCCTCCTTGTTCCCAGGATCTTGCACTCCTGCTAGTCTCTACTCAGCAGCAGGAGCATCATCCTAAGAGCAGGAGTAATTCAAGTTGCACTGGTTTAATACTGTTCCACCGTAAAATATTCAGATAAACAAGATTGGTGTATAGTTTGTTTTCTCTAGCCATCCATTAAAATTGGGATTTTGAGCATTTCATAAAATGAACTGACACATGTATTTCAATGTTCTTGAACTCTTTATATATCTAGAGAAAACTTTTGGAGGGGGATTTTGAGGGTAGAGGGATTGAGGGGAAAAAAATAGAGAAAGGACTCATTGACATGGACAACAGTGTGGCGATTGCCAGAGGTAGGGGGTGACGCTGGAAAACGGTATATAGAAGAGATGAACAGTTATGTAAAAAAATAAAGAGAAAAAAGTTATAACTATAAGGCAAGTCAAGAAGTTTGGAAAGTTTACTTATTAAAAATATATTAAAGTATTTTGAGTTTTCCTGGCTTGCTCATTTATTCAGCTATACATATTATTCATTAACTGTTGGTGACTTACTAATATAATTAATTGTTCAGTCTTGAATAAAATTTTTTTGTTATGCAGCTCAAGGAATCTGTCCTATAAATATTTTTTCACATTAATTTGTAATATCATTATAGTCTTTTTATTTTATTGTGAAAAATATACTTATATATACAAAACTTTTATAAATCTTTTTATATAACTATGTCACTTATGTATCTATATTTTATATACTATAATCAAAATATCTAATGAATTATATTATTCTAAAATATATTTTATGCATTTTAGATTACTTATACTTTCAATGATTAGATGATCTATTAATGTACTTCTCAATAGTGGTTTAAGTTGATTTTTCTTGCATTCATTCCATATTTTGTCTTGTTAAATTTCATGTTTTGTCACTCGAGGCAAAGAGCTTCTCAACTGTCATATAGCCACTGGGGGGCTATAAACTAAGCATTTTGTCTCATGTAATTTTTTTAAACATGTTGTCTTAGGTATCTTGAAATATAACAGCAGAATGTATGTCCTAAAGACTGAGAAACATTTTCTAGTTTTATCATAGTGTATAACTCCACTTTTATAAACAGATTTGTTAGTGAATATCACCCTTTTCTGGTTTCTATCATTGCAGTAGGCTTCACCTAATTTTTATACAGAAATTATCATTTAACGAGAGTTTTGACTTTGAGGTGGGAAAGAGATCGTTGATGTAGTATTGTCATATTCCCTATTTTTCTCCATTCCTACAATGTCATTTTTCATAAGTATATCTTTGATTTTATAACATCAAGTGTTCTTAAGTAGACTTAAATTATGAATAAAATTATAGAAAATTAGAGAGATCTTTCAATGGTAATTAGCCATCTAAATAGCACTAGTCACCATTTGCCATTGTTTCTCTCTCTGTTGTCTCTTATAGAGCATATTTTATCATAAAATTTTTCAGAGTTATTAGTAGCTAGTCAAGTCAATTTATTATTAATTTGTAATATAATGTGTAAAATAACACATTAAATTCAGAAAACTCTAATATTCTGAAATATATTGTGGTCTTTTCCCCCTCACTTTCATGATAGCAATTACTTAAACAGAAACAACAATTAGATGTTTCAACATGCAATCCATAAATTACTGATTTCCATAACAGTCAGTTTATGACCGTCTTGAGCAAGGTCTTATTGCAAACTATTGTGAGACACAATTTGAAACTTAGCATTTTTCTGCTTCAATAGTGCTGAATATCCCCTTGGGTAATTCTATCTGGTACTCACATAAATCAAGATAATTCTGTGATATGGCTTTTATATTATAGTTTATGTGCTTATTACTTGGAGGCTGATACTTCTGAAACTTTTTTAAACTTCAGTATACACTGACAGCTTGCCCTGAGGGCTTCTTTCTTTGAGGAGCAATGGCTAGAGGCTGTATTTTATTTTTGTAGTCTCAGAACTGCATTTGTAAGTTGATTAAACTGAAATGCATATACCTTATCACCAGAGAAGAAAAACAGATTCCTAATAGACTTGCCAGAATAGATTTTGTCTTCTACTTACAGTGTTTCAGTAAATATGTAAATAATTGTTGGTCTATCAATTCGGATATGCTAAAAGCAAAATAAAGTATGGTTCAATCTCAGGATAAGGCAATAGCCTTTACAGAGATTAATCACAGTACATTTTTAAAACTTTTCACTGAAACATGAAAGGGCATATTTGTTAGCTAAGGGGGACTTCTATGTAGAACTTCATCCTGCAATGTTATGGATAAACTGAGAATAAAAATTTATTTAAGGGTTTCCTTGTGCTTTGCATGTAGTTCATGCTACCTATCTATATAGTTATTATTTCTGAAGTATGTTTCTCAAAATGCAAGCAAGAAATTAAAAATAAAGGAATTGTAGGTACATTAAATCACATATTATCCATGGAATGTAGGATGGATTCAAATAATCAAGGATACTGGAATACAAGTTAAAAAAAATCATTATGTAATTAAGAAAATAAAATAAATGGTACAAAATGGCAGAACTAAATAAAATTATTTGAATTGATGAAAATTGTAGGGAAACATTTTTATATTTGGCACAAGACCAGATTGGAGCTAGCTTTGCTGCAAATATTGGTGAAAAGAGTTAGAGATATAAGAGAAAGAATAGTAAAAAGAAATAGGAATGAGAAGCCCAGGAAGAAATACAGGATGGAGAGCTGCAATAGCCTACCAAAGCACACATATAATAAGTTACCATAATAAGAATTAATTAATAATATTAGAAAAGCGGTAAAAAAAAATAAGCCAATCCGTAAACTGAACGAACACCCAAAAATATATTTTAGAATATCATTATAAACATTTATTTTTCATTGGGGTCTTGAACATATAGTTTTGACAAATAGTTTGCATTTCCAAAGTACTTGTATGTGTATTTTTTTGTATTTTGTATTTATTTTAACTTAATGAGAATCATGCATATTCTCTCTTGGTATTGAACAATTTAGACTATTATTAACCAATATCAAAATAGATGTTACTAACATGGTCAGTTTTTACAGTTACTTTTATAAAACGATTTAAATTATTTTAATTTCTTTTTCTGAAACAATACAATTAAATATTATCTTAAAGCACATGCCTCACCCTATATTAAGAGGATTTAATTACTTATGGAATATGCCATATATACATATAACTCAAGTTGCGTAGTTTTACAGAATTTCAAGTTCTATATTGCTACATAGCAGTGTGCTATGGTGCTAAGAAAAAACACTTCTAAAATAAAAAAGCCACTTTAAAAAAATCAAGTTATATGGTGCTAATAAACATTAGAAAATATTTTGTGTTTGGATGTCAAGTACTGAGTCATGATACTGTGCCCTCAAATATGTTCTTAATATTAGTTGACTGATAAAGTCACTGGAGGTGACATTTATTGCCATGAACTATGCTGCTTCACTTTATCACTCAGACTAGATCACAATGTTCCAACAGTTACAATCTGTTAACTCTCATCCAAATAGCTAAAATGTCCTTAAAGGAAGCATTGCTTGCCTTTGAAGGTTCCCTAGCAATTTTGGAGATTTCATAAACCTTGATAAAGCTCAATATCAGTTATTGGATTTATTCTGAATTAATTGTGAGAAGAGATATTTTTACTTTTTCACAAGAAACTGAGCCCTGTACCATATTTGTAAGAGTTGTATGTACATGTCAGTAAAAATCAAGAATTAAGCTCTATTGGAGTGTCCTTTAAAACCATAAAAGCATAATGAGGACATTGTGATCAATCACATAAAGAACTACTTAATAAAATTCACCATTCACTTCCTTCTCTTCATTCACTCTCTAACTTCACAGAGAAAATATTATCTGTATCATGTACATCTTTTCAAGTAAGTTTCTATAGCCTTATAAATATATGAAGACATATATACACATTAAAATTTGTTTTTGAAAAAAATCACCAGCTATGATACATATCACTGCCATTTTCTTCTTATAGAAATCCATGTTTTAATGACCATATAATGTCACATATTTATAGAATATGTTATTATTATTTTTTAAATATATATTTTATTGATATTTTACAGAGAGGAAGGGAGAGAGATAGAGAGCTAGAAATATTGATGAGAGAGAAACATCAACCAGCTGCCTCTTGCACACCCCCTACCAGGGGTGTGCCCGCAACCAATGTACATGCCCTTGACCGGAATTGAACCCCGGGACCTTTCAGTCCACAGACCGACGCTCTACCACTGAGCCAAACCGGTTTCGGCAAATATGTTATTATTTTTTAAGTCATTCTCCTGTTGATGTTTGGAATGCTTTAATTTAAAAAAAAATTTCTTACTTCAAGAAATTTTGTAGCAAATTTTTATTGCTAGGCTTTTTCTTTCAATATTTTTATTACTAAGTGACACTGTTCAGTATAATTGAATGCACATTTCAATTTTAGACTCTGTCAGCTTAGTATCCCTGTGATCTCCATTCCCATCAGAAATATGAGTGCCCATTTAATCACCCTTACCAGAATTAGATGTTATTAAGTGATTAACTTATTTGCCGGTGTGATCAATGGATATTGTTTATAATTGAGAACATTTTTACTTATTAAGAAATAATTTGAACATCTTTTTATATACTTATTAAAAATTTGAATACATTTTTTCCTACTCAGTATATTCTTGGCATAAATTTTGGCATCTTTTTTTTTCCACATGGTTAATAATCTTTACTTAGGATTTTGTAGAAAGTAATGGTATATTAAAATATTATTTCACCTTTTTTTAATGTTCCCAATATTATCTTCTAATTATTTTGTGTTTTATGGCTTATTCTTCTATTTAGAAGTTTTAAATTTCTTGATTTTAAACATATATATGTTTAAATAGTAACAATCATGGGTGATACTATTCAAAATTATAAAGAATAGCCAAGAAAATAAGGAAGAAGTAAAGGTGGTAAGACTTATGTATGAGTGGATGTTAAAGAAATAGGAGAAAATTCCTTCAGGGAGAGAGAAATTTTTATATAATGAGTTCCCATGAGTGAAAAAAGAAAATACAAATAGGAAGAAGGATGTGAGAGGTTTCTTCCCTTTTATTTCAAGTCAAGTGACATTTCAGGCCAACCACTTAGAGAGCTGAACATGTGTTTACTAGGTTTGGGAATTATAGAGCTTGGTGTCTGACTACCATTTGGAAAAGGGTAAGGAAGAAAGGCTGTTGTGGAAGCAGTCTTCGGAGACTACTGTCTTTAGAGTAAGCTCATTTTACTAGTGGTGTTGAAGGGAGTCATGGAGGGTTCATTGAATCTGCAGAGGCAGGAGATTTCCAAGAGGGCTGGATGGATCTTCTAGGTTCATCAGTGAAGAAAGAAGTGCAAACTGGCCTTCCAGAGGACAGACATTATTTGCCAAGTGGCTTCAGTTAGAAGTTGCCACAAGAAAATCTAAAACTACTAACAAGCACATCTAAAAAGAGCAAATCACAATTTTGAATACAAAATGAAGAGCTGCTAGAGACTACCAAAGCATGAATTGCTCCTAGAAAACAGAGGTCAGATTAAATAGCACCCAAACAGTAAAGTAGCATACTTTTGTCTGTTAAAGTCTGATTTTTAAAAAGTTTAAACATACTAGTCAAACAAAGACAAAATGAACATGTGTCATAAAAAAGGTAATTGAAAAGGGAATTATTAAGATAGTATATTCAGCTCAAGGTGCATTTGTGGAGTTGAGGTTTGTTGTCAATGTGATAAAAAATAATAAAATATATTGTTTGATTATTTACAAAATCTGATGATTTCTATAGAACAACAAACAGTGATTGGGATTATCTCTTCTAGTAGAGAAATTATCTACATCTCTCTGGGAAGAAAATATACAAATTAACATGTAACTTCACTGATGCTGAGGCTGACCAGCAGACCCTGAGCAATGGATGAATGATTAGCCTGACACAGAATGGCTCTGAAAGAGAGGGCTAAGGGCCTGGCTTGCTAAAGGAACCAAATAGCCTCAATTGCCTGCCTCTTCAGGCTTTTATTGTTAATTGGAGTTTGAGATAAAGTTTATCTTTCAGATACAATCAGTAGGGTAAGTAATCTTGGGAGAACCTGTCTGCAATGGCATTTAAGCAAGGACACCTAAATATTAAGCATAAATATTCTTTTTTTAAAAAATATAGCTACTATCATACTTTTTAAAAATTAAATATATTTTATTGATATTTTACAGAGAGGAAGGGAGAGAGAGAGAGAGAGAGAGAGAGAGAGAGAGAGCTAGAAACATAGATGAGAGAGAAACATCAACCAGCCGCCTCCTGCACACCCCCCACTGGGGATGTGCCTGAAACCAGTGTACATGCCCTTGACCGGAATCGAACCCAGGACCTTTCAGTCCACAGACCAAAGCTCTGCCACTGAGACAAACCGGTTTCAGCAACATAAAGATTCTGGTAAACACCTGAGGGTCTGCACATGCACAGACTTGTTTGGAAAGATCAAGGAATAATTAGGGGTGCCGCCTTTGGCCAATTTCCCTAAGTCAGAATTTCAAGAAAAAAGGGGCACCTTCAGCCAACTTCCCTTTTTGGAATTCCCTCCTTGCAGATTTTCCAACCAACTCTCCAGTGCTCCCCTACACACGGAGTCTGAGACTTTGTTTGAAATGAGTTAAACAAAGTTCATTTTTATGGATAATCTTCAGATGGGTTTAGTAAACAGTGTAACCATATGACCCTAAGATAACATATTGATGACTTGTTAAACTTATTTCCAAGTTTGTTATATTTTTTCCTAACAAGTCTTTATCCTGAACTCTTTCTACTCTGCCCAATCTCCAAGGATTAAAAATTTATTCCCAATGATATCTCTTAACCATACTCCACTCTCCATGGAAAATTTTCAATTTTGAAGCTAGCCCTGGAGAGAAGAATGAGTCTATTTATTTTGAATAATGTATAAGATTTTTGTGACCATACTCTATTATACATATTACTTATGTAAAAGTGAATAACACTGTATTGTATATTTAAAATTTTGTAAGAGAGCAGAACATAAATTTTCTCACTAAAAAGTGAAAAGGTAAATATGTGAGGTGATGTTGTGTTAATTAATTTAAATTATATTGTGAATCCTTTCACAATGTATATGAAAATCAGGTCATCTATCTATCATCTATCTATCTATCTATCTATCTATCTATCTATCTATCATCTATCATCTATAAAAAGCCAGCAACCATAATGCCATAACAACTGGAATGACCAGTGGCTATGACACCCAATGTGGCCAGCAAACCCACAAGATTTGGGGGTTGGGATGGCAGCCAAGATTCCACGACCCCTCCCCCCAGGTGGCCCTGTCCCTGATCAGCCTCTCCCATCCCATTCGAGGGCTTGGCAGTGGCCAATGGCCTTGCAGCCCTTCCTCCAGGCAGCCTCCCACCTTGATTGTCCTGCCCCATCCAGATTATCCCCCTGCCCCTCCCCCCCAGCCAGCCCCACCTCTGATCACCCCCCACCCCAATAGGAGGCAGGGCCACCATCCAACCTTCTGCAGTCCCTTCCCCTGGCCAGCCACACCCCAGATTGTCCCCAACCCCAATCAGGGGTAGGGCCAGCTGGCTAAATACCCATGAACCCTCCTCAAGGCCACTGGCCTATGATTGGCTCCCAATCCCATTTGGGGATGGGGCTTCCCAGCCCACCACCCTCAGCCCCTCCACCCAGCCAGCTCCACTCCGGATTGCCCCACACACATACCAATTGGGGGTGGACTGGCCAGCCAATCTCCCCCAGCTTCTGACCCCCAATTGGCCCCCTCCACCCATTTGGGGGCATGGCCAGTAGGCCCTCCACCCACAGCATTTCCCCACAGCCAGCCCTGCCCTAACTAGGCCCCCCAATCCAAATTGGGGGTGGGGCCGACTGGCCAATTGCCCATGGCTCCTCTCTTCAGAAAGCCAGGCCCTGATCGGGCCCCCTTTCATGCCTGGCCAACATCCCTCAGTCCCACCCCTTGGCCAGCCAGCCCCGATCAGCCCAGTGGCTAGGCTAAGGAACCCCATCTCTGCACAAATTCATGCACCAGACCTCTAATCTCATCATACATTTTAAATGTCATTTTAGGAGCATGTGGGAGACAATCAATTGATGTATCTCTCTCACATTGATGTATCTCTCTCTCTATCTCACTCTCTCTCTCTCTCATCTTCCTTTCTACTCTCTCTAAAATTCATTTGAGAAAATATTCTCTGGCAAGGATTAACACAAACAAAAGAATCAACCAATGAATAAATGAATAAATAAGTATAAATGAATGGATGAATGAATAAAAAGAAGGAGAAGAAGAAGAAGAAGAAGAAGAAGAAGAAGAAGAAGAAGAAGAAGAAGAAGAAGAAGAAGAAGAAGAAGAAGAAGAAGAAGAAGAAATAGGGTGAGATATCTTGGCTGTAGAGTTCCTGCTCTGGAGATCTCATCCCCACAGCAGAACCCCTAGCCAAGCATTTCAGTACAGGGAAGAGAAACCCCAATAATTTCTGGCTGTAAAAAAAGCAAAAACATGCACACACACACACACACACACACACACACACACACACACACAGGCTGAGTGAGATGGAGGACTGCTGGAGTTTCAGACTTTACTCTTAAAGGGCCTGAATACATGCACTTTCTAGTACTCACTGCTCTGAGCTCCACTGCTAGGCCAGGATCTCAAAAGCCACCAGGCACCTAGAAGAAGGAACTTAAGTGTCTGACATCAGAACAAAAGCTGGAGAAGCAGCACCTTCCCAGACAGAAGTGCTGGCAGAGTCCATTATTCTTTTTCTGGGCCTTCCAACCCCAGAACCAGGAGGTGGCCACCATATATGAGTCTCCATCAACCTCACTACCCCTGTTCTCCCTGCTCTAGTCATCTCCCAAGACCCTCCCTGACCAAAATTGTGAGCTTATCCAGGCCACAATAGCTTTTCCATATCAAGTCTTTCTTGGATCATGCTTTGGACTTTCCTAAAATCTCTCCAAAAAGCAGCAGCTGGTCTCAGCCAAGTGAATCTGGGCCCAGCACAAGTAGCAGCCGTCTGCAACAGCATTTCCAGCTCATGCTGAGTGGCCCTAGGCAGGGTACAGGTGCTGACTAAACTTGTATCTCCCAGGAGGACCAAATCCAGTGCTCTGGGTAGTCCATTTATAACCATGCTGATTACAACCCAACCACCTCCACAAGCAACACACTCAAGTGGCTAATTCATCAGGCACCTAAGTTTCACTGAAATAAAGTTTTTTCTCAGTGGGGTTAGCCCCATGCACAGCAGCAATACAGCACTGATCAGCCTGAGGTCCAATTCCTCCCATTTGTGTGCCAACAACAATCAAGGCTCAACTACAACAGGACAGTGTACAAAGTTCACACAGGGACACACTTGGAACTCCCAGCTTGTGTGTCTGAGGAGGCTGTGCCACTGGGTCCTAAGGAAATCTCCTGCATAAAACCACTTTACTGAGCACAGAAAATATAGCAGCTTTACATAACACTAAAAACAAACATAGAGAAGTAGCCAAAATGAGTAGACATTATGGATGGGGTACAAGAAGAAGAAAAGGAATTGAAAACCTATTTTTTAAAATAATTATGCAAAATCCCCCTAGTCTGGTAAAGGACATAGATCTAGAAGTCCAGAAAGTACATAGAGTCCAAACAAAGTGAGTCCAAGACACATCATAATTAAAATACCAAAAGTTAAAGACAAAGAGCTTAAAAGCAGCAAAAGAAAAGCAGTCAGTTATCTATAAAGGAGCTCCCATAATATTTTCAGCTAATTTCTCTACAGTAAGCATATCAATCTCAATAAACAAGTTTTACCTTTATGTGGGCTGCAAAAAACCAAAAACTTCAATTTTTCATACAAATGTAGGTTTATTTTGATATAGACATGCTCAAAATAAAGGGCTTAACTAAATGAATAAGCAATTACATAAAATAATAGAATCATTAACATAAAATATTAAAAAATAGTACTTTTTCTTGAGCATTAATTTACCAGACACTGAATAACTGCGTAAAAGCAATTTAATAAGTTTAATGCAAATAAGACTATTTTTCTTAGTCTCTAAAAGTAAAATATTTTCTGTTGTGAACACCAAACAAGTCACTACAAGACTAATGGCATAGCAATTGGCTGCTAAAATATCTGCTGCTACTATTAGTGGAGAGAAATGGTGCACCTGCATGTAAGGTGCATAAGGGAAATGAATGCAGCACAATTATAATAATCAATCATTAGTGAATGTTGTAGTTCATTATTAATAATCTTGTATATGAAAATTGACCCTTGCATCATCACAAGATGATTGACCCCATGTCATCACAAGAAGGCTGCCCTCACATCATCACAAGATCGCTGCCACAAGATGGCTGCCCCCCAGGTAGTCACTAGATGGCTACCACCATGTCATCCAAAATGGCTGCCACAATATGGCCACCCCATGTCATCACAAGATGGTTAGTAGAGGAAGGCAGTTGGGGGAGACCAGACCTGCAAAGGAGGACAGTTGGGGACCATCAGGCCAACAGGGGAGCAGTTAGGTGTCAATCGGGCTGGTAGGGGAGCAGTTAGGGAGTGATTTGGCTGACAGACAGAAGCAGTTAGGGGCAATCTGGTAGTCAGGAGTTAGGAGTCAGAAGACCTGGGTTGTGAGAGGGATGTCCGATTTTCAGTTTAGACTCAAACCCTCAGAGACATCCCTCAAGGGGTCCCAGATTGGAGAGGGTGCAGGCTGGGCTAGAGGAAACACTCCTTCCCCAGTACACATACTTTGTGCACTGGATCTCTAGTTATGCATAATGGGTTATTGTAAAAACTAAGTTACAAAATTTTTATTAAAACATTCTTTACATACTATTATTATATTGGTTGGCCTGCAAAAATATTCACTGTGGGCCACATGCAGCCCATGGGTAGCTAGTCTGACATGCTTGTTCTACAGAAACTTCAAACTTTATAGGGCAGAAGGGATGGGCACAAAATATTCAAAGTGATTAAAAGCAAGAACCTACAACCAAGATTACTCTATGCAGAAAAGCTATCATTCAGAATTGAAGGACAGATAAAGAAATTCATAGACAAGAAAAAGCTAAAAGAGTTCATCACCAACAACTCAATATTATAAGAAATGTTAAAGGGTCTTTTTGAAGAAGAAAAAAATGATTAAAAATATGGATAATTAAATGGCAATAAATATATTTCTATCAATAATTACTTTAAATGCAAATGGACTAGCCCAAACCGGTTTGGCTCAGTGGTAGAGAGTCGGTCTGCGGACTGAAAGGTCCCGGGTTCGATTCCGGTCAAGGGCATGTGCATTGGTTGCGGGCGCATCCCCGGAAGGGGTTGTGCAAGAGGCAGCTGGTCGATGTTTCTCTCTCATTGACGTTTCTAGCTCTCTATCTCTCTCCCTTCCTCTCTGTAAAATATCAATAAAATATATTTTAAAAAATGCAAATGGACTAAATGCGCTAATCATAGGAGTGGGTAACAAAACAAGACCTATACAATATGCTGTCTATAAGAGACTTACTTCAGATAGAAAGATATACACAGACTGAAAAAAGGGGTGGAAAAATATATTACATGAAAATGAAAACAAGACATGCTAAATGTTAGGGTAGCAATGCTTATTCCAGACAAAACAGACTTTAAAACAAGTGACAAAGAAGAACCCAGCAATTCCATCTATGTATATTTATCCAAAGAACCCCCAAATACATTGCACCATTGTTTACAATCGGCAATATATGAAAGCCAACGAAGTGACCTTCAACAGATGAATGGATAAAGAAGTGGTGCACATATACAATGAAATATGATTCAGCTATAAAAAGAATAAAATCTTGCTAACTGCAACATGAATGGACTAGAGGGTATTATGCTAAGTGAAATAAAAGTCAGAAAGAGAAAGACAAATATCAGGTGATTTCTCTTAGATAGGGAATTTAAAAAATAAACAAACAGAACAGACAGAGACTCATAGTTACAAAGAACACCTTTAAATATTTATTTCAGAGAGGAAGAGAACGGGAGAGAGAGATAGAAACATCAATGATAAAAGAGAATCATTGCTGGGTGCCTCCTGTTTGCCCAGACCGGGGATTGAGGCCACAGCCTAGGCCTGTGCAATGATCAGGAGTCAAACCATGACCTCCTGGTTAATAGGTCAATGCTCAACCACTAAGGCATGCTGGCTGGGCATATAGAGAGAACATTCTGATGTTTACCATATGGAGAGGGGTTGGGGGAATGAGTGGAAAAGTTGAAGGGATTTAGAAGCACAAATTTGTAGTTACAGAGTAATCAAGGAAATATAAAGTACAGCATAGGGAATAAAGTCAATAATATTATAATAACTATGTCAGATGAGTACAAGATTTATCAAGGTCATCACCTCATAAGTTATATAAATGTCTAATCATGGTTTGCAAGCCTTTAAAATTAATGTAACATTGTAAATCAACTATGTTTTTAAAATAAATATGATAATTTAAAATATAAAATAAATTAACTCTACATGTGATATAGTACACTGGATTGGATCTTGGAGCTATAAAAATAAAATAAAAATTAATGGGAAATGCCAACATTAAAAAAAATAAAGTTTAGTTAGTAGTAATATACCTACATTGTTGCTATTTTTGTTTTGTTTTGACACAAACAAACAAACAAAAAAACAAAAAACCACACCTAGTAATGGAAGATGTTAACATTAGGTGGAAAATGGTGAGATCATTATGGGAATTGATATAGTTTTTGTTTTTTTTTAAATATATTTTATTGATATTTTACAGAGAGTAAGGGAGAGAGATAGAGAGCTAGAAACGTCGGCCTCCTGCACACCCCCCACTGGGGATGTGCCCGCAACCAGTGTACATGCCCTTGACCGGAATCGAATCCGGGACCTTTCAGTCCACAGACCGATGCTCTACCACTGAGCCAAACCGGTTTTGGTGGAACTGAGATAGTTAATTTCATGTGTCAACATGACTGACCCATTGGGTACTCACACATTTGGTCAAACATTATTCTGGGCATATCTGTGAGGGTGTTTTGGGATAAGACTGACATTTGAATTGGTTGATTGATCGCCCTCAGGTTCAATCTGTTGCAGGCCTGCATAGAACCAGAGGCATTGTAAGAGGAAATTTCTTCTGCCTGAGCTGGGACTTTCTTGTCCTGCTTTCTAACTCAAACTGAATGATGGACTCTTCCTGGATCTTGAGCTCACTGATCTCCAACTGGACGTGCACCGCAGGCCAGGTCTATAGAATGCCCACTGTAATTGATGGACTTGTCAGGCTCCAAAGCTGTGTAAGCCAATGTCTTATTATAGTGTCATTCTATATATGTGTATATTTTCCATTGGAATCATTTGTAATATTTAAATATAAAAAGTGAACACTGAATTATTTTCTTTTTAGATATACAAGTCTAAAATGCAAAATGAGCTCCACAGTGCCCATCCTATAATTGAATATGTTACTTATCTTCCCTCCTTTCTAACCTACATACAAAATCACAGTAGCTGCTTTACAATACAGGTATAATGCAATCATATTGTGTGTATATTCCTCTTCAACATCTTTATTCTTAAAACAAAAGAAAACCATTGTTAGTTAGGAATAGATCTTTCCCAATGGCATTAAGTTCTACCCTATAATGGGAAAGTGGGAGATCTTCTTACACACACACACACACACACACACACACACACACACACAGACATACACATGCACACGCTCGGGCACATTTTTTATTGCTTCTGTTTCTCTTGAGGGAAACCCAAATAATATCTTTGCAATTTTTCTATAATATTGAAATTATTCCCAAATTAAGAGTTATTAAAAACATCAATTAACTAAAGCTAATACATAAGCAAATATAAATCACAAAATGTCTTAATTAAATACATCACTTTTACTTTTCCATATATCTGTAATCTACCAACATACACAAATATTAAATTACATGATATCTAGGGAAAATCATGTCATGTCACATTCACAATTACATCACTAAAATGTGTTTTTTTATTTTTAATATTTTTATTAAATTATTTTCTGTGTACATATATTGCTATTGCCCCTCCCTCCCATACATACCCTCCCTCCCCAGAGTTTTGTGTCCATTGGTTGTACTTATATGCATGTATACATGTCCTTTAGTTGATCTCTTATCTCCCCCAGATCTCTACTAACTGGTATAACCTTCTTTGAAAAGTAAAAGCTGTTTAAAATAGTAAAAAATACTGAAAACATTTAAAGAAAATTAACCATCACTATGTAAACATTTTTATATTTTTCAAAGTAAATACGCATAGTCTTATTTCATTCCTACTTATTTCATTCTGATTAAAGTAAGCAGAAATTATATTAATGAGAATATTCAGGAATACTAAATGGCATGCCAAGTTAGAGTATAGTAATATTTGAACTAGAATCAACCTTTTTCAATTTTTTATGAATACAGTATGACCATGGGGTTCATTGGAAAAACAATAAATTAACATCTTCAAAATATTTTGAGGGTTCTTCAGTCATTCTGAATGGTCTCCAGGTCTCCTGCATAGCATAAACAGGGAAGTCTCTCCAAAGTGACCATCTTTGAGGTAAACTGTGTTTGCCTTGGAGAGTTTTTCTCTACTGCTCACTCAACATGACTTTTATTTTTAATTTTTTAATATTTTTTATATATTTTATTGATTTTTTTTTACAGAGAGGAAGGGAGAGGATACAGAGTTAGAAACATCAATGACAGAGAAACATCAATCAGATGCCTCCTGCACACCCCCTACTGGGGATGTGCCCGCAACCAAGGTACATGCCCTTGACCAAAATTGAACCTGGGACCCTTGAGTCTGCGGGCTGATGCTCTATTCTCTGAGCCAAACCGGTTAGGGCCTTAACAGGTCTTTTAGGAAGTTCTTTTTATAAAGTGTCTCATCAATTATTTGCAGAACCTACTTTTCCTTTAAGAAACAATGTTTCCAACTTCAGATATTTCTAGCCAGTACTTTTATTCCTTTTATTTGGCATTCCTTTTAAAAATTGTTTATTCAAACACAACTACAAAATTATTTTCTTCATTTATTTTTCATCTCATTAATATAAGTAGAATGGAAAGAAAGCAATTTACACTTTTGATTGATTTTACTAAAGTATAAGTTACAATTGGAAAGAAATAATTTAAAATAATGTGCCTAATTGAAGAATGATGCCAGAGGAAGCATGGGATAAGGGTAAAGTTTCAGGACAGAATACTGCTACTCTATAAAATGAAAGTCCAACTAATAGAAATTCTTGGGTGTCCGGTGACTCTAAGTGAAAATTCAATATCACATTTTTGCCTTTGGTTCTTTCTATCCTTCTAAAGACTAAGCAAAATGTACAGTGCAATCTTGCATAAAGAAAAATAAAATCATTGACAAGTTACCCAGTAGATTTGATAAATTAAACATCAGGATTCAATACTAGGAGCATTCTCTCCCTGTATTCTTTCCTAGAAATAAGCCATAAGGAAATTAAAAAGACAAAACAAAGAATGTTTGTTCTTGTCTACTACTTGGTTTCTGTCTTTAACATCTTCATCTCAGCCTAATGCTAGGATTCTTCTAGCTTTTTACTTTTAGGAATTGATAGCTAGCTTTCCAATTTATTTTTAAGTCTTCACCAGAGGAAATATTCATTGAATTTCAGGAAGAGGGGAGGGGAGGGAGGGAGAGAAAGAGAGAGAGAGAGAGAGAGAGAGAGAGAGAGAGAGAGAGAGAGAGCTATCAAATTGAGAGAGAAACATCAACCATTTGCCTCTCTCCTGTGTCAGGGATCAGACTTAGGTATGTACCCAAATGGGACCCAAGACCTTCTGATGTAAGGGACTGTGCTCCAACCAATTGAGTCATACTAGCCAAGACTAAGTTTCCAATTGTTAAAAAGCGTTTTAAAGTAGTTTATCTTGAGTATGTTATTCCATTTAAAACTTTCTGGTATTTTTCTGGCTGTGGAAATAATAGCTAAAGCTCAGAATTAATTTTTAAATATTTTTACAACCAAAGAAATACCTTATTCCTTTTAATCCTTTATGTATTTGTTTTTGTGTATTTCTCTTAAATTAATAGCTCTACAGGCCAGGTAACAAATGCCTCACCAGTATAACATTAATGGGAAATGGCAGAGCATTAATGTGATTTTGGTTCTGGGACACAGGGAGCTCCCAGTTTCACTGGTGTTCCCAGCTGCATCAGATGCAGTCAAACCTCATCACTCCAACAACGTCCAGCAAGCATCTGGACAAATGTCTTTTGTTTCAGGACAAAGGGTATCTTTTCTTGAGGCAATTTTCACTGCACATTTAAGATATAAAATGATGGGCAAAGCACTTACCTTAGAAACAAATGTGCTCTGACTGTGCTTTTAGTCAAAATCTCCTTCAGAAAAAAAAAACCACAAAAAACAAAAAACAAAAAGATTTAATACTTGATGTGTTTACACATGCTAATATTTTTAGTCATTGGTTTATAATTTCCTGTCACCCTTTTTAACATACAGGTTTTCTTATTCAGATAGAGTACAGGGCTTAGATATCAATGCAGTTCATTTTTACTATGACCCATGGTGTCCCCACTGGCTATAGACATGCCTTCTTTCTCACCTGGAGAGTTAAATTAGTCCCCAAGGCAAAGAAGGTCTCTTCTCTTCATCATATCTCTAAAAAGTGAGAGAACAAAAAGCAAACCAATAACTAGGAGCTTGCTCTCTCAAACATTTCTTTGCCCAATGGCATAATTGGCAAATACCTGAATCCAATTCTGAAATTTTATTTTTCTGTTCTGTTTTTCCTTTATTTCTAGACTACCAATACTAATGAAAGGGTAATATGCTAATTAGACCAAGAGACCTTCTAGGAGACCAGCCAGGGAGGGCAATTGGAAGTCATGAGGCCAGTTGGGGAGGGCAGTTAGGGCAGGCAGGCCCTCAGGCAAAGTGGTTATCAGGCAGGCAGTCAGACATCCCCTGAGGAGTCCCAGGTTGGAGAAGGTGCAGTCTGGGCTGAGGGGCACCACCACCACCACCACCACCACACACACACACACACACACACACACACACACACACACACACACACCCTCCCCACAGTGCATGAATTTTGTGCACCAGGCCACTAAGTTTCTTTATATTAGAAAATAAATTAATCACTATTTTACAGCCTAGGCTTAGTGGATTCACTAAAATTAGTGTTAGGGGCATATTTATTTCCCCAAAGCCAAATCATTAATACTAAAGTAAACTGATTTTCTTTCTCTATCATTTGATTGAAAATTCATATGACTTAAATATTTCTGGAAGTACTCTCTCTCCTCTATAATTTAAAAAAGCTTTAGGTGAATTATACTACATATATCTGTGAATCTGGTACATTCATTCATTATTCCAAGGCTGAGTTAAATTCTAAAAATCATATACCAACTAAGTATTTAATCAAATAAACAAATGTAAAAAAAATAGTATGAGAAGAACTGATATAAAAGGTTTAAAACAACCCTAGCTATATTGGTTCCTGTAATACCTCCAGTAATCATCATCTTCATTTTGTTTTCCTTCTTTAACAAAATGATCATGTACTTAGAGGTATTTCTTCCTGCTTCCAGTTTCACAATTTAAGATTTTATATTTTCCTTAATATTCTTATCATCCCACTCTGTCAAAACTTCAGGGAACAAGAATGCATTTTTAACCTATAGATGTCTAGATACCAGTTTTTCCCTTTTGTTGTGGAAATGCTCTTTCTAGTTGTTTAGTTCACTAATTAGAATTTCCATGAACATATATGTACATCATTCATGAATTTGTCTTTTGTTCAGTATCTGGGACACACCATTTTTAAATGCAGAGGATTCCTTATATTCTGGTTTAAATAATGAGATATATCATTCTATATTTAAAATCAATTTAGCAAGCTTGATAAGTACCTCTTCTATTTGACCTAGAGAAAATGTTTGGCATAAAGAACATCCCTTACTTGGTTCCTTGGCTCCTATGCAGATACCTCCTATATTCTTTAAAACGCTAATACTGACATAACCGTTTTCTAACTTTGCTGCTTTCCTCTTAAAGCAGCTTCAATAAAAAGTAAGTGTACATGTCCCAGTCACTCATACATCCATTAGGCCTTGAGAATCCCAGAGAAAGTTTGAATGAATGACAATTACTTATATTTTCTAGGTTGTTTTCAGAAAGAGTACTAAATTCATTACTTGCTCCTTGTACTTTTTATTTATGATGGATATTTGTTATTAATTACAAAAAATACTCTGAGGCTCTGTGTAGTGTTTGAGGCTGTTATTCTTTTGGAATGGTGTTGTACTCAGAAAATTATTACTCACAAAGTTGTAATATATTGAAATAATTAAGGTATTCTGATGGTTACTGCTAAAATTCCACATAGCTTTATATCCCAAAGATACAAGCCTTTTATAATCTATACTTTGATATTGGGTATCAAATATCAAATTCCATGTCTTTGTTCTCTCTTTAGCACTAAATTCCACACTGCAAATGTGATCTGAGCAAATGACCTTCCATTAAGCTCTTTCTCTGTGACTCTTACTGCAGTGCTAATATACTAGCAGCAATATAAAAGTTTGGGTAGTAATGCTTCTCTTGCATGTGATAAAACAGATAATAAAGATCAGTTTTTTCTAGGTATAGCCTGGCCAATAGTAGCTTTAAAAGTCACAAAATGTGCTCTTCAGATAAGTTATCTACTAAATAAAATACTCAGAAACATCAACACAGGACTCCTTTACCACTATATTAAACATGTTCTAATGCAAAAGTGCATAAATATTTATAAAAGTCCACAGCACAGCTAATTTATAAATACAATTCTAATGAAGGTAATATTAATAATTTTTCATAGTAGGAACATTATGGTAAATATTTATTGTACAATTTCTATGACTGTTGCAGTGCATTAAATATTTTATATACATTATCTGATTAAACTACCATAATACTTCTAAGGTAGGTATTATTATATTATTATTTCTCTCTCTCTTTTAGTTTAAAAGTGGTTATCTAAATTACCTAGGTAGTAATTATCACAGCTCTATTTCATACCCAGCAAAGCAATTAATTATTACCACCTCATTTGTCACCAATAGCCACATGGAGAACTGTTATTATCTACATTTTACAAATTAGTAAACTTATGGTCCTTTTCCAATTAAGAAGCTGGAATTTGAAAGTAGGTCTAAATTTAAATGTTGTGGTTGTGTTTATTTCACTTCTGTCTTCCTTCTCTAAAATATAATTATTTAGAGCTCTCCACAATGTTTAAATAACTTGACTTTACATTCCAGGCCCCTGTAATATGAGGCAAACCATGAGTTCTCGCATGTTTGGGCCATCTCTTTCCCCTACCTCCACATTCAGCAGACCAGTGAGGTGGATGTGTGATGTTCCTCCTGTGCCAGTCACAATGCTCAAGGCCCTCCATTCCTCTCCCAAAAGGCGTCTTAACACGACATGTTTCAGGAAGCTATTTTTTGCACTAGGTAACAAATTAGTTCTGAAACTGTACAGGGAAGACAGATTGCTTTAGGAAAGCAATATATCTAATATTTTAGCAGCCTTGACCAAAATGAACTGAAGAATGCTGGGAAGATTTTAAAAGCATACTAACTATAATTATAAATGGGCGATATTGATAAATTTCTTTAAAAAAATCACCAAAGGGTATATTGAAAGCTTAAACAATATGAGGTTATCATAAAAAAGGGTAGCATTACAACTATATAAATCAATAGAAAGTATCATAAAAACTACCTGTATTTTAGAGTCTATTAAATATTAAGAATTTCATTATGTTTTTTTTCCTGAATATCTGGAATTTTTTTCACATTTGATTCTCACTTTGTCTCCAACCTTAGGTATGATCTAAACATACAGATATAGAATGCTGATACTTAACAAATTCATAAAAGAAACAAAAGTAGAGGAATAATTGCTCAATTGTCAAAAAACTGAAGCAGCTTATTTGTTTTATTTATTTCAGCCTAGACCCCCTGTCTCTAAATTATGCTTTTAAATACACCCATGGACAACACAGGAAGCACAATTACTCAGGTTTCTTAGCAATGCTTATTCTATCTAATAAAATAGTAATATGTAAATTAACCATCACTCTGCTATACCCACAAGCCATGCCGGCAAGTCACTCCCAACAGTCAATCAGGAGCAAATATGCAAATAAACCCAACCAAGATGGCTATGGCCACAGAGAGGAGGAGGGAAGCTTGGGTTTCCCTGGCAATGGAGGAAGCCAAGCTTCCTAGGTGTCCACTCAAGGCCACAAAGTTTCAATGACAGAAGATACATAAATCCAAACAGAAATGGCGGCAGCCATGGAGCTGGAAAGAGCAGGAGGCTAGGGTTGTCCCCAGTGATGGAGGAAGCCAAGCTTTCCACCCAGCCTGGCCAGCCCAGGCCTCCACTTAAGGCTACAAAGTTTCAATAATAGGAAAATACATATATTGCAGCAGAAGTGGCTGCTGCCATGAAGCATGCAGAAGGCTTGGCTCTGCTCCAGGCTACAAAGTTTCAATTGTAGAAGATATATAAACCCCAGATACCAAGACCTACACTTGGGTCATCAGGGGGCTTGGCCAGCCAGCAAACCACCACAGGCCCCTCGCCCAGGCCACCCCACATCCTTAGGTAACCCCAAACCTGATCCAGGACACCCTTCAGGGCAAATCAGCTGGCCTCCACCCATGCAACAGGCCACTATCCTATCTAATAAAAGAGTAACATGCAGAATGACCATCACTCCAACACACAAGATGGCTGCCTCCATGTGGTCAAAGATCCTGCCCCTATGTGGACACAAGATAGCCACCACAACATGGCTAGCAGGGGAAGGCAGTTGTGGGGAACAAGGCCTACAGGAGAGAGCAATTAGTGGCAAACAGGCTGGCAGGTTAGTAGTTAGGCATTAATCAGGCTTTCAGGGGAGTGGTTAGGGCTGATCAGGTTCGCAGGCAGAAGTAGTTAGGGGCAATCTGGAAGGCAGGCAGGCGAGCAGCTGGGAGCCAGCAGTCCTGGATTGTGAGAGGGATATATGACTGCCAGTTTAGGTCCAAGATTGGGCCTAAACTGGCAGTCAGACATCCCCCAGGGGGTCCCCGATTGGAAAAGGTGAAGGCTGGGCTGAGGGACACCCCCCATGCACGAATTTAGTGCACCAGCCCTCTAGTATATAATAAAACTCACAAGAAACCATCATCAAGGCTAAAAGAGAATTGATAATTACAAAAACTAGATTACAAAAAAAAAAACAACAACTAACACTGATAAATAATTTAAGACTATAAGTCAACAGGTTATATATAATTAGTGATCACTACATAAAATCAAGAAAAAAGTCTTAATGAGTAAACAGTAAGATAACTAACATGCAATTAAATCAAATAGTAGATTTGCAAATATATAGTTAAGACTTTACCCAGAATTTTGCAAAATTGTTGCACTGTGGATTTATTTTACCTCATGCAATGCAATGAAGAGTTGTAATTATTAACTTTGGAAGAAGGAGAAACATAATCTATATTCTGAGATCAAAAGATAGGTTCCTTTAATATATATTGCTTTTATGCAGACATTGCCTAATATTAACTTAAAAAACAACAGGTCACTCTTTGATTTATAGCATAAATCAAAAATTTTAGTTCACTGTGACAGTTGGTGGAATATTTTCATGTAGAAATAGCTAAAAATATGCTGCCCTCAACTAACTATGCATGTAGAACTTAGTAAAATGATAATTTACATTGCAAAGATTTCTGAGCTCTATCACCAAAACAGATTTTCATGTATAGAAGAAAATTATTTTTCTAGATTTGTGTTGTTACATAGAACCCTATTTTATGAATTAAATACAGCAATTCTGTGTGTTTTTTGTTAGTGTATTTTTATTGATTTCAGAGAGGAAGGCAGAGGGAGGAAGAGAAAGAAATATCAATGAAGAGAGAGAATTGATCTGCTGCCTCCTATACTCCTCCTACAGGGGATTGAGCCCATAACCCAGGTATGTACTCTTGACCAGAATCAAACCCATGGCCCTTCAGTCTGCAGGCCGTGGCTCTATCCATTGAGCCAAACCATCTAGGATGACCCATGGCCTATTTAAAACCACTACAATAGGCTGAGCAGGGTTCTTACCATGATGGTGTTACCTGATAATGAGGGTGTCTCTCCTTATGTGGGGTAATTGGAACTGCAGCAAAGTAAAGACACACCCATGGAGCCTGCAAAGGGTTTCCATGCACACAATGCAATTTACTTCATGTGGCAGCTGACAAGGGTGAGCAGAGACTTGGAAGGACATGAGGTCTCCAAGACCAGGGACTGGAGGGAAATTGCTGGCTGAGAATTTTGTGCTGTGAGTTACAATTCTCTATATAAAAGCCTAATATGCTAAATGTCTGACCGAGTGGTCAACCTACTGGTTGCTATGGTGGGTACTCACTACCAAAGGGATGGTGCTTTGACTGGTAGGTTAGCTTGCTGCTGGGGTCTGGGTGTTCAGGACTGGGAAAGACAGGGCTGGACACATCCTGGAACCCTCTCTCGGCCCCTTCCATGGTCCCTCTCTGACCACCAGCCCCGTTCAGCCCCAATCTAGACTGGGCAAGATGGCCCTGATTGGTCCCCATCGCCAGCCTGGTGTAGGGACCCAACCCATACATGAATTTCATGCACTGGGGCTCTAGTGTTACCAAATAAAAAATAAATAACAACAGTCAGCACAACAATAGTCATTCAATGTAAATCAATCAATAGTACACCTTTTTTTTTTTGTCAGCAGAATTTTAGTAGTTTATGTGTTCCATGAGATGAAAATTGTTGAAAATTGCTGTTCTAGATGAATCAGGCTGCAACAGACTTGAACCTCTTAGTATATGAATAACTTTAATGTCATTAGAATAATGGAGATACTTGAGAGAGCATGTGTAGAAAAAAGAGAATAAGTACTCATGTTATAGAATAAAAAAGGGTATATTGTGTCACAAAACTCAAAAAAGGAGAGTCTTTCAATATGTTTTATAGAAAAGATGCTTAAACATAATGCTTACATGAGTGAACTAAATTTTACAGCCCATAAGGAGCCTTTAGATGCTTTTAAATATGTCATGAAATCTTTATGATTTCATAAGACCAGTCTAACAGTACCAGCTACAATGGTCTGAAGAAAAGGCAGAGTCAAATTAACAGGCTAAGACCAAGATGCACATTCAATGAAAAGGCATTAAAGGCATGGCAGTGTTAGATTACATGATGCTGATATTAGTAGATATATTTAAGATATATGCAAGACTACCATCTTCAATATGTTGCAGTGAGGAGGAAAACAAATGTGGCTGCTATAAAAGATTTATTAAAGAAACTGCTTACAAAAACACATAACATTATTAACCAATATAACCCCAATAAATTTAATTTAAAGACACACACACACATACACACACACACACACACACACACACACACACACACATGGGTTTTTTAACAGATGGGTTGAGTTATGCCTAATGAATATCCAATGGAGCTATCCACAAAATGTCTAAAAATAAAGGTATATTTCCCAGAACTGAAGCTTACAGTGGATTTCATTCCAAATAAATAGTATTTAAAAGCATGGGATAGATACTATCACCTATGAAGGATGAATAAACTACAGTGCCACAAAACAAACAAACAAACAAACAAACAAACAAAAAGAAGTGAAGGAGAGTACACGTGTTCCAAGTCTAGTTAACTAGGAAAGGGCAACATCTTTGCAGCATGGAGGAAAGGCTTGACAATAAAAGAGAGTCAACAGCTGCTAATTCCGCAAGATTGAAAAAGACTGCAGAATTTGAGAATACCTTTTTATTTACTAGTAAAAAGAGATGGGGCATTCTGTAAACTTTTAAAATGTATTTGTCTTCCATACTTTTAGTTTAATTTCTTCCTTTCTTTTTAAAACAAATTTTATTTCAGCATTAAAAATTGAGATGGATTTTATCAAATATGTTTTATGTTAATATTTGCCAAATTAGATAGATCTACCTGCACTTTGAGCATAAAAAGAATGCTACATAGCATTATTAAAACACTAGAGTCCCAATGCACAAAATGTGTGGAAGGGGGTTGGCCCTCGCAGCCATAGTGGCTTGCCTCTGCCGTTGCAGCCCCTGCTTTGTCCGGAAGGTTGTCTGGAAGGTTGTTCAGTTGTCTATTAGCATATTATGCCTTCATTGTTACAGATTTGCCTGTTTGTTTTTTTCTTTACCTTTTACCCTTCTTTCTTTCCCTTCCTTCTTCCCTCCTTCCCTCCTCTCCTCCCTTTCATTTTTATCCATGAGTTAACTACAATAAGTTGAATTAATGTTCATATTCCCTAAGTGGTAAGATTATTCTTCTTATAAATCAGCACTGGCTATACATGTGCTAATATGAGGTCTACTTTTTTGTGATAAGGAAAAGGGTTACTAGGTCATTTTGAAATTTTTTTTGTCTATGTGGTTTTCAACATATGATACATTTTCCAAATTTGTTCTTATAATGTTAATAAGCGGTCTTTGTGTTTCAGCTTCTCCTCGGCTGGGAATTGGTAGCAGATTACTTAATGGGATTTTTGAGGCCTTTACACTTATTCCTAAAATATAGACCTTATTTATGTGTTTTTTTTTTAAATTGTTTTATATTTATTTGAGAGCAAGAGAGAGTAATATCTATGAGAGAGAAATACCAATAGGCTGCCTCCTGCCCTGGAGGCCCCCCTATTTGGAAATCTAGCCAGCAACCAGGGTATGTGCCCTAATCAGAAATAGAATCAGTGACCTATTGGTGCATGGAGCAACATTCAACTAACTGAGCCATACCAGCCAGGGCTATGAGTTTGTTTTTATACAGAAGTTTTATCCTATATAATAAAGAGGCAATATGCATATTAACCCTCATGCCCTCACAAGATGGTTATCTATGACTAGTCTGGCAAGGGGGTTAGTGAAGGATGACCAAATGACTGAACAAAAGGCTGCGTGGGGTGACCAGGCCAGTAGGGGGGCCGTGAGAGGCGACCAGGCTGGCATAGGGGACAATTAGGGGCAACTAGGCTGGCAGGGGGATGCAATTGGGGGTGTCCAGGCTGGCAGGGGGGGCTGTTGGGAGTGATTAGGCTGGTAGGTGGCATAAAAGGCAACCAGACCAGTAGAAGGGTCAGTTAGGGGCAACTAAGCTGGCAGGGGGGGCACAGGTAGAGGCGATCAGGCAGGCATGCAAAGGAATGAGAGGTGATCAGGATGGCAGGGGGGTCAGTTAGGGGCGATGAGGCAGGCAGGCAGGTGAGCAATTAAGAGCCAGTGGTCCAGAATTTTTAGAGGGATCTCGGGTTGGAGAGGTTACAAGCTGCGTTGAGGGGACACCCTCCATGCACAAATGTCCTGCACTGGGTGTCTAGTAAAAATATGGTTTTGCATTTATCCAAATTTTAAATGTATAGAAAGTATATTTTTGCCAGTTTCAAGAGTTAATACTGATTTCACCATTTTATATTGTAGCCACCTTAGTTTGAGATAACACAGTAGTTTACATATTTAATCATGTTTCTTCCTTGAAGATGAAGACCTTAAAATTTTTTATATATTATATTTTTTACTTACAAAAGTAGTATATGCTTATTATACAAAGTTGGTAGTATTCTGGCTTCCAAATATTTCTGCATTAATGATGTTATTTATTTGATTGCTTTAACTGAGACCAAAATAGCAGGCTTTATTATTATAGATTTGCCTGTTTTTATATGATTTTTATATAAAGCAATATATGTTTTAAAAAACCACACAAAAAAAACCAAATATACAGTAGAGTAGATTAAAGACGACTTCATAAAAATGTAAAATTTTTTCTTATTTTTAGACACTTCAAAAATAAAGAAAAAAAAAACTTCATATTGGGAGAAAATATTTGACAAAGCCATTGTAATATATTTCTCTATATTAAAGTCTAATATGCAAAGTGTCCCCACTGGAGTTTAATTGGGAGACTTGGAGTTCTATCACTCGCTATGCCAAGCCCTGACCACCAGGGGGTGGCATGGAATGAAGGAAGGCCCTGGCTGCCAGCCAGAAGGAAAGCTCCTGCCTGCAGCCAGAAGGCCCCTATTGGCCCTGATTGCCGCCAGCCCTAGGGACCCTATCCATGCACAAATTCCATGCACTGGGCCTCTAATGTGTGTGTGTGTGTGTGTGTGTGTGTGTGTGTGTGTGTGTGTGTGTATACATCAGTATCCAAGTATCCATCCAATCTTTCTATAGCACATGTGTGACAAAGGATTTGTTCTTTATATAAAGAACATCTACAATTCAATGAGAACAACAACAACAAACAATTTAATAATCAACAAAAGATTTAAAGAGACATTTATAGAATGAATATACAAAACCTCCAAAAACACATAAAAATGTTCAGCATTGTTAATTTTTAGAGAAGTGAAAATTAAAACAGTAACTATGCACCCAGAAGAATAGCAAAAACACAGCTAAAAAGATTGACTATGCCAGAGATGGAAAAGATGTAGAGAAACTGAAGCACTCATATATTACTATAAAAATGTAAAATGCTGCAACCGCTTTAACAAACTTGTTGACAGTTCGTTAAAAAATAAACTCACACTTACAATGTGCCCCAGGAAATTCTCCTAGTTATCTACAAAACAGCAATGAATCATATAACCATACAAAGGACTTGCTCTCAAATGTGTATAGAAGCATACTTTCTAAATAGACAAAATCTCAGAGTTCATCAACTGGTGTACAGATATTTATATTCATTCAATGGAATCGATTAAGCAATAAAAGGGAATATAAACTATACACCAAACAAAGTAGATAAATCTCAGATATATCATGCATGATTATATTCTAATAAATTTCTGTAAGAGACAAAATTATGATAAAGCAGAGTAGTTCTTGTCAGGGCTTAGGGATGATGAAGGGCATTACTTCAAAGAAACATAAGATAAGTGCTTGGAGTGATGGGATGTTCTAAAATCTGATTTTGATGGTGGCTCTACAAAGGTGTGCATTTACCAAAGCTTTTCAAACTGCAATTAAGAAGGTTAATTTCCTTTCTACTAGTTGTATTTCTACAAAGCTATGAAAAATAAAATGCTGTGTGGGGCCAGGGAGGTGAGCAACATAGCTTGTCCAGTTCATCATTAAGGCCATAGGGACCTGCTCTACACAGCTGCGCTGCTCTTCTGGGCTGGCCTAAGAGCTGGCTAACAACTTCCAATTCCCACATCTTAGCCTGTAAACAGGAGGAAAGTAAAAGTGGAGAGATTGGCCTTTTAAAAGAACGTGACTATTCATCTTACACTGGCTCACTTGGATACATGCTTATGTGTTTGGTTAAACATTGCTGGAAGATAACTGAAATATGGTCTCTGGATGATTTTATTGCTAAAGTAGAAAGTAGAAAGAAGAAAAATAATATTGATAGACAATAGATTATAATAGATTATATCTATATCGGTATATCTATAATTTATCTATTGCAATTTGGAAATAATTTTATTAAATACATTATTTTTTTCAGATAAGCTCAGGTCTTTAAGATATGAAATATGTGTCTAATTACCATGGAATCCTTTGCAAATATTCATAAGTTCATATACAGGTGAAACTATATGTTAATTAGACACTAGGTAGTTTTTAGTTTTTGACGTTACCATATTTACTATATTTACTATAACTTTGATATTTGAGGTTCCATGTTGTATTCTGACTTTTTGCCATACTATATCAATAAATTAACAATGATTTTATTAATACACCAGGCAAAAACTATTAAAGTAGATAATCTGTGAAAACTTGACTTTTAAATTATTTTTATAGTAAAGACAATAATGGTCTACATTTGCCATATATTGTTGTAGCAAGAAGTTGTAAAATAATTTCTCATTCAATATTTTCAGTTTTTTGCTCCAATGCCAGATTGAAGGAATACATATGGTGACTAGTTTATGAGACAACAACTATGTTTTCTTTAGAGAATTAAAAATAAATAAAACCATGCAATTCCTAAAATAATTTAAATCTGTGCATTTTATTTTTGACCCCAGAATAAGAACCTTATTAATACATGGTACTTGGAAAGTAAGTTGAATTTAAAATGTTAAGAATAATAAAATTCCTTAACCAAAGTAAAGATTTCCCATTGAATTCTTCAGTTTCCTCTTGCAGTTGACAGTGTTTTCCATTTAGACTTGCAGTTCTTACATGTACCATGCGGATTCAGGTGCGTGTGCCTTAGATGATAGTCTCTCTGCTTACAAGGCCCTCCGATGTTTTCTACTTGGCAAATATCTTTAAACTTTCAATATTTAGCATTGGCTAGTCTTCTTCCATCTCTTGGATTGAACAGGTTTCTTTGCTTATCTTTCCTGCCCAATCCATCGTTATCACGATTCCTGTTACATGTTGTAATCCTTATGTATTCACACATACAAATATCATAAATTCATTGAGATCAGAACTATATTTCTATTCATATTGAATTTCCTGGGAACAAGTAAATGTTCAAAACAGTCTCTGAGTGCAATAAATGTCTATTAATAAATGAGAAAGAAATTCAACTGGAAAAAATAAAACATGACTGAGCATTTACAAAAGCGAAGTGGACAGTGCTGCTAACTTTTGTGCAGGATCAGATTTTGCAAAGAACTTCCCAAGAACAAAGCCAATTGGTTACAGGCAGTGGATATGGATGTTCAGTATTATTTTTCTTAGAGTAAAGGGAACATTTCTATCTTTCAAATAAATTGTGCAATTACTGGAACCAGATAGAATTGTGCTCAGTTTCCCAGAATACTTGAATATACCTCCGGGGATTTATTAACAACTTTCTATAGTCAGGCTTTTTAAATGTATGAATGCCTTGGACACTGAATCCTCAAGGTATGAAAAAAAGTTTTGTTTTTTTTTCTCCCAGAAGATTTTGCATAGCACAGTTATAATTGTGATAGGAATCATGCAAAATTTAACTCATAAATGTTCATTGGTCTCTTTTCCTTTTATCACATCCTTTGAAGACTAGGACATTGTCTGATTTGCATTCTAATCTTTATCCTGGTATATTAAGATAGTAAATTCTGGGTGGAGCTGTGCTAGGGGAAATTGTTGAGTTTTAGAGGTGGAGGTAAAAAGGGATTTTATGTTTTTATTTGTTTGTTTTAAAATATATTTCTATTGATTTCAGAGAGGGAGAAATAGAAACATTAATGATGAGATAGAACCATTGATTACCTGCCTCCTGCACTCACCCCATTGAGGGTCAAGCCCTGGGCATGTGCATCTATAGGAAATAGAACTGTGATCTTCTGGTTCATAGGTCGACACTCCACCAGAGCCACACCAGTCTTGCAAAGGATTTTATGTTTTTATGGGAAGAATAAGATTGGCAGGAAAGAGAAAACTAGGGCAAAAAGTAGAAACAGGAAAACAAGTAGAGGGTTAATACAGATAGAATGCAAATGGACTTGAGTCTTTATGAGGATAATTATTAAGAGACTTTAGATCATCTGTATATTTTGGGAGAAAATAAGAGAATGCAGCAGTAGAAAGATTACTTTAAAATACTACTGAACACAATAAATATGTTCCTCTTTTAGCAGCTTTTGAGAATACACATTTCAGCAATGTTAATTTTGTGATTGTTATAAACATGAAAGAACACAGTCATCGTCAAAACTCAGTAACTTTAGATAAAATTTTATAAATTATATCTTCATTGACTTTCCTCCCTTCTTACCTTCTTTCCTTCCTTTTACCCATTTTTCTTTATTAAATGAGTGGATACATGTGGAATTATTACAGTAGAAACTGCAATATATATTCAATAAATGCTATCCATTATTATGTGTTCAAAATATAATGTAAGAAATATTCCATATCTTGATTAAAACAGGATAAAGAAATATAACAATATGACTCTTAAAAATCTTTGGTGATGATAGCAAATACAATGCCAAATCTTAAACATAAATCTATCACTTTTATAAATAATTTACTTTTTTAACCCATAAAGTTGAAAAATTTAAAAGTCTGAGTGCTTAGAGATGCACTCAGTTGTGTATGTTATTTATGTTATTTACATAAATATTATGTTAATAAATGTTATGTTATGTATGCTATTTACAGTAATAACATTTTCATATTAACTTTTTCAAACTATTTAAAAGAAATAGGTTATGAGTTAAAAATGGACAGTCTTTGTGACGAATTAAATGCAAATGTTCAAACTAAGATGTTTGAATAGCTAATATTATCCACAATAGCCTGGGTCGCTCTTGCCTTTCCCATCTGCTCTCTTTTTTACCTTCATTTGAGTTGTCCTTGAAGGACCAGCCTAAGTGAAACACTTTTATTAAATCTCGTTCTGTAAAGATTCGACTCTCCAGAAAGCTCATAGCATTTGTAGACTTAATTTGACTCTGATAATTAAACAAATACTGCTTTAATTTTTCATATATGTGTGTTCTTATATATCTTGTAAAAGAAAAACATAACTTTTCTCATTGAATCATTATTTTTCTTCTTGCACACAGCAAATGACCAAGTACCTGGGATATGGTAGGCATTTACTGAAACAATATAGAATCATTTAAAACTTACTTAATTTTTAGCTTCCATATTTAATTAGTTAAAAATGTCTGGTCACTTTTACTTCTCCATTGTTTCAAAGCAGTCTCTTCATTTTCATTGCTATTGCCATTGTTTTCTTTTTATGCCATTATTTCTTGCAAAGGCTATTTCTAGATGCCTAATTGACTGTTTTCTTCCAATCTGTTGCTCAGTCTACAGTCAGAGATAGAATTGTAAAGTGTAAATCTCATATTTACCCTCTCTTGGATTAGTAAAAGATGTCACTATTAAAAAAAAAAGTCTGAAAACACAGTAATCTAGAAAAGAAAAAAAATCTCATATCTCTCTCAAATAACAGGACAGGCTTTTCTACTCACAGGATAATCTAGACAAGCAGGCTCCCATTTCATTCACACCACCATGTTGTGTTTCTGACATCAGAAAAGGAGAAAAGATAATGGAGAGTTTGCAGGTCCCTTTTTAGACATAACATATAATTTGCATGAATATCTTCTCTTTACCTCCCATTGGTCAGAAATTATTCACCTGGCCACACTCAAATGCAGTGTCTAGATCAGTGGTTCCCAATTTTTATTTTTTTGGCCATGCCCACCCAAGCATCTCTAAATCCTGATGCTCCCCTGTGATATATAATTCTTCTTATTCAAAAAGTAAACTCATATTCATGTGGAGAAAGCCTAAAAGTTATTTGGTTTAAAAAACCAAAGAACATGGCATCCATAAAAGAGAAAAATAAAGGGACAAAAGGACATGTGAAATACTGAGGAAGAAATCACTAAGAAATTGTTAAAAAATAATAATACGAAGTGACAAAAATAACAAATAAAGTTTTAAAACATGTAATAGACAACTGAAATGCATAAATATATCACAATATGTATTTATATACTGTATGAGGCCCCTAGAACCATAAGAAATACAAAAAAATCACTGTTAATAACTAATTCTCAATTGCCTCCCTTAAAAATCAAATTGCTCCCCACAGTGATGTTTGCCCACATTGGGAACCACTGCTCTAGATGATGAGCATTCTATTTCAAAATTTTTAAAGAAAAATTTACTCAAACATTGCACCCAGCTTTTCCATCTAGGTCAAGGACAGTCAGGATCTTTAGGTGAAGAATAGTTCATTCCATCAGGTTCAAATGTGGCTCCTTATACAGTACTAGAGTCCCGGTGCACAAAATTCGTGCACTGAGGGGGAGGGGTGTCTACCCTTTCCAATCTGGGACCTGAAGGGATATGGCCTAAACCAGTAGTTGGGCATCTCTCTCACAATCTGGGACTGTTGGATCCTAACTGCTCACCTGAGAGCCTGCTTGATTGCCCCTAACCACTTCTGCCTTCCAGCCTGATCACCCCTAACCACTCCCCTGCCAGCCTAATTGATGCCTAACTGCTCCCCTGCCAGATTGCCCCCCAACTGCCCTCCCCTGCCAGTCCAGGTGCCCCCAATTATCCTCCCCTGCTAGCCTGGTCGCCCCCATCTGCCCTCTCCTGCAGGCCTAGTTGCCCCCAACTGCCCTCCCCTGCCATTTGGGTCACCGCTAACTGCTTTCCCCTGCTGGCCTGGTCGCCCCCAACTGCCTTCCCTATAAGCCTGGTTGCCCCTAACTGCCTTCCCCTGCTGGCCATCTTGTGGTGGCCATCTTGTGACAACATTGGGGTGGCCATCTTGTATGAGGGTGTGATGGTCAATTTGCACCTTACCTCTTTATTATATAGGATTATAGCAACCCATATTTAATATAAGAGTTTATGTGTTTTTCATAATGGAGTATGAGCAGAGTAACTGCATTAAATTCTTCATTCAGAAAACTGGAAGAATGTGGAACACATAACATTTGCTATTCTATAGTAGTTATCAAATTCTGCTTGGTAAAAATTGTGAAAAATTATTCCTTGGCAGCTACTAAGGCCATCTGCTGCCTCAGTTGCTGCTGCTTGTACATTATTATCCGTGAACACTTCTGCAGCTGGCATTGGAGAGCATGCCATACTAAGGCCTGCCCAACTTCGTGCTGGTACATATTTGGTATCCCCAATGTTTTTTTGCAGTTTGAAAAGCATAGACTTTTACAGGCCAGGATTGTGGTTTCTTTGGCAACATACTTCAGCTCTGTAGGCTTGCGAATATAGTTTCCAGTTGGTTCCATGTACAAGTGCCTATAGCTATATACTTCATCCACACAGGTTTCCCAAGCCTACATCTCAGTGTCCCAAATATCCTCCTCTTCTTCAGGCTATTTGTGATTACCTGGATCCCATTCAAAACAAGATGTTTTGTGAAACTAGAACAACTGGGATCTAATAATTGCTACTGGGCTAATTCCCTCTGGGTAGCAAAAGACATTTAAATAGAAGCTCTGAAACAAGCTTGAGGTCACAATTATAAATTCTACTGTTTCAGGTGAAGAATTAGTTCATTACACCAACACTGCAAAACCACAAGTAATTGAATCCCAAGTCACTTTATAGTACAGGCCATGGGCAGAAATAATCTTCCATAGAAGAGCTATATCCCTTGCAATTTCTGCTTTGAATGCTCTAGTTCTTTCATGAGTTCATATTTTTTTATCATACCCTGCTAAGAGCTAAGGATAAAAAAAATCACAGATATTTTAACATTTTTCTAGCCATTTCTGAGATACAGATTATGTAGAAATGTGATCTGCCTTCCAAATTGTGATAGGAGATTGTTTTAACAATGTGCTCCAAAGCCAACCAGGATCAAAAGCTTTCCAGCCTGTGGTGTCTCTGTCCTTGCTGTCCAGTTGTGATTACTAAGCTAATGTCATATACTTTAGGATTTTATTATAAAACCACCTTACTGACAGGTACATTTTTTATGTTCACAGGATGTATTTTTTTTTTACAACTCTAGACTTCCAAATACAATGGTTTAAAGGAAATAGATGTGAATATCTTTCTCAGCAAAATAGTTCAGGGGTTGGTGAATCCTTCAGAAACAGGCTGCTGTTCCCAAACATTTCCAGGAATGCAGATTCCTTCTATCTCCTTCCATCTGTTTTCCATGCAGGTGTAGCTCTCATATACATGACTGAATAACATGGTTGACCATGACCAGAATAACATCCAGGTTCTCAGGAAGAGCGAAAGTGAGTGGAGGTATGTAGAGAGCGCCTGGGAAGGCACATGGGCATTCTTCCTTAATCATTGTCAGGTGAACCCAAGACCACAGGCAAAGCCAAGTCTTGGATACACATCTTACCAAAAAGGCACATGTGTTCCCAGCATTGACTCTTATCTTTGCCCAGGTGTCAGGGGGTGGGATTGAAATGTAAATCCAGTCTAGCACCTGGAATGCTTGGGCCCACCCAAGCTCCTTTATCTTAAGTTTTGGTGAAACCTCCTGGTATTTGGGGAATAAATAAACATGCTGCATCAGCTCTGGGTCAGTCTCTCTCACTCAGAAGAGGAAGGTGGTCTCACAGGGTCCCAGCCTCTTTCCATGCTGGACTCAGAAAAGCAACCCCCGCCATAGAGGTAAGCACCTGCTTTTTTTTTTTTTCTTCTCAGTCCCCCACCACAAAGTATGCAATCGAGTTTCTCACATTTGGGGAAATCTCAGGGGTCAGCACATCCGGAGTGCAATGCATAAGCCTCGCCCTGGGAAAACCACCTTCGCGATCATGTATCTCCCCTGCCAGGTAAGTACAGCACCTGCTATTTAAGGCTGTGACTTGAACTTGCACATGTCACATTTTGCTCATATCAAGTTGTCAAGAATTTTAGTTTATAGGTATATCTGTGAGAAGGGAGGCAAATAAATAGTCTTCTAGGTTTTCTGTTACTAGTCGGTATCATAGGGAAGGGGTCATCCCATTAATAAAGGAAGGAAAAAGATGTTTGAACAATAATTAGACTATAAACTCAAAACCTAGTCATTTCCATTCCATGAGCTCCTGATAGAATAAAAAGATAAAATGCACACTACTTAGCATTATGTACTGTCTATATGGTCTCATAGTCTGGTCTGTAACACATAGTCCTCTGCTCTGGATTAACATGTATAGACTGTCCCCAAAACTGTATTCATGCTTAGCAGCTGCTAGCTCAATTGATGTTGCTTTCTTTTCAGATTTAACCCAGTGAAATTAATAATTATTCAAAGTGTGTATAATTTTTTGGGGGTACACTCTTTATATTTAAGCATTTTAACCATGGCAAATTACATAGGAATGAAACTTTTGAATATGTTAGTCAAGTTATTGGAATTTAGTGTGAAAGCATTACATTATTTTATATACAATTAATAGAGAGGAAAAAACAAGATTTATTTTTTATGTTTAAAGTTCATTCAACATATAATTTCAAATTTGAATCAGATTTAAATCTTTCAGGAATTGATAGGGATTCTTATATTAGAAGGATAATATTTGATTAAAGGTACATCTTATTAATGAGTTCAATAAAATAAGGCTTATAAGCTTTAAACATCAACAGCTACATCACAGAAAACAGCCTTTTGGCAAACTTAACTTTTATTCTTTGTTAAAATATTTTGTTTTTAAGATATGTAGTACTTGGACTCTAATGACTTGCATATATTCTTATGTGTGTTTTTCTTGTTTGTTTTTTTGTTTTGTTTTGGTTTGTCATTCCCCTGTTACATATATATATATATATATATATATATATATATATATATATATTTTGTGTTAAGATTCAATTGCTTTCAATTTTTTAGAGAGAGGACCTGGTTTCTATTTTCCTTTTTATCAATATTTTCGATGTGCAGATAAATATTCATAATGTTTTATAT
Organism: Vespertilio murinus; assembly: GCA_963924515.1. Classification (NCBI taxonomy): domain Eukaryota; kingdom Metazoa; phylum Chordata; class Mammalia; order Chiroptera; family Vespertilionidae; genus Vespertilio; species Vespertilio murinus. The sequence goes on from OZ004707.1 coordinate 73,314,534, forward strand.
AATTTATTGATTTTTATTACTATAGTTTTACATTCATGTGTATTATTTTTGTGATACCCCTTGTATTCCTATTTATTGGTTTACCTACAAGCTTTGGTCAAGCACATTTTCTGATAGCTTCCCAAGAAAGGGAGAGCAGGGAATAAAATTTTGATATTTTATTTGTCTAAAATTAACTTTATTTGGCTCTATTGTTTGGTTTATGATTTTTGTAATTTAAAGATTCTTAAGATAAAAATAATTTTACTTCAAACTTTTGAAGGCAGTGTCTCCCAATGTTTTGTGAAATTTAATTCAATTATTAAATATTTTACCATGACCTCATTTTTACCTTGAAAAATTATAGATTTAACTACTTAATTCTATTGATCTGAAATTTCAAAATTATGTTAAACACACATCTATTTTTATATGCATTGCATTTGGGCTTGATAGAATATTTCCATCTGAAGTTGTATGCCCTTGAGTTCTAATAAAGGTTATTAGAATATTTTACTGGAAATTTCCTGCCCATTATGTCTTTTATAACTCTTACTACTCAGTTGTTGCAATTGTTTTCTTCCATATACTAACTTTTCTTTACTTCTCTTTTTCTATTATTTTTTCCCTTTGGGAGATTACATTTAACTTCTGATCTCTTTAATTAATTGATTTTTATAGAGTTTCATCTTTTATAATTGTAATTGTCAATTGATGTTTCTTGTTTGTTTGTTTTCTTTTTCTTCATCTCTTCTTATGGTAGCTTATTCTTATTTTGTAATGCAATATATTATCTCTCTGATAGGTAATTAAGTTGTCTTTGACATTTTTTTTTTCACATTGAATGACTCTTGTGATTTCTTTTGCTTTCTGTTTTTCATTGTTTTAGAGGTTTTTATTTTTTAAATTCATATTTAAGTTTTAACATATACAACATAATTTAAATTTTTCTATGGGTGGACCCTGTTTGTCAAAGTGGTGAGAACATTTGTACTGTCTTTTAAAATTCTTTTTAAAAAATATATTTTATTAATTTTTTACAGAGAGGAAGAGAGAGGGATAGAGAGTTAGAAACATCAATGAGAGAGAATCATCGATCAGCTGCCTCTTGCACACCGCGCACTGGGGATGTGCCCGCAACCAAGGCACATCAAACCCAGGACCTTTCAGGCTGCAGTCTGACCCTCTATCCACTGAGCTAGACCGGTTTCGGCTGTCTTTTAAAATTCTTATTTGAACTCCACATTGTAGTTCCTATAAGCCTTTCCACTTCTCCAGAGAGGGAACTTGTACTCTGTTGTGACAATGTTGAGGGAGTTATTGGACAAGAAGGGGAATAAGGAGAACAGGAAAGAACACCATTGCATTCTGAATACTTGTAAGGGCTGAGTGGCCACCCGATTAATTATGCTGACTTTCAGCTTCTCTCTCTTGCTCCATCCTTTACCTCCGATCTTCTCTGAAACCTCTAAAGCTCCACTTCTCAATCACATCCCCAGGGACTGGTGGTGAAAAGGAAAGCATCCAGGTCATGTTGGCTCCCAATCTACTTCAGCAACATGGATTCAAACAAGCCCTTTCTTTTTAGCATCTCTGTCCACCTCACTCTTGAACCTTCTGTAGAAGTTGCTCCATCCAATTTTTGAATTTCTGGAATGTGAAATAATCTTTCTTATCTGTGTTATCATCCTCTGCATGTCTCATTCATTCACTTTGCTCTTCACATTGGTCAAAAGTACAAAAACCCTTTAGTTTTATCAATTATTGTTCCTGGGTTATTTTATCACCTAGGAATGACTTTTGAGACTAAAATATGTTTTCAATGAAGGAAAGACAGTTATTTGTGATAACTATGAAGTGATATTTGTCTCCTGTTACATTATCTTTCACAACTAAAAACAAAAAGACTAAACAAAACATTCTTATTCAAGAATCCCTTTAAGATAAGTAAATCAAAAGTCACCTCATGAGCATACTCATTCATTCTATGGCTATATTCTGACTAATGAGTTAGACATTATACTGCTAGCTGAGGATTCAAGTGTTAACAAGGTGCTTTGCCATCTGGTAAGGGGTACAGATAATTTAACAGGTAATACATTCTAGTGTGGACATGGAACATTGTTTTATGGGAGCTCATTAGAACAGCATCTAGCACATAAAATTATGTCTTAGCAGACATTTAAATGATGAGTATGAGTTAGGTTAATTTCAGAGAGAAGGAATAATACAACAGAAGTGTGGAAAGACCTGAGAGAAATAATGAAGCAAGTTCAACAAAATAGAAAAAAGTTTAGTGAGGTTTTTGGAAACTGGGACTCAGAGATGAGGTAGGGAAAGAAGCCTGAAAAGGTAAGTGGGGTTCCAGCTCTCAGTGCCAAACCTAATGTGATGGTGTTTGAATAGTTATGGAAGAAATGAGGCATTCTCTGAGGTGAAGTAGATGATATTGAATGGAAGAAAGGGTTCAAAAAGGTAAGAAATGTTAAAGCATAATTAATATAATCTAGCATAGATATATTGGAGGACTATGATAGAATTATAACAAACTAGAGGCCCGATGCATGAAATTTATGCATGGAGGTGAGGGGTCTCTCAGCCAAGCCTTTACCCTCTCACAATCTGGGACCTTTCAGGGGATGTCCCATTGCTGGTTTAGACCCAATCTCTGCAGATCAACTGCCTATCTAATCTACCCTAACCACTCACCTGCCTGATCACCCCTAAATACTTGTCTGCCTGCATGATTGCCCCAAACTGCTTGCTGGGGTTTGGGGCCAACAGGGGCAAGGGGTCATCATCATTCTGCTTTCTGGTAGTTCTTGTCGTTCTATCCTTTCAGCTGCTGAGTTTTTGTTATGTAGAATAATCGAAATAATTATATAAATGACTACCATCATTTTAATAATGCACAATTAAAAATGGTTAAAATAAGAATATTTAAAAATTTTTCTTTTTCACTCACCTTCATGTTTAAAACCAATCAATTTCTATCTTTGTAAATTGCCAGTAGCAATTAGAGAATAAGTTTGCCTGGGTAATTGGATTTTGGGAAACCTATAGCTTAACCTATTACTTTTCTTGAGTTTGACTAGTAGAAGAACAACCCTGGCCGAAACTGGTTTGACTCAGTGGATAGAGCTTCTGCCTGTGGACTGAAAGGCCCCAGGTTCGATTCTGGTCAAGGGCATGTCCCTTGTTGTGGGCACATCCCCATAGGGGGTGTGAAGAGGCAGCTGATTGATGATTCTCTCTCATCAATGTTTCTAACTCTCTATCCCTATCTCTTCCTCTCTGTAAAAAATCAATAAGATATATTTTTTTAAAAAAGAAGAACAACTCTGAATGAATAGTGGTGGTGGGACCTCTAAAATTCATTTTCTGGTGGGTATAATCTTCTAAATATATTTCTAGGAGATTGTGATTCATTGATCATAGATATTCAATATAACCATCAATAAATGAACTACATTACCAATAGCTGTGAAACTAAAAATCAGCAGACTTTATTTTACCACACAAAAGGTCACCCCATTTGGCAAAATATTAGACACAATATAAAAATTTTATGAAAATGGCATTTATCTTAGAAATAATCTTTAAAATAAAAATGCAAAAAATAGAAATATTTCTGATGAACAATGAGCAAATTATTGTGACACTTAAAACATAAGAGAATTTTGCCGAAACTGGTTTGACTCAGTGGATAGAGAGTCAGCCTGCGGACTGAAAGGTCCCTGGTTTGATTCTGGTCAAGGGCATGTACCTTGGTTGCGGGCACATCCCCAGTAGGGTGTGTGCAAGAGGCAGCTGATCGATGATTCGCTGTCATCGATGTTTCTAACTATCTCTCTCTCTTCCTATCTGTAAAAAAAATATCAATGAAATATATTAAAAAACAAAAACATAAGGGAACCTTGATAAGAAAAATGTTAAGTTGACTATGGCATATAAATTCAGTTAATGTTGCATTATTATGAAATGGAACAAATTAACCCAGAATTTTTATTTTTTATTAGAATCCTAATCTCAGTTTTAGAATAATTTCTTCCATAGGTCATCCTCATTAAGAGAAATTATGAAGTGAAAGGTTATCTCCCTCTCCCAAACTGGTGGGTGGAGCTAACACATGACTGGCACCTGCCACAGAGACATCTCCAAGACAGTGAACCACCAATCAACATGGGACAAAGTGCCCTTGGGGCCCATCCCTTCCTCTTCCACCCTGGGCCCAACCCCCTCCCTTTCCGTCCTTTAAAAGGGACCCCAGGCTAGACACGTGCTGCTGTTGGATGTTGACCGCCATCAGCCCAACTGGGTCTGATTCCCTTCCCCCTCTCCCCCCAATTCTGATCTTTACCTCGGTAATGGCTTACGCCCATTACCGGGGAATAAATGTTACTTTAAAATTCCCTGTTATGTTTCCTGTTTCCTTTCAAACCTAACATAAAGTAATAGATAAATTAGTAGAAAAAAAGACCTACCTTATATACCATCCTCTATATGCTCAGTAGAGAGGAATTTAATGAATATTTTTAAAATTTCTTTATTGATTATGGTATCACCTAATTGTCCTCACCCCCCCATTCCTATCCCAAACCCCTCCACACATATATCCCCAAACCCATGTTTTAATGCATATTTATGTTATTAAATCCCTAGTGACAAAAATGAGATCTATGTTTGTCTACATATCATACATTCAGAGAATTAACAACTATCTAAATCAGTAACAATCCTGTTATCATGCAATCATCAAGCAGCTGAGTCAGGGTTAGGAGCCGGTCTGACTTCCTCCATTACTCATACTCTTTCTATCATCCCATGCTGCTCATCTTCTTTTAGATGACCTCAGTAATGACTAAATTGGAAGAACAATGTCAATTTTCTTTTAACTTTTTAATTAAATTTCTGAATTTTTCTGTGTTTTACTTCAGTATTACTTGCATATTTACTAACCATTGATTCCTTCGTACAAACTATTTGTTGAATAAATTAGCATCACACATTGTCTCTGCCTCAAGGAAACTTTTTCTGACTTGAAAGTTAATTAATGTGAGACGAGAATAAAGTGCTATCATGAGTGTATATTATCAAAAGCTAATGACATTGTACACATAGGCATGTTTTTGGAGTTTCAAAAGGGAAAAGATAAATGTGCCTAATCGGGCACAAGAAAATTTTTTTTTTTAAAGAGGAAACTTTATGAAAATAAATATTTCCCAATGCCTTCCAGGAATACTCTTATAGAATTTGTCTGTTTAATGACCCCAATATATTTTACTTTTTATCATTGAGCTCTCTTTGGAGTTTAATTCATATTGCATGTGTCACAGTTGGGTTCGAACATTGCATGCTCGAACAGAGCAGCCATGCCACTGCGTCTCTCTTCCCCCGGCTCCGCACAGCTGGTGCAGAACTGGGCGCGGCCTCCCACAGCTGTGGACTGACATCTAGATTCTCTGGCTGCCAGCAGCCCTGCGGACCCCCTTCCACAGCTCAGTGTTACCTGTGACCCCATGGGGCACGACCTGGTGCAGCACAGTTTCCTTCCCCTTCTAGTCCTGGTGGTGGCACGTATCTCTCTCCAGCCCAGATTTCCAATGTTACCATGCTCCAAGTGACCTCCGACCTTTCTGTCCATGGGTTGCCTCACCAGCTGTGTTTAATTTGCCAATCCCAGGTGGATATTATTCGATTCAGCTGTATCTTCTATCTGCTCCATGAGAAGGCACAGGACCTATCGGCCTATTTTGCTGCCTTTTTCTCTCCCTCTCGGGTACACCAGCCCCCAAAACAGTCCTACAGAATATAACTGCCCCCCCCCACACACACACACACACACACGCCCCACAGGTCCACCCACTCCTCTTTGGTTCTCTCACTCACTCACATGCTCCTCCTCGCTGCCACCCTGCAGGCCGCCAGCTTGAATTCCCTGAGCCATGTAATCCTGAAGAACCACCCATATCAGACGATGTACAGGATTGCTTAACATCAACCACCAGCATTTAAGAATTAGTAACGGAGACTCCTGAACAACTGGTGAAAATTATCCTCTACACTGCCACAGTAAGCAAGGCGAATTTTCCTTTTGACATGTTCCAAGAGGTTAGATTCTTTATGTGCCCACTTTACATAAATAACTGGGAGTTTAATTTTTTAAATATATTTTATTGATTTTTTACAGAGAGGAAGAGAGAGAGATAGAGAGTTGGAGACATCGATGACAGAGAAACATCGACCAGCTGACTTCTGAACACCCCCTACTGAGGAGGTGCCCGAACCAAGGTACATGCCCTTGACCAGAATCGAAACCAGGGCCCTTGAGTCCGCAGGCCAATGCTCTATCCACTGAGCCAAACCAGTTTGGGCTGGGAGTTTAATTTTTGACTCTCCTCCAATTCAGTAGATCATCTTTTCAATTCTATATTAATTTGTTTCCTCTGTCTATATTTGCTTGTCTCATTGGGCATCTTTCTATACATTCTTGGTATATCTTTAATTTTTAACTTACTTTCCATTTGTTTACAAAATCTCCGTACCACATTTCTTATGCAAAATTCATGTTTGACTTGTTACAAAATTTTCCTAACAATCTCATATATTATTCAGGCTAATATGAATTCTTTTCAGCTTTTAACAAAGATATGCTGATCATTGGAGGTCTAAACTGCTCTTGTCATTATTTTTCTGGCAAGGACAGATTCTGATACTCCAGACCCTGCTGACAAATTTTAATGCCTAATCCCCACGCAAATCCTCCACCTCTTCTTTTGTTGGCTTTTTCCCATATTCATTTTGAGGATTCCAACAAAGCAGAAAAAGTTACTTAAATATTCTGCTTCCCACCAGAGTCCTCAGAACTTTTTCATTGCTCAAAGATATATTTAACTTTCAAATTATTTTGAATTCATCAGAAAACTCATGATTTTAAATCAGGAAAAACGGATTTTAACAATTCAAATATAATTTAATCAGGAAAATGTGTGGGTATTTTCCAAATGTACACTGAGAAAGGATTTCCAAAGCTTTCCCATTCAATAAAGGCTTATTGATTTTGAATTAAAAATACTTAATTTCACCACTAAGTATATTTCAGAGTTTTACCACAGATCAATTTAGACAATTTTATTCTAAAAAGCAATATGATAAATAATGAACACTGTACTGCACGTTTTTTCTTTGGGTTGTTCACAATGAAGACCAATTAAAATGAGAATCAAAAATTTGACAGGATATTCAAAGAATCACTATTCATTTTATTTTTCTTAGAGCAAAAGCTGTATATTTCTTAAATTTAAACACTATAATATCAACCAAAGAGTTTGTATGCATATAACCATAACCAATGGACACATACAATAGGAGGCGTGGGTGAGGCCAGGGCTGGGGGGCAGGGGCAGGCTGGCAGAGGACAAGGGGGCTGTGGGGGGAGAGGGGGACATATTTAATATCTTAAATAATAAAGAATTAAAATAACTATAATATCAGATATGAAAATATAACATGATTATTTTAAAATATCATAACAATTATAAATTTGGAATAGAAACAATGTTAAATATGATATTATCTAATTCTTTATTTTAGACATGATACAATTAAGGCAGAGAATAAATTACACAAGAAAGTAGGTCTTTATTTGATGAACTCTGAAAATCTAGGTTACTGTTTTCATACAAAAATCATTTCATTGATTTTTTTTCTAATGTCTTATAGCATTTTATCTATGATATAATATTTTAACTTTATATATAAAATTATTATATCTACAATTACATATCATTATAGAACACTGCAATATCTTAGGGAAAATTACAAATTATTAGTATAATTGTAAACAAGTGGTTTTTAGATATAGATTTCTTTATTTTATGGCTTCTTAATTCATTAACTAATTATTTTTATTGATTTTAAAGAAAGAGATGATGGTAGAGAGAGAAATACAGTCTTACCAGCTCAGAGCTAGATATAGATTTTTAATTGATTATTCCAAGTACTTTACATTTTTAAAAAATATATATTTCCTAGAAAATCATGTCTGATTTCTAAAAAAATATATTGAGATGGCAGTTAATATATTTTCCACATTTCTTTTCCTACTTTCCTGTTTTCAGTTATTTGATGAATATTGGTTGTTGGCATATAATGCAGCCAATGTATATCTGCCTTTTACCTTGCAGTGGTTCCCTGAGAGTCTTAGGAAATGTGATGGTAGCACAAGTAAACCAATGTGTGTATTGAAATATGTACTTTCCCTGATAGATACTGAACTAGGCATGCAGAAGACAAGTAATACTAAAATCTGATTCAAATTAGAAATGTTTATAATTAAATTTACATTTGTACTTATTTTTACATTTATATGTTTTTATTTGCTGTCTTTAATGGAATGAGTTATAAGTGCCCTGGCTTTTGGGTATATAAGCCTAGGCTTTTAAAATGTTCTTCCAATATCATAATGAAGGAAAAATTAGAAATTCATATATTCATTTTTCTTTAACTTTAATTTGTAAATATTTCTAGTAGATTTTTAAATACTACTATATTTAATCAAGAAACCTACATATTATAGTGTACTTTGTGACATGGACATATTAATAAAAATACATAGTCATCAAATTATTATAAACAATTTTATAATTAACTTTTGAAAACAATTGAGTTTATTAGTAATGATATAATGATACTTGTTGGATTCTTATGGCATGCCAGAAGTATAATAGTCACAATTAGTGAATAAGCATACCTCAATACCATTTTGCATAAATGAGAAAACTGAGGCCAGGGTAGTAATTTCTCTTAATTTAAATATTTTATAAAGATTGGAATTAAATTCATAATTCAGTAAGTCCAACTATGGGTTCATTTCTGGCTTCTATGAGATGAGAATTAATATAAACATTATTTTAATCCTTTTATTTTAATAAAAATGGGGGTTTCTTCAATGAGTATATATTATTTTGTAAATGAAGGGAAAATATCAACAGTGGTGCCCACAACATTTTTTCAGGGAATAAAAAGGAACTTTACTCAATTGTTTATAGAAATTTAAAGAATTAGATTCAAATTGAGCATGTGAAGTAAACAGATGGCACTGTGAAATTGTTTTTATTTCTGTTTGCTTAACTTTGAGTTTGTACTAATACTATATTTTAAAGAATGATACAGCTCTTTCCAGAAAATAAATTCCCAATTTCAAGTGATTAGTAATTGCAAAATGTTCTTTATTTTATGTGGCTATGTTTTGGAGTGCAAATACCAAGAAGTGTCTCAATTATAAATTACTAGAGGCCTGGCACACAAAATCCATGGGCAGGTACAGTCTCTAGGCATGCCTGCAATAAGGACCATCTTCCTCAGCTGCCTGCAGCCTCGCTCACCCCCACCCAACCCTGTTTCCCCTTTCACCATAGGGTGATCAGTGTTGGACAGCCTGGGGAAGGAAGGGGCCAAGAGGTTGGCTGTTCCTGCCTGTTTCTCAGCCTTGACACCACAGCGGTTGGCCATCAGATGATCAGAGCCTGCTGGCCGGGGAAAGGGACCAAAAACGTGGTCAGTGCACCTCATAGTGTCTGGTCCAGTGATCATTCTGGTTGTTCTGCTATTAGGGACAATTTGCATATTACCCTCTTATTATATAGGATAGAGGCCTGGTGCACAGGTGGGGGCCAGCTGGTCTGTCTTGAAGGGGGTTCTGGATCAGAGTTGGGGGAGCCCGCTGGGAGATGAGGCCACTGGGGCAGGGGCCATGGGGTTTGTAGGCTGGTCCCTCCCCCAATCAGGATGGGGGTTTCTTCTAGGGGGAGGGCTGGCCTGGGTATGGGTTCTAGGGTGGTTTGCAGGCTGGCCAAGGGTAGTATGAAAATTGACTCTGGCTTTGTCAGGAAGGACTTCCAGAAGACATCAGATCTAGCTAGCATATTACCCTTTTATTAGTATAAATAGCCATAGCCATCTTTAGAGAGGTTTAGTTTCCAAAGGAGGTGAAAATACACTAGGTTGATTAAAAACTCACTGTAAAATAGGCATCTCAGGTATAAGAATTGTGTTCCTGAAACTATAATCAATATATTAAAACTATAATTCATGTTTGGATTCATAGTTCTGCAAATTTTCCATCATGGAATTTCCTTTCTTTTATGTGTTTTCTGAAGATGAAGGTAAACACGAATAGCAACAATGTAAAACTTAAGATATAATTGAGACTTAGAGTTAATTTAATTCATTCCTCAGCTCTTAAGATTGTTTCAGAATATGAGGTATGTGTTGAGTCAATAAAAAATGATCAGAGACTGGTACTTTGCCAGAACACTGCACAGGAACAAAGTTCACTAAATGTCATTGTTGTTTGTTTGTTTGTTTATATATTTTTATTGATTTCAGATAAAGGAGAGGGAGGAAAGGAGAGGGAGAAAGAGATAGAAACATCAATGATGAGAGAGAATCATTGATTGGCTGTCTTCTGCATGCCCACACTGGGGATCAAGTTCGCAACTGGGATATGTGCCCTTGGCTGGAATCAAACCTAGGACCTTTCAGTCTACAGGCTGACACTGTATCCACTAAGCCAAACCGGCTAGGGCAGAGTTCACAAAATGTTTATATAAATACTAGAGGCCCACCCAGTGCATGAAAATTATGCATGAGGTGGTCCTCTCAGCTCAGCCTGCACCCTTTCCAATCTGGGACCCCTTAGGGGATGTCTGATTACCAGTTTAGGTCTGATCCCAGGAATCGAGCCTAAATTGGCAGTGGGATATCCCTCTCACAATCCTGGACTGCTGGCTTGCTGGTTCCTAATTGCTTACCTGCCTACCTGCCTGCCTGCCTGATTGCCGCTAACTGCCGCTCCTGCCAGCCTGGTTGCTGCTCACAACACCCCTCCCCCCCTGCCGGCCTTGTCACCCCTCACAGCCTGCTAACCACCCTGCTGGCCTGGTTGTAGGCAGCCATCTTGTGAGTGCGTGAGGGTTAATTTAAATATATTTTTTATTGATTATTTTACAGAGAGGAAGGGGGAGGGATAGAGAGTTAGAAACATTGATGAGAGAGAACCAACATGAGCTGCCTCCTGCACACCCCCTATTGGGGATGTGCCCACAACCAATGTACATGCTCTTGACCAGAATCGAACCTAGGACCTTTCAGTCTGTAGACCGACACTCTATCCACTGAGCCAAACCATTTTCAGAGTGAGGGTTCATTTACATATTTCTTCTTTATTATATAGGATAATGACATACAAATAAAAGTATATACCAACATTGAATATGTTTACACATTTTGTAGTTCGATAAAATTCATAATTGAAATATAATGCAATCTAAGTGCATGTTTTAATCTGACCAGACAATCAGATACACACACACTGCATATAATAAAACACCTGAAAATAAAATGACAAATACATTTTTCTTAAATATCTAAGTTTAAAGTCTAATCAAGTTAATAGAGACAGTCTGAATTCAAGTCTTAAGAAACTACAATATGTGTTGACTATTGTAATATGTAAATACTCTACCAGGGTCTTAGGATGAAATGTACAACATTGAACTACATACCAATAGACTTTGGGAGAAAGGAACTAAAATGGAGGCTGGGGCAGAGATCAAGAAGTAAAAAAAAAAAACAGAGAGAAAGTGAGAGAGGGGCTCAGGAGTAATGAATGGTGTGCATGTGTGTTTAAAAAAAGAAGGGCAGCAGAACCACATTTCCTGCATTTCTCCATACCAGCCAGTTGTTCATTCCCAAAGCTTTCTCCTGCTCAATTTATATTCTCGATGAAAAGTAAATCTTGTTAGCATGATATGAATGTTAACAAGTGCTTCAGGCACCTTACAGAAAATACCGCCAAATTAAAATCTCAGGAAGAAAACTCATTTCCTATCTTCACATAACTCTACCAGCTCTCGTCTATATTCCTAACTGGTAGTGCACATTTTAGTTTTAATATTTATAAAACTTTGCTTTTCTCCAACATCCCTGAAGAACTGTTAAAGGGAAGCAAGGCTTAAATTACATGCATTTTATAGGAAGACTCAGGCCCAATGTACTTGGAGGCAGAATGAAGAAAAAATAGACAAGGTAACAGAAAAGTCAAAAATGCATAAAAGACAATTATGAAATTTTTAATGACCTAGTAATAGATTATATTAAATTAACCTGATTCTTTTCATATAAAAATGCAAAATATGAGTAGGTGCTTGCATTTCACTCACTTTTGTTTAATAGATACTATTATAGAATGTTCATATATCTCAACTCCAAAATATTTTTTTTCTTGACTTTTTTTCCTTGGAAAATGATGAGGTAACTTAAGTGTGCTAGGTTATGCAAACAAGATATTTCATATATACATATACTATATATATGTATATATATATATATATATATATATATATATATATATATATATATATTTGAAACTGTTTCATATATATGATATAAAATTGTAGCAATAAAACAACAAACTAGTATTTTTGTGAATTTGCAGATTATGATCCTTAAATCTCAGACTTTTACCACCATGAAAAATTATAATAAAAATATTTAAAAAAAGATCTACCAAAATCTATTTAATTTTTCAACTATAGTCCAAAGAAATTAAGGTAAATATATTGTTAGTTATCTATCGTTGCATAACACATAACCACAAGTAGCAGCTTAAAACCACACATTTGTTATCTCAGTGTCTGAGGGTCAGGAGTGCAGGCACAACATAACTGGGTCTTTCTCTTAGGGGCTCACAAGCTGCAATCAAGATGTCAGCTGGGCTGTAGTATCATTTAGAAGTTATACTGGGGGAGACTGTTACAAGCTCATTCAAGTTGTTGGTAGAATTCATTTTCTCATAAAGATATTCCTAGGACACCGATTTTTACTGTTCATAGAAGCTGTCATATAAGATTCTCCAATGTGTTCACTTATTTTATTAAGCCAGTAGAAGAGTCTCTTGTTCTAGTCTGCTAAGACTGAGTCTTATATACTGTAACATCTTACCACCTTTGACAAATTCAATTAGATAGAAGTAAGTCAAAAATTCCCCACACTCACAGGCAGAGGATTACCCAAGGGTATAAACACAAAAAAAGATGGAAATCTTTAGGTGCTGGATCAGTTCTGTTCTCCATTACTACCAAAAGTCACAGAGCAAGTTAATGGAGAAACGACTAGAAACTCAGTGCTCTTGCAAGCCACATTACTGTCTCCTCCAGTATACTGCCTGTTTTCACAATCTCTGTTGTCCCTATAGCTTCTTTAGCCATTACAATTGATTTTCATAGAAAATTCTCTCATGTTTTTTGGAACAAAATATCAACATCCCATTACAACATATCATAAGGTAAGATTTTGCAAATTGTTTTTCTATTTTGACACTAAGGTAAGAGTATGAGACAATGTAGGGTTAGGAAAATAATCATTAACAAAATAACTTTTATTTTATAATATGTAAATATATATATCCCTTCTTTATTTATTGTAATTAACCTCCATTTTGTGGGCTCTGAATATTACTAAAATTGAATCAGATGAGTTTTAGCTCTGAATCGACTACATTGTTTCATTTCCTGTGGGGTTGAGAATAAGATGCCCTATTATGTTTGACTTGAAATTCACTATCATCTGATTGAAGGACCTATAGCAAATCCTTTAAACATTTTGAACCTCATATTTTTGTCCATAAGATTGCTTTAAAGATTAAGTCAGTCCCCTTATTGAAATATTTGTTTCATTTTTTTCTGATAGATCTCCCATTGTATGTAAATTGAAATGACTGAACTGCATTTATACTAAATTTTCTTCAGCCTCAATTATTAATCTACATATATAAAGCCAAGCAACTGAATGGCCGGTGGCTATGATGCACTGTGGAGGCCAAGCAGCCCAATCAGGGCGAGGCCTGCCAGGTAACTCTAAGCACCCATCCTCCCTTCTGGCCCCTCCCACAATTGCCCTCCCCCCTGCCATCCTGATCACTGAAATGTGACCTTCAGTGATTCTCAGTAAGTAAATGCTCTCCAGCCTTCATAGACCAGGAACCTGAATGATGAGTGATCAGGAGGAAAACTGCTCACGGACTGGACTGTCAGTCAGGTGTCCAGGAGAGGTGCCCAGCACAACCACCATCTTCCTGCGTTCTCTGTCCACTGCTACTACCAAAGAGGGCAGCCACATCACCCCACAGCCTCTCTTTAGAGGGTTTGTCAGCAGGGAACTAAGCTGCATCACCTGTCTAGGGAGAGACTTAGAGACGGAAGCTGTAAGTGTCAACTTATCCAAAAGCAAACAGCAAATGTGTATACAGCCTGCAAAGATTTTTGATATTAATAACTTCCCCTGACTGGCCCTGCCCTGACTGCAGCCCCCTCACTCTGATCAGGGGTGTGGACCAACTGTCTGTGTCCCCTCCTCCTGGTCGAACCCCGCTCATGCACAAATTTGTGCACCAGGCCTCTAGTAATCCTAAAAAATAAGGATTGGTACCTAGGATCTCTCCGAGGATTTAGAGGTCTCCTGAAAGTTCTTTGTGCATGTCAAGTGGTCCAAGTCAGTGCTTTCCCAGAATGGGGACAATGCCAAAATAAAAATGGAATATTTCAAGAAAAAATATATATCTTATACAGTTTTCATTTTGCAAATGGAACCCACATGAATCTAAGGCATGCATTAATGCATTGTTGTTTTCAGATTACTTTTTCTGTGTTCAGAGAATTATTTGGCCAGTTTTTTTTTTTGTTTTTTTTTTTTTTCTGGAAAGATACACATCACTTCTAGCTATGAACCGTTGCATCCAGGAACAAATTTTATTACATAACAGAAATTCCTTAACTTTTATTGATAATGTTCATAATCTTTCCTGAGTTCTTTTGTTCAAATTTGATGTCTTCTACTTCACATGTGTATGGAATATTTCTATATATGCATGGCATTTTCTTCTGCCCACTTCCAAATTCTTTGAGCCTCTGCAGATCATTTAAATAGCCCCACATTAAGACTAATTTATTTTTCCTATAACTTAATTTTTTATAGCCCAGTCATACTATAAATATTTGGAAAGTTTCCTGAAAATAAAGTCTCAAGAGGTTATGATTTAAAGTAATGAAATTTTATTTGAATGAGATACCTCATCCCTATTAAATTCTCTAAAAACCATTTACGTTTTTTTGTCAACTGTGTTTTGCCTGAAAGGAAGAAAGTAATTACTAAGAACAGGATTAGATTAGTTTGGAAAATATTTTCATGGAACCCCTGTAAGCATTTTAGTCAACTTTGAAACTATAGCTAAAATAAATGAGTTCTATTTCCCCTCCTGATTTTGTAGCTTCCTGGCTGCCAGAGAGTTATAGCACAGCGAGCGATGGTGCTGCTCACAAGCATGTTGGATTTCATTGGGTGCTGGATCATATCGTTCTTTTCTAACTATGTTGCTTTCATAGATGATTTGCCCTACTGTAAAATCATTAAGGATAGCCATTACGCATGCCACTCTTTTGTAGAGGATCAATATTTATAAAATAAAAGGCCCGGTTGTTTGCATTTAATTTCAGTCATGTTTTCTTTTGGGCTTTCAGTGTTTTGTTTCTATGATGCCAGAGTAACTCTTCATGTAATGAGATGGCACCTTGTGTAATGAGCTCCTGCTTGTTGTTATTCCTGGCAACAGAGCACACGAGGGCAGGGCCTGGTGAATACAGTGCATGCATGAGGTGCTCTTTCAACCTGCTGCGAGGCCTATTTGACAGAGGGAGAGCAATAGTTCGCCTTCTGCTTAGTCTCCAGGCAGATTATAGTGGCTCCAGCCTCTCTGTCTAGAGGCCTGGATCTGCTATGCTCAGTGATTCTTTCCTCGCAAATTCACTGGCACTTTCTAATCCTCGCGATCTTAAAAGCACACAGCAGAACATATTTACTTCTTATTATGTAAGTAAAAAAAAAATAAGACCGGACTAAAGGCAGCTTAACCCAATCCACCATGAACTCAATTTACATCATGCAAGCAGCATAGGCTTTTCAGCTGAACAACCTATGCTGAGTCAAATAACCAATTCTTTGCTTTTTGTTTAGTTGCATTTCCCAAGCAGTATGAATGCATTTAAAAATATATATATTTAATTTTACTAAATACCATTTCAACTGAATATACCTATGAAAAAATGAAAAAAAAATGTTGTTCTTTTAAGTTACCTGCTAGTAATTGACCATCTACCAATTGGTTGAACTGAATGAGGCACAATATTTGGTAAATTAAAATAAGCAGGGCAGAGAGGACAAGAGGACCTATGAAAACACAACTCAGAATATATTTTCACAGAAAAGAATATTTGATATACAAAATAGAAACCATTTGAATTGAGAAGAAAAAACAAAACAAAACAAACAAACAACAACAGAAAACAAGCATCTATAGGAAAAACACCAGAATGGCATTTAAAAGTTTAAAAATGCTATCCTATATTTTGAAAATTTGCCAAAAAGTTAGATAGTAAGATCTGGCTAGAGCTCTTTGGGACCTGGCAGGAAATAGAGATAGGTAAATTAATTTTTTTGGTTCCAATAAATTTGACATCACATATAATCAATGTACATTAAATATACATGCTATTTTACCATGCAATAAAAATATTATATTGAAATTTTATTGGAAAATTCTATACTATTTTTGCAACTTTTCTATGAATCTAAAATTAATTCCAAAATAAATAAATACATAAATAAATATAGATAGAAGGGAAATTCATTGCAATATTATAGTATATCAAGAATTATGTGAGCTGTCTTAAATGTATTAACTATACTAATAAAATAATAAATGGCATCTCACCCTCGTATCATCACAAGATGGCTGCCCCTATGTTGTCACAAGATGCTGCCCCCATGTCATCACAAGTTCAGTGGAGGGCAGTTGGAGGCCATCAGGGCAGCAGGGGAGTACAGTTGGTGGTGACTGGGCTGGCAAGGGAGCAGTTAGGCATCAATCGAGCCAGCAGGGGAGTGGTTAGGGGGTGATCAGGTTGGCAGGCAGAAGTGGTTAGGGGAAATCAGGCAGGCAGGTAGGTGAACGGTTAGGAGCTAGCAGTCCTGGATTGTGAGAGGGATATCTGACTGCCAGTTTAGGCCCAATAAACCGGCAATGGGATATCGCCCAAGGGGTCCCAGATTGGAAAGGGTAAAGGCTGGGCTGAGGGACACCCCTCCCCCCCAGTGCACAAAATTTTTATTTATGTTAAAATAATTTTGATAACTAAAAAAGGCATGCTAACACTAGAGTCTAAAAAGAATTGAACAGCAATAACAGCAACAGCAATAATAGAGTAAAAAAAAAATAAGTCCTTTATATATAATATGTTAAATTATGCCTTAACAACACTGTTGCATGCAAAACAACTTCCCCCAAATTGGCTAATATAACTGCTAATGTTTTCTAGATAAATTTACTCTAAGTTTAATGTATATGTATTCCATATATTTGTGAACATACAGAAAAGAATAAACTAGAAATCACCATAATCCTACTACTCAGAAATAATATATATTTTATTCTTTATATTTGTCTTTTGATATCCCCATGGTACATAGAAATAAAATTGAACTTCTATATACTGTGTGCCCAATTTTTTGTTTATGTTCTAATTACAGAAATCCTATATAATAAAGAGGGGGTATGCTAATTTACCTGTTATAGTGTCTGAGTCACGACCAGTCAAAGTTCCACACGCACTGGAGCTGGGGGGCCGGGACTGGGGTGGGGACTTGTGCCACCAGGACATGAGGCTGCCACCAGAGGCAGACCCCTATTGGAAGCCCATGCAGGCCCATGGCGCAGCCCAGCCTGGAGCGGGGCATCAGGACAGGAGTGGGGACTCAGCAGAGAGCTCTCAGAAACTCCTGTGCTGGGGTCTGAAGGCACGGAGGGGAAGGGAGAGCACACAGGTAGCTAGGGAGGTTAGGCCAGGAGGGGAGTGCAGATAGGCAGTTAGGGGGATCAGGCCAGGAGAGAGAGCAGATAGGTAGGCATATCAGACAAGGAAGGGCCATTAGGCTGAAAGGGGAGCAGTTAGGGGCATCAGGCAGGCAGGTGACAGTGAGCACTTAGGAGCCAGTAGTTCTGGATTTCGAGAGGGATCCCAGATTCGAGAGGGTGCAGGGACCTTAGCCAGGCTGAGGGACCCCCCCATGCACAAATTTTGTGCAGCAGGCCACTAGTTATATCTAAAAGCATTTCATAATTGTATATTTTTCTTCATTTTGTGTGGACTTATGTAACATATGCACATACTGCATATTTTAACATAGATTTCATCAGCTCATTGTGTTTTTCAGGTTGGTAATTTTTATTCGTTATGGCAGTGGCTTTGTATTAAGGTGGGTTCTATCCTGGGAACTCTAAATTATATAAGGGCAAACATCATGTCTTTTTTGTTACCTTTGTATACCCAGGACTGAGTGCCAATTCTAACATGACTGTGACATTCATACCTCTCCATATATCTGGACATTAATTTCAGTTCTTCCCAGATTTTTCTATCACTCTGTTTCTTATTTGTTATTTTGTTTTTGTGTTTGTTTGATACTAAATAATAATAATAATAATAATAATAAAATAATAATAGACCTTTTATAACCATTTAACAACATTTTTAGTGTTATATGATAAAGAGCTAATATGCTAATTAGACCAAATAGCAGAACAACTGTCCAATGACCTTTTGGACGAAGCCAGGGCGGAGGCAGCCACTGTGGCATGGGATGAGCCCTTTGCGCAAATTTCATGCATGGGGCCTCTAGTAATTTAAAAGATTCTGCACTGTAAGTTACTACATGTCATGTGAGCTCATATAGATAATTTCTTAACTTAAAATAGGATATTCTTTCTAAATTATTATTTAAAATAATTATTTAAATATTTATATAGCGCTGGGCCTGACAAGCAGACCTTGAGCAACAGGTAAATGATTACTCTGGCACACGTTTCTGTGAAAGAGATGCTAAGGGACTGCCCGGTTAAAGAAACCAAACAACCTCATTCGTCTACCTCTTCAGGTTTTTATTGTAACAGCAGCTTGAGAAAAAATTAATATTATATACTATTAGTAGGGCAAGTATTCTTGGGAGGACATAGAAATCAGCAGTACCCTTAAGAATAAAGATTAAGCATAAAGATTCCAGTAAACACCTGCGGGTCTGCATGTACACAGACTTGTTTGGAAAGGTTAAGGAACAATCAGGGGCAATTGCATTACAGACTTTCCAACCAAGTTTCCCATGCTCCCCACATTTTAGACTTTACAGTATGTATATTTCCAATTGCCCAACTTATCATAGACTCTTCAATTAGCAGTATATTGAATATTTCTTAAATTCATAATTTGAAAAATAAAAATATTTTTGACATGCATGTGAATTTCTATTACATTTTACCATAGTGGTTGTAGCTCAAGGGATAATAATAATCGTTAACAACAATTGAGCATTACAACATACCAGACAGTCTCTTAAGACCATTTTATTTTATCTCCTTTAAGTATCATACCAACCTTTGTGATAATTTCTGTTATTATTGCCATCCTATGAAGAGAAGTTAACTTGCCCGGAGTGATGTCAGTAAGCTAAGGACTTAACTTGCCTTTCTCCTCTCCAGCATCCCATGAAGACACTGTTAAAGAATAACAGAGGTCATTCTTGTTGACTTTAGAATCTTTGTTTAACATTTCGCTAAGCTGTCACTATTAGACACAGGGGATTAAGTAAGGAGTAAATGCATGAGTACTTTAGTAGGGAATAAAACAAATGTATTTATTATTTTTTTATTTTTTTATTTAAAAAATTGTTTTAATCCTTACTGAGGATATTTTCTTTCCATTTAGTTTTAGAAAGAATGGAAGGGAGGGGGGGAGGGAAAGAGGGAGAGGGAGAGAGAGAGAGAGAGAGAGAGAGAGAGAGAGAGAGAGAGAGAGAGAAAGGAGAGATTGGTTGCCTTCAGCTAATATTCTGACTGGGATTGGACCTGCAACCCAGATATGTGCCCTTAACCAGGGAATAAAACCCTCAACCCTTCAGTGTATCAGCAGATGCCCTAATCACTGAGCAATGCCAAGGTACAAGGATGTTTTATTGGTTATTTTTAGAAAGAGAAGAGGAAGGTGAAAGAGAGAGGAACATCAATGTGAGAGAGAAACATCTAACAGTTACATCCCACCCTGACCAAATATGGAAATCATAACCTAGATATGTGCCCTGATTAGAAATCAAACCAGCAATAATTTGGTGATGCCCCATCCAACCAAGTTTATTTTTTATTATCTATAACATTTAGAAGTAACTGAGAGGAATCAATTAAATAAATGTAAAAATATATACTGAGAATATTTTTTGAGAATATTTTGAGTTGTTTTGTGTTCTCAATGGTCGGTTAGGATTACATAGAGAATAAATTTTTGTAGTTGTGAGGACTAAAATAAAGTATTAAAGGTTTTTTATTTAATGTCCTAAAAAAGCAATCAAGAAATATTCTTGAAAATAAAAGCATAATTATCTCTGTAAAAGTGTTATTTTCATTGACCTCTTTTTGTGCAGTTTCCATTTGATGTGTAACCATTTACCGTATTTGCCGGCGTATAAGACAATTTTTTGGCCCTGAAAAATATGCCTCCAAGTGGGGGGTAGTCTTATACGGCGAGTATATAACAAACTCTGTATTTTTAGTGGAAATGTTAGGGGGTCGTCTTATACGCCCAGTCTCTTATACGCCAACAAATACAGTATTTTTCAGGGCCAAAAAATCGTCTTATACGCCGGCAAATACAGTATTTATCATCGATGTTCCCCACCAGACTGCAATTACATGAGAGGAGACAATGTTAATTTAAAATTGAAAAATTAGGAGGTATAAATAGATCAACTTACAGAATTACAATATATATCTTATAAACCTTAAATGAACCTAAAATGATAGTGCCATCTGATACACACTTGATACTTAATATAATTTATAATTAAATTCTTAAAATTGAGTGATGAATGAATGTGTACATACATACATACATACATACATGTTTGCATGTGTTAGTAAATGAAAACAAATGTCAATTATGAGACATTGTTATTGTATTGAGCTATTTTGGTCACTTGGTAATATGACCTACCTTAAATACTTAAACAGGGTATCCTCTCATGGAAAATGCAAATAATACTGTGTGGTTATGGAGATTCAATAATAAGATTATACCTGTGAAGTCTCCTAGCTCTATGTCAGGTATATAATAAATAGTAAGTACATATTCTGAAGAATTTGACCACCATAAGAAATCTAACTCCTGGTGTGGATTAGAAAATTCAATATATGTTCATATGTTTCTATTTTTTCATTTATCTTTGAGAGGAAGCAAGTTGTACTACTTGTATAGAACATGTAATATCTAACTTGAATAACCCTCATATATTTGATAAAATATTATTATTTTTATTAAAATATATAGAAAACACCTTAAATTGCATATTGTGGGATTATTTGTACTTTGTAAAACCTTCTTTTCAAAATTTGCCTTGCAAAGTTCTCTAACTAAATATGTTTCTAACAGAGCATATTTTTAAGTATGGTCTTGATGTCTTTTCACTACTAACTAAATTTTCTGCTAACATTTCCTTCTTCAGTCATTAACAATTCATAAATCATACTCACTGATTAACTTATAATAGTTTGACAAATTGAAATATTGGAAATCAAGGTAGAAAGCAGTATGAAAGTTGGCAATTAACTGCATTGTTTTATAATTAAAACATTAATGTTTTAATATATTTTAAGAATATTTCAAGTTATTAATCAAAGGAAAATATGAATTAGTGATACTTTATTATTAAACATAACTCTTTTTAGAAGTTGGAAAAAAGTTACGTTTGACTTCCTATACCATCAAATATCTTTATTTATGTGCTTATTTTCTCATTCACACTTGTGTTATTACAATATTCTGATGGTCTTCCTAATTTTCTAAATTCTCCCCTTTCCTTCTTCATTTGGATCTCAAATTTTATCATCCATCACAAGTGATAAAATCCTTGGTTTCTCCAGTTTTCAATGTCTTCATGCAAAGGAAAGTAGTTTTAAGATACCAGATGCAGGAGCTTATTATTCTAATTTTTAAAGAAACTTTTTATATATATATTATTGCCCTGACTGCTTTGCTCAGTGGATAGAGCATCGGCCTACAGACTGCTGGGTCCCAGGTTTGACTCTGGTCAAAGGCATATACCGTGATTGCAGGCACATCCCCAGTTCGGGGGTGTGCAGGAGGCAGCTGATTGATGTTTCTCTCTCCTCGGTGTTCCTAACTCTCTATCCCTCTCCCTTCCTCTATGTAAAAAATAAATTATATATTTAAACTATATATATATATATATATATATATATATATATATATATATATATATAGTTTAAAGTATTATTACATATATCCATTTTTACTCCCATTGACTCCTTCTAGTCCTCCTTACCACCACCATCACCCTGGGCCTTCATTATACTGTTGTCTGTGTCCATGGGTTATGCATATATGTGTACAAGTTCTTCGGTTGATCTTCTAAATGTACATATTTATTAAGGTTTAGTCCTTGACTTTTTCCTCTTCTCTTCTGTACACATACGCAATCTTATCAATCTCTGCTTCAAAATTTCTATGGAAATTCCTAAATGAGTATCTCTCGGTTTTATGTTTAGCCACATTATGTAAGAAACTGTTCAATCTGCTGTCTCTCTCAAACTCTTGAAGAAACAGTGGAATGGACCATACAAGATCTCTCTCAGTGTTCTCAACATATCTGATCTACATTCTCTTTTCATTTACATAATTCCATTCACCAAATGGAATAAATTGATGTGAATAAAAACTCAATGGGCCTTCATAGTCAGAACAAACCCACCTTTCCCAGGAAGCTCTTGTTATTTCGCTGATTAACTAGAATATTTCCAAACGCATTGTAAGATACTCAGAATAAATTTAATAAGATGCAGAAAGCCCAAGTTCTTACAAAACACATAGGGAAGTTATAATTCTCAAAATCAGTTGGAAGAAACTCTCCATTTTTTGTCCTCAAAATTTTCTGACAGCCATTCCTGTATTCATTCATGTATGGCATCGTGCATATTAGGCATTCACATGGCAATTGGAATATCTAATTTTAGATAGCATATGAAATGGGAGACAAATTAACTGCTTTTATCATGTAATCATATAATGCAAATGAGAAAAAAATATGTGTGTATAAACCTAAATGAGCATGATAGTGTGATAGGAATCACACTGACCATGAGGTAAGAAAAAACTTGCATGGGGACTTGGAGGAAGGTAGAGAAGTTCGCCAGATATAGGAGTCTCCATTATTTCAAAATTAAAAACAAAAGAAACTTTAGAGTCAGATCTGTTATGATCTAATGTTGATAACTGTGTTTCCAAGAACAAACAGCAGTCCCTGAGTACAAAGAGACAAATCTATTTAACTTTCAAGTAGTAAATAATTTTGAGGAAGATGTATCATGAATAGGTCCTCAGGCCCATGGATGATACACAGTGATGGACTTTAGTTCTTAGAAGTTTTTTGAGAACTAAATAAAATACCAACCATTAACATTAGAACACTGAGTATGTGATCAAGACAGGTACTCAATCATTATGACTAATTCAAAAAACCCATTTAACAAATTCTAGTTAAAGGGTGTAGATATTTATAGAACAAGACACTGGGTCATGTATGGACTCTAACAGTATCAGAAATGTTTCATGCTGAATTTAGAAAAGCTGGGCTATAGATATTTAAGTCCTTCCTGTCATATTTTAGGGTTAGTCTGTTAACTTGAGATGTCTGGTTTAGGTCAAGTACTTTTACATTATGAAGTGAAAGAGATGCACAGTTTACTAATAGCAGGAAGAATAATTTATGTATATGTAATCAAACCAGGTAAACAGCCTTTTTAATAATTACTAGAAAGTGAAGTATTGTGTCAGTTTAAATAAAAGCCATTGTCATCTAGTATAACATACAACTATTTACATTTAATACAGCTACATAATTTAACGTGAAAAGCAGTTGTTTTTGAACAAAATTGAAAGTTTTAATTGGAGTATATCAGTGTAAGATAGCATAAAATATATTTTATTAGAATAAAAATGAAGCAAAATGGACTTATATCTTGTGTCTTAATATTTTATCAATAATATATCTTATGCTAGGAAAGAAATAATGTAGTTTTCTGTTAAAATCTAAAGCTACACCAAAAGAATTTTAAAATAAAATTATTTGTAATATTCACATTCATAATGTATTAGTGTCTATGCTCTTGTTTTACCTTCACACTCTTTCACTTAATCCCTCTTGTATTCATGTGTTTATATATGGTGAATATTATCTTGAAAATATAGGAATTTTGAAGCTTAGATAGATAAAAATAATGTTCAGAATCCTGCCACTAGTGAACAGAATTAGGTATCCATTAAGTACCTGGTGGATTTCCCAAAGTCCTGGGATTTAAAGAACATATGCTAAGCATAGGTCATCTGAATACTCACAGCATCTTAGAATGGAGCGTCATAAAATCCATCAGAGGGAATGAGAGATTTTGAAATTACACCTATAAGAACAGTTTTTAAGACAACACAGGTTCACTCATCAATGAAATGGCAAGGTCAAATGTTCACAATTGAACTATTTCAGAGCATTTTCCCAGAAGCTTGAGGTGTTCTACTCTTTTCATGGGTCAAGAGTGGTGAGAGAGTATGTGGGTGGAGGGTAGGGCTATTTTGTTCACTTTACCACAGACTCTCACAACATTACTTCTTTTCAGCAGTGTGATTTAATAGAAATATACTTCATTGTCATAAAATAATTTTATCTTGCTGCCTGCTATGAAACTTATACCCTTTGAACAATACATTGAAATAAGAAAGCACCAAATATTAAAAAGTGAAAAACAGTGAACACATTGCTCAAAATATAGTGATTGTTTATTTGGGTAAATAAAACTTATAATTAATTTAATAACATAAACTATGATATGTAAAGCAATTTTGCACAGCTCTGAATAAAAGTTTGAAGTCAGTAAGTAAAGAAAAAAACAAAATATAAAAATTAACTTGTTTAGTTTTAATTAACCTGTATATATAGAAAAACGGAAAAGGATGATTTTTTTAAAGAATATATTTTATTGATATTTTACAGAGAGGAAGGAAGAAAGATAGAGAGCTAGAAATGTCGATGAGAGAGAAACATCGACCAGCTGCCTCTTGCATACCCCCCACTGGGGATGTGCCCGCAACCAAGGTACATGCCCTTGACCGGAATCGAACCTGGGACCTTTCAGTCCGCAGACCGACGCTCTACCACTGAGCCAAACCGGTTTTGTCCAAAGGATGATTTTTGTAATAAATGTTAGGTTTTACTCAACAGGGGAAAAATGTTCATCTTATTCTCAAAGCTGTGAGTTATATGCAGAAAATCGTTTTATAAACGTAAATAATGCTTGTTCTAAAATATCATGCAATTTTAGAAAGTGTGAGTCCCGTTCCCATATGCACGTCTGGGTACAGGAAACTGTGCACTATATCAGCTTATACACATTTTCAATTTCCTTACTCTTTTTAAACTTACAAGACAACAGATTGCTTAGAACAAAAGGCATACAAGAAGTGTATATTTTTAAAATTACAAATGCAGATGACTACCTTTTCCTTCATAAACTAATAAATGAACCCCCCCTTCGCTATTGAACATTTCATTAGATTGAGCAGTTGGCTTTTTTTTTTAGCACTCATAACACTTATAATCATGTCTGACTAAACAGAGGATTTGTTGGAGGTTTATTAGTTGCATAAACTACTATTGTTTTTCTCTTTCTGTTATCATTAACTTTACTGACATATTGTCCAAAAAACTCTAAAGTTTAGCTACCTGTATCTGAATATAGTTAAGATTTCAGTTAGTAACCAAGTGATTTGCTTCCATTTTGGTTATCACACCAGCTCAATGAAAGTAAAACTATTAAATTATGAATATGCATTTATTTTTTTAAAAAGTGATCTGAGGAAGTATGCACAGCACTGGCTTTGGGGTCTGAAAGGACAGATTTGGAGGCCAAGTTCTGCATTTACTAACATTGTGACCTCTTAGAAGCTTCTTAATTTTGATAAACCTATGTTTTTCATATGAAAATGATATAATCACAGCTCAGGGTTTTTCTGAATATTAAAAGATATAATATATGTAGCCCCCTCCTCACAATGTCTTACTTGTAGTAGGCACTAAAAATTGTTAGCTCTCTTTTCCTGTGGTGAACTAAGATGCTTAGAGACTATATAATGATAGATAAAACCTGCTCCCATTTTTGTTTTCAAATCAATGGTTCATATTATGAGTAACTTAACGGGAAATCTAACAACTCTGAAAGTGCAAATATTACCTAATAATAACATCTACCCAGCTACTCTTCCTTTGCATACCCACCTGCTTCGCTTTCGCTCTCACAGACAAATTCACTCTCAGAGCAATTATCTAAGTCCAACCCATTCTCCTGGTCACCAGATTGCAAACCCTCTGACCTACTACAAGTCACCCTCTCAGTTTCCCTTTGCCTTCTAGATCGATTTTCCTTTAGGTGCTGGGTCATTCCTGTTGTCACACATCTTAAGATCAATTTAAAAAGTCTGCTCTTGATCACAGTGGTGTCCTAGGGCTCCAGTGGAAGTAACCTGCTCACAATGAAGACAATATTAAGAGATGAGGATATAGCACATATAATATGTGTGGTTAAAATTAGCATATTTCATAGACATTACGTTCACATGAAAGTTAATTTTGAAAAACTCCACGTATACAGTCACATGATAACTCAAGTATACACATTGATTTTGAGGATTAATTAATAATAATTTAGAAGTATTTATGCTTGGTTCAGAAGAAATGTATGCCTCCAACCCCCAGGACATTATAGTGCAAAAAGAAAGAGAAGAGGTAAAAAAATCAATGCATTAAATTAGTGCAATTAATTATCCAAGAAAAGAAAAAAAAGACAACAAAAAATAGCTTTTTCAAGTCTTACAAAATGACTCCTATATAGAATGACAGAGCTGAAGAAACTCCAGTCTGCGCCTGATGTTTGCAATCACCGTGCTCCCATTGCTCACTTTGAATCTCCTATTCAAACACAAGATTTATAGAAATGCTGGGATGCTCTAGTTTTATATTGAGAGCAGCCACCAAAAATAGACAAGTATTTATTTACTTAAGGAAGCAATTAAATAGAAAACATATTTTATATACTAGATTAAAAAGCGTGGTCAAGCAGGAAGAGACTATTTACTGTTTCTGCCCAACACTATGCATGAGCTCCTTGTTCTTTTTTTATCTAAGCAAAGTATTTCAAACTTCACGGAGAGAACAGCTTATCTTGCTATGCCATCTTTGAGAATTATACTTGTCAGTGATCTGAGTGAATGAATATGAATCTTCTGAAATTGTTTTACAAGATCTGCATACAGAAAATACCTCTTGGGAGCATACTGATTATATCAAACTAACACTCTTAAGCTCTTTTATTTCTAGAAGAGTTAATTTACTCTTAGGTTTGTTAATTGATGCACTTTTTGCAAGATCATCAGACTGTCCCAACTAATCCAAAAGAAAAATCTCTTTTTACTCATAAGAGCCTTAAAAATGGATCAATATCTTCTTTACAAGATGGCTCTTTTATTCTTATCCATATGTATTATCTGGCCTTTGTACATTTTTGTCACTCTAAAGCATTTTGCTAGCATGGTCTCATTCATCATGTATTGGCTCTCTTATCTTTTTGCTAATGACAGGACATTCACTGAATTGTGCACCTTTTCAAAGTAATACATGTTCCATGAGACAAACTGCCAAATCTCACTCCTCAGGTTATCTTCTCTTTCTCAAAATACGGATTTTCTTCTGTGTGGTTGATGTAAGAGTCTCAAGATATCGGTGGTTTTCTATTGATCTCCCCGGTGAAGGGGAGGACCCTAGGGTTCCGCCATGGCTAGCGAACTTGGCTCTAAAATGAGCACACTCTCTGTCAAGAAGAAACATTAAAGTGTAACCTTGCTGTTTCATATTGCACTGCTATCCCGTGGCCATTAATGAAAAGGGCTCTTTCTTTGGAGGCCATGTAGCCTAAATTTGGTATCGCATCAACACCATGTTGTTTAAAAAACCTGGTGGTATGGATAATTAAACACAAAATAATAGAATTTACCAGAAACATATGATCTGGGAAAATCTATGCAACATTGCAACTAGAACATTATCAGATTAACTTTGAAAAATATTGAAACAAAGGAAAGACTCTTTGACAGTTAAGAACACACATGACGTTATTAGACCTTCTCTTGAAAACAACAACCACTTATTGAAGTATGGGAGGAGAAGATTTCAAACAGTGAGGTGTTGAGGAAAAGACAAAATGGGCGATACACAATCAACTCTTCTAAATTACACTGTGTGATGAAGAAATGGCAGATGGATGGCATCTTGTGAGACAGGCATACCTTCATTATTTATGATACTAAGCAGCAATGTCTACCATGTAATCAGGGTGTAAACATGAATGTGAAAATCAATCCTCTAAAAGTGTACAAGAAACAAAAATTTGTAGTAATTGAAATGTAAATGTGTTTGGTTTTTTTTATATTTGTATGATTACTTAAACATTTAATATTACCTCACATTTAGTTCATAATAGTTTCAAAATAAAGATGGCTGTATATAGACTATTCCTAAATTTTAGCAAAAGTGAAAATGGTTAGGGTTATTAATAATGATTTTATAACAATTTTATAACTAAATATGTATGATGTTTGACATTATACTGATATTTTTCGTTTTCTTTTTTCTTCTGTCTTTTGAAATATTTGCAATGTTCTCAAACTATTAAAAGCAAAGATTTGGAAGGTCAGATTTCAATAATTGATAATCCTAATTGAGAGATTCTGTGGGCCAGTAACAATGTAATGTGCTGATTTGATTTGATTTTAAAGGTCACAAGTACTCTAAGCAGTGTATACTATAATTAGTCACATTTTACAAATGAGAAAATTGAGGCTAAGAAATGCTATGAAAAGTTCGTATGTTACAGCTAGTTTAGTAAATGGTAGTTATTTCATTGGAATACAAACTTATTCATATCTTCTGCTTTTAGGAAACAAATCATATTTAAAACATGGAATTTACATACTGATTATGAGTGTAAATGCAGGAATAATTACATGAGCTAGAAAAGGTCTAAAGGAGAAAGATGACTATAAAAATGACTCGGTAGGAGCAGAAAGTGCAAAGCCCTAGGAAAACTTAGGATAAATAAATGGAGAGCACAAGGAAAGGAAATAAGATGTTTTCCTGTAGCACAAACAGCAAGAAATGTACCATTTGACCTTGTGACAATATAATATGCTTATTTTATTTGATTTTAAAGATCACAAGTACTCTAAACTTGGAATAGGCTCATCAGATACACATGTCAATTACTAAGTTAATGCTATTGATATTATTTAATTATAGTATTTAGCAAATAAGCCCTATATTGTAAATATTTCTGAGAAGGGTTAGAAAAATACAGCAACATTATTCTAATCTGATAATGTTTCGTGGATATAATTAGCTAGAGAAATCCATAAAAGATGTCCTTGCTAAATGTAGTTAATATAAATAGGCAATATATTTTCTTCTCCACATCAACTATTTGGTTAAAAAAATGTTCTCATAAAAACACATGAAGTTGAACTGCAAGAGATAATAATGTATTTGCATTGAAGACACACAGTGAATTGCTTAGAATGTACATATTGATTTTCATAGTTGTACTAATTCAATAACATATTTCCCATAAAAAATTAACTTATGTTTCTTTAATGCAGTGTTTCTCAAACTTTTGACATATGTGTACCCCTTCTATAATTTTCATAACACTGAGTATCCTTCATCAAAAAATGGATATATTTTAATAATAATCAAAATATTCTTTTTTTTTCTTCTTAGTACATACGCTGTGCGTATAAGGTGGCCGGAAGAGAAAAGTCCTTCTGATTCTTGCTCAAGTAGTGACAGAGACAGTAGCAGAGGCCGAAGAGTGAAAGTGCCTGTGGCCTCCAGCAGAGTTGGTTTTCCCAGGGTGGGCAGTGGGTGACACACATGTCCAGCAGCAGCAGTTGTGTCTCCAGCAACTTGGGCATGAGAATGGATCCCTGAATGGCCCAAGGACAATGAGAACTTTTTGACCTCTGAGTAAAAACTTGTTACTATTTTATTTTTTTCAAGAATTTTTAAGAATAAAACCTCACTTTACTTAAATATCAAGGATGAATTCTACTTTTAAAGCAGACATTGAAATAGACAATACAAATTAAAGAAAGGGGTGGGGGAGGCAGTGGATGGGATGGAGAGAGGACAGGAAGGAAAGAAATGAAAAGAGGGAAGGATAGAAGGCAAGAAGTTAAATTGATATACACATTGAAACACTGAATGAAAAAATTAAAATAAAAAACGAACAAAACAAACAAAAATCACACCCACAAAAAGACATTCAATGCAGTATGTATGAGAAAAAATATTAAAGGGCCACTCAGGTATTGGCTGATCAAGAGGAAAAGCAAGATAGAGAGACAGTAAGGTCACAAAAAAAGGGGGCAAGGCAGATCAGATGGAACTTGGGAGAAAAAACGTGAAGAAATATTGGAACACCTATGTCAAGTTTAATGCTTTTTGGCTTCAATTCTACTTAGTTTGATAACAGAATAATAAAGCTAATTTCTTATTGTTCAATTTGTGCCATTAAAATATTCTTTTTAAAGTGTTCAGCTTATGTCACTTGAATTGTGCTTTGTTTTGCTTGTATATAGCATATAGTAAGCTCTGAATTTTAAGTCAAATTAAAATGTTTTCTTTTAATAATTTTCTCTTAAAGTTTGTTAAAGTCCATTAGTTGATACGATTGTTGTATTTGGTCTTAATTACAGACACTGATGTATTTGGTTTTAAATTTGTCAGTTTGTTATAATTATATATATATATATATATATATATATATATATATATATATAATTTTGCACTTGCTCAGTTTGTCTTTGATTTAAAAATTATGGTATTTAGAAATACTATAATTTGGTATTTTTGTCCAAGTGATAAGCTTTATGCTTTTGTTAATTTTTATCCACCATTTAAGACCTTTATAACCTATTTTATTTTATTAACTGGTTTCACATTTTATAAACTAATTAAGACTCACTTATTGCTTAATCAGTAGAATAATTCTTTTCACCTTCCTTCTTTCTACATTTTTATTTCATCTTTTGATTTTGGAAGCTATATATCTTTTTCCCCACTAGGAATTGCAATGTGAATCTTTAATTTATCACAGACTAGGTTCATGTAATAAAAATATACTTTAAGAAATATTAAGAATCTTTTTTAGTGGTACAAAATTTTAACTCTCCTTACAAATTTGCTATCCCCAAAACGGTTTTAATTTTAAATTTTAAATGGATGAATATTTTAAAGTACTTAAAGATAAAGTTATTTTATATTTTATCAGACATTTCTCTTGTTTATATTCTTGATTACTTTCCAAATGACAGAAAACCAATTTACAATTTATCTGGCATCTTTCCTGTCATTGGGAATTTCTCTTTGCTGTCTAGTCTCATCCCCAATTTTTCTGGCCTCAGAAATTCTACCTTGTTTCTGGGACTCCAGCCTCCCTAGGGCAGGTGCAGTGTCCTCAGTGAAGGTCTGGGTGGCCTGGGGGAGATTTATCTCAGCTCCTTCCCTGCCTCTTGTTTGCACTTGGTGAAAGACAAGTGTGCCCTGTAAAAATTCCTCTAAGTTCTGTTTCCCAGTCTCCAGCTGAAATGTGGTGGCAAATATACAGGAGTGTGCATATAAACATGCTCAGAAACATAAAAGAACTGGTAGAGCCTGGCCAGTGTTGCTCAGTGGTTGAACATCTCCCTATGGACCAGAAAGTCATGTTTCAATTCTCAATTAGGGCACATGCCTGGGTTATGAGCTCTATCCTCATTGTGAGGAGTGCAGGAGGCAGACAATCAATGATTCTCTCTCATCGTTGATATTTGTAACTCTCTCTCCCTTTCTTTTCTTCTCTGAAATAATATATGTATATTATTAAAAATATATTATCTATAATATATATATGTGCATATATATATATATATATATATATATATATCCTATCTAATAAAAGAGTAATATATAAATTGATTGTCACTCCAACATACAAGATGGCTACCTCCATGTGGTCAAAGATCCTGACCCCATATGGACACAAGATGGCCACCACAAGATGGCCAGTAGGGGAAGGCAGTTGGGAGGGACCAGGCCTGCAAGGGAGGGCAGTTGGAAACTATCAAACTTGCATGGGAGGGCAGTTAGGGGTGACCAGGTCAGCAGAGGATGGAAGTTGGGGGCAAACAGGCTGGCAGGGGAGCAGTTAGGCATCAATCAGGCTGGCAGGGAAGTGGTTAGGGGTGATCAGGCTACCAGGAAGAAGAGGTTAGGGGCAATCAGGAAGTCAGACAGGGAGCAATTGGGAGCCATCAGTCCTGGATTGTGAGATGGTTGTCCGACTGTCCCTAAAGGGGCAGTCGGACATCCTCTGAGGGCCCCAAATTGGAGAGGGTGCAGGCTGGGCTAAGGGATAACCCCGCCCCTGTGCACAAATTTTGGGCACCGGGCTAGTGTATA
Organism: Vespertilio murinus; assembly: GCA_963924515.1. NCBI lineage: Eukaryota > Metazoa > Chordata > Mammalia > Chiroptera > Vespertilionidae > Vespertilio > Vespertilio murinus. The sequence continues at coordinate 73,347,279 of OZ004707.1, forward strand.
TATATAGAAGTAAATAGACAGTTTTGTATCAACTGGAAAAATTAAATAATTAGATTTGTTGAAATTAAAAAAAAGTGATAAATAATCCATTCTTATTAAGAACAATGCACTCTTTGAGAATGCGTTTCAAGCCTAAGTTCTTTATAGAGCAGTTCTTAATTCAAAGCAGCGAGACAAATGCATTTAAAAACAAAAAAGATGCAAAAGTGAACAATGCCTGTGGGGGCATGGTTAGTCTGATTTATGAAATCTTGTTGGCTTATATTAGGGTTCAGTGAACAATGGAGGGAATATTGTTACAAACTTGAGTCTGTCCCCAACATATTGACTCAGAAGCTCTGGAGGAGGATGCTTAGGAATTAGTGTTTCAAAAAGCCCTTCAGGTGATCCTAATGCATAAGCAAGTATGAAGACCACTAACTGGTATAATTTAAATTGTTTTTAAATGTTTAATTTTTAATGTTATTGAAAATGTAACACAGAAAATCAGTCACTGCAAAGCATTTAGAGTTTAGCTAACAGCCTTTAGGTACATAGGAAATGTTGTTCTTCAATATTTTACAGCTAATCCCTAGGAAGTAAGAAAGAAATCCTGTTGAATTTGCATATGCCTATCTATATATTACATAAAAGTGATAAAATATATGTTTTTTCTATTTTGACGAGATCGGGCGCGTTCAGGGTGGTATGGCCGTAGACTGTTTTTTCTATTTTGGATAAAAACTTTTCCTTGAAACTCTCAGAATGGATTTATGAAACCCCTATGTGATTTATCAAAGACCGATGACAACACTAACAGTCAAGAGACAGCTTTAAAGGATAGTTTCTATAAAGACTATCACACTCATTTCTTGCATTGAAAGACTAGAAGTCACGAAGGTTCCTCCACTCTCCCCTACTCCCATTGTACTTTGTCCCTTAGGTTACAGTACTTTCGTAAGGTAGAGGAGACACTTTTGGAAATAAGGGCAATAATTTCATCAAAATCTTGGGAGTCAGTTTTATTTCTAGCTGTTAATATTTTGAAAAAATAAAAATGCATTATAGACATTCAATGTTTCCTGGATTTAGAAAAAAATAATGTTAGCCTGAAACACGAAGTTGAAAAGTAGTGTTCTTGGACACATCTCTAAATCTATTTCATTGTAGTTATTAACTCATATTAAAGAGATTAATAGAGGGAAAACCTTTGACATATAATATAAGCTGAATAAAATTAGAGGGGAGGAGATGAATGAATAGTCTCATACAGAGCTTTTGAATTTGGAATTGCTTTGATAGAAATTTTAACATATTACAGAATACATTAAAATATCGTCATCTAAAGAAAGGTTTTCTTAGTGCAAAATGAGATTTAGAAATAAATCTTAGAAAAAAATCAACATCTCTTTTTTTTATCCAAGTTCTAATTCACCGCCCACTTTAAAACAGTATTTCTCTGTCTCATCTCAGTTCACTTACCATTAACTTTTTTTCACTAGCTCCTCTGCTACCACCCTGATACTTGTCACCATCATGCTCACCTGGATTATTGAAAATGATCTCTCAGCTCCCAGCATCCTTTGCTCCATTCTATTCAGCTACTCTGCTCTATCCATTCTGGTGCCTGTGATGTTCCCAGAACACATCAGGCATGAGCCTGCCTTAGTTGCACTCATCTTTTCTATTTCCTTTGTTTGACATATTTTCACTTCAGATATTTGCATGTATTATCCTTTGTTTCTGATCTTTAATCAAATATCAGTTTGCTCCCCCCCAAAATATATTTGCCTATTATTTACTTATTCAAAACTAAAGATAATATTTTACTTTATTTCTCCCCTTATCATTATTTAACTGACTCTATATTTAATCAGTTATATATCTTTCAGTGTCTCTAACCACTCCTGTAAGATCCAGAGTTCTCTTTTATTCTATGTGGTATGGACAGTGTCAAAATCATCTAGCATGGAATACACACTCAAATAAGCATCTGTTGATTAAATCAATAAAAATATAAACAATGGTGACACAAAAACTGGAGACAGAATGACAACATGACTATAGAATAAAGGAGACAAACATATAAAAATAATAACTCACACATTATTGAATTAATGGATATTTTAAAAACAGTGAGAAGAATACTCTGTACTTGGGTGAGCCCAGCCTGAAAAGATTTTAAGATTTGTTAAACAATGAGAAATCATTACTTGCAAAAGCAAGTAAAATCTCAAATTCTTTGCCATATGTAATGCCTTATAAGAATGTTACAGCAGATATAAAGCAACTATTTCAATCTGATGTTGTCATCAACAAGGAAAAAACAACAACAATAAGAACAAAGTATAAATAAGAGATGGTCGTACTATATTCTTCATTGGGTTTGGAAAATCCTCAGCATTACAGAGTACTACATAACATTTATACAAATACAATACCCAGGGACTTAAAAGTTTAACAAAAAGCCGCCAGCACTGTGAAATAGCAGTGGAGCATTTTGCATGCTGGTGAAAACAGCTCATTAGCAAAGTGATGGCTTAGAGCTGACTCTAGGGGAGGATGCAGCTAAACTTCAGACAGTCCTTCCTGAAGATCGATTGGGAAACATCCCTGGTCTCACGTTGTTGGAAGCTGCTCAGCATGCTCTCTGGCCTAAGGTAAGCTATGTCAGTACAAAGGCAGGTGCAGAGGGACCAACGTTTTGAAATAAACTGAATGAAAGGCCACCATAAAGGTTGGCATAGTATAAAGTTAGGTCCCAAATTCCTACATGAAGCCTTTGAGCAAAGAATGTGCCAAAGCCATTGATGAAGCACACTAAAAGTTTCAACACATAATAATAAAAATATCTGTATACATACAACACACACACACACACACACACACACACACACACACACACACATCCCCATGCACACTATTTGATGCTGCTCATTCTAAGAAGAATTTCCTTGAAATTTTTCATTTATAAATTGTATAACTAAGAAAGGATATAAAAGATATCTAGTTTCAACCATCTTGGGTTAATTAGAAACAGGGCTATATATGGTCTCAAGTTTTAAAGATAATTAATTATTTAATGATTAGAGTAAACAAAACAAAATTATGATTGTAGTTAATGACTATTTTTGCATAATCACATTCAAATGGAAAATTGGTAAAAATAATAGAAATCACACATCATTTTTTCCTGAAATGAGCAGAAATTATTGTATTATTCTTGAGATTGTCATGTTTGGAACCTATTTAATTGTTAGAATTTTCCCAAGATTATCAACACTTGGACCTAAGAAAAAAACATTTATAATTATACAATGTTTATAAGCCAGTAGTATTACATTTTAAAACTTAAAAATCAATTAGTTACCACAGTAAATGTAAGAAAGCAGAGTAACAATAGTAATGACCAACCAGAATTCAAGTGGAGTGCCGAACTAGTTAGAACAGAGTGGCTGAGATATCTCAGCCACATAGTATCACCAAAAAAGAGCTATCGCTGTGCAAATCACTTTCTAATCCATTGTTAAAGTGGTTCAAAAGGAATGAGGTCAGTTTCACAACCAGGTCCAAAGAAATAAATTTGACGGCAGCCTAGGTATAAGTATCAGCAGGAGCAGGAAGCTGGAAAAGGGACTGTCCTCCAGAATCATGAGGCAGGAAGAGAGGTAAATGTGTATGTTTGGGCAGGATATGGGGGTCAAGGCCTGAGCAGCAGGAACAGGAGCTGAGCTGGGAAGTCTATCCAAGCAGAAAAGAGGAAGAACATCATTGAGCAAGGCAGATGGCAGAAATCAGAGTTCAAAAGGCAAAGCGCTAGAAGGGGTCAATGATGGAAAGAGGTGGACATGTGTAATACTTTCAACAATACAGAGTTATTTTTTTAAAGGCAAAGTTAGCTGGACCCATATGCAGCACAGTAGAAAACTCCTACCAAACCTAGGTGACTTTTTAATTCAGGCAGAAAAATAATGCCTCTTTTGAATTTTCTCCCCATCTCCCAGAAAGCCTCCCCAATGTTCTACATGGAGGGGTAGAGGGATTTAAATGCATGGGCTCTGACGGGCTATTTTTTTGTTTGATCCACTCTCTTACAGCCAATTCCCAGAGGAACAGTGTCAGGTAGTAGTAAGTGCTTAAAGCACATATATTAAATTACATTCATAACCCATGAGGGCTGGTCTTCGGCCTGACCATTATTAGTTCCACCAGTGATTTTGATATTAAAATTTAGCACCTTCTCATTAAATTCTCTAAGAACATCAATATTGTGACAGAGCAGCTACCTTAGAGAATAGGTTTAAAGCTCAATGTGACCATGACAAATTGTGGAGGCAAGCCTCAAACAAATCACATAAAGCCTGAAAAAGCAGAACCACGCTGCATTTTTCTTATTGAAAAGCACTTACTTCAAAATGGTTTATCATTTTGCATATTCTTTGATTAATTAATTAACACAGTGTGGAGATTAAATAGCATGCTCTATCACTGGTTTCTAGTAAAATGGTATCACAGATAGAACATTGTTTTTTCTTTCAAAATGGCCCATCTAGAATTATATCTTAATGTAAGGAAAAACATTTCACGCAATTTTCAGTTCAGCCAAGAGATGAAGCACCTTACCACATGGGCTCTTCCATATTGCTCTGAATGCATGTGTTGTTTGTTTTTTGGTTTTTTTTTTCTTTTTTATTCAGAGAAATCACATGAAGTATTAAAACAGCATGTGCTTCATCCTCACCTGCTGTAAATTCAAACCATAGAAATGACCTTTTTCTGTTCTTTATGGGTGTTTGTTAAATGTTAAAAATTCACTGCATTGTAGGTGAAACATTGATGATTCCTTCATAAGAAAGACAAAATAGTAACACAAAAAGGGTTGCAATTGTGATAATGGAAAAATGAATATGGTTGGCCAACATGTGGAAGCCATCTTAACTAGCAGTTGTTGTAGTCTTTCCGGTGAAGGACATTGTCAAAGTTCTCTGTACCAAAGCTACCTGAAGTAAACCACGTACATTGCATTTTACTGTAAAAAAATAAGCATCAGACTTAGTAAGAGGAGACTTTTTAAAAAAAAGCATTGTCACAGGGAATGGGAAAAAATCAGAATGCTCTGACCATAAGACTTGCAAACATCTCAAGGGTTAGGCAAAACATCTTCCTTTGTGGAGAGGAGTGATTGAAGCCAGGAAGAACCAGGTGAGAGAAGCAAGATGCTGGAGTGGTCTGAAGATATAGCAGATGGAGAGTCATTTACACTAATTTGGAGGGGGGTGGGTTGGCAGCTATTGAAGGAGGGGTAGTGTCATGCTCAGGTGATGAGTAGGCAAAAATACAGTAACCTGGAAGAAGAAGAAATTGTAGCCAAAGTTATGTTAAAAAGCATTTTGCTCCAGCTGATAACTAGGGACAAGTAGTTCCAGCAGTCATTTATGAGGCAAAAGGGCAGATGGGGAGTCTGTGTCTTCCCTGGTGATAGGTGAGTAAGTAGGACAGCATTTAGTTTTGTCTAAGTCATATAGTGAGGGTGGTTCTTCTCAGTAACATGCTTCCCAGAATAAAACAAGGTGAGAGGATTTCTTAACTTCCTATTTTTTTTCAGGAGCACAGAGCTCAGTTAAAATTCAATAGTGTCAAGATGTCCCAGATTACAGTTTTTGAAATGCTACTATTCTTGCTGTCTAGCAACTAATAATTTAAATATGAAAAGTATTCTGCGCGCGCACACACACACACACACACACACACACACACACCTTATTTTCTACCTCTGTAAATAACCTGGGATTTGTATCTTTTTAAAATAGAAAAATGGCAAATATATTATGTATTTAGTTGCATTTCATAAAAAAACTACATGAAAACAAGTGAAAATATTACCTATTAAAATATTTTTATACCTTAAAAGCTGCCAATATGCTGAGGTGAAAATGTTGTATTCCATAACTTTTCTCACATTGAGCATGCATGAACTGGAGAGGTTATCATAATTGACTGCCATTCCTCCATCTGCATCAGGAAATCTGCAAGAGATGCAATTTAAGGTGAATGCATAAACTGGTCAGTTTTATTTTTTATTTTTTGCCTGGAGCAGCCTCATACCACTTCCCACAAATAGTTTGGTAGAGAATAACAAAAAAAGCTGCATTGCTGAATATTCTTGCAGGCAAAGCTATTAAAGTATAATTTAGATGCCTTTTTTATTGGTAGAGTAATTGAAAGCTTCTTTCAAATAGCCACTTATAATTCATAAATACTTATAATTTATTCCATGACACTTATTTAGTTCACTGAGAAAATTTACCAGTGACCATGCATATCTGCTGGCACATGTAACAAAGCCAAGGGGTGGAGCTGGAGAATCAGTTTGAATGCAGCAAAATGATCTCGGGTAGCTTTCTCTCTCTTCTGGAAGAGTTCACTAACAGATGGCAACTTGTCATTGTTAATGGAGTGTTATCCTGAGAAACTTCAAGGATCCATGCAGAGTGTGACACTCTTCCCCTCCTCTTTTCAAGCCACCTCACAGAAATAGCCAACAATGACCTCTTTCTTTTCACAGATGATAACACCTTATGTGGGCTGATTCCTTCCAAACCACATTGTGGCTGCTCTAATCCAAGTATGACAAAAGACTTTCTGTTGTTTGACAGTTAATCTCTGTACTAAACAATGGAGGCATCAATGAAATAGGAAGGGTATTTCGACCCACAAATAGGAGTCCTGGGTTCTGGCCCTGTTTTACCAAGTCTTTAGCCAGATAACTTCTCTACCATGGGTTCCATTATTCTTATTGAAGCATGACCAGATTGTGTTACACAAACAAAAAACTCATCTCAGGTAAATTGCTGGGATTCCAAATTCCTTTGCTATAAACAAAGAAAGCATCAGTTTGTTAGCTGGTCATGTGTAACGATTTTGTATTTAGTTTACTTTATTCTACTAACCTACATTTTCACAGAAAAAGAGGCAATTGGTTTCTGAAGTGTATTAGTCAGAAAACAACAACAAAAATAATTTCCTTTCCTATATTTGTTTAGCAGTCCATGGATTTAAGAGCTCATTCACAGCATAATTGTTTCTGTAGCTTCATTAGCAATGTAACATTTCAGAAGTGGCAATATAAATGGTAAAACTTAACCAAGATCATACAACTTGAAGAGATCAGTGCAGACTGTTACCTAGATGGTATGATCCTGATACTGAGCTTTGCTCACTTATTAAACCAGAAGTATCTATTTTATTTTATTAATTATAATCAATATCCATATTACACCTGCTAGTTGCATGGCGTTTTGTACTTTTAATATTTTCCAGATATAATTTTATTAAACCTTGATTTATAATATCCAGAATTAAAGAAATGTAGAAAATATGTCCAAGGTCATAGAGTTAATTAATGATAGATAAAGGATAATTCAGTAATGGGCAGGTAGAGGGAGGTATCCTGATTTGTATTCCTCAGTATTCCAAATCCCACTCCACCATTTATTTACTTACTTATTTGCTTCATTTTTTGAAACATAAACATTTACCTTATTATCATTGGCATTTAAAGCTTGATTTTATAAAACACAAAAAGACATTTGAAAAGTTACACCAGAATTTAAATAGCAGATATAGTGACAGCTTTGTAGGTGCAATAAACATTAAAATCAAATAATTAGATTGCTTTTTTTCAATATAAAAACTATACAAATGACATGAATGGCAAAAAGGATTGAAAAACAATATTTGGTTATTTTGGATTATCAGTTATGTTAGGGCCGAACTAATATTCTGAATATTCAGACTTATTTTCTGTGTTTCATACTTACCTATATTCTGAGTCAAGCTTCTTGACCTAAAGGTCTGATTAAGGCAGGTATTTACCTTTATAACAAATTTTTCCATCTATAGTTACCACCCTCAAAGGAATTCACATTGTAGGGTTGGTGTAATCTGCTGGTTCCTTTTTGAACAGCGTGCAAAATATTATGTCAACTCTATGAAAAGCCAGATAGGTACCAAAATAATGGAACAATTGTGCACAGTTCAATAAGCATAGTGTTAGGTTTCCCCCATCTAAAAAGTAGTCAATGAAAGAAAACATGAGCTATAGTTGACTTGGTTTCAGGAAACACACATTTGAGAATTACATATATTTCTTGTCTCATCTCCAGTCATGGACAGGGTTTTGTAGACTGCCACATTTTTTACTTTGTGGATTAGGGTAGTGAAAGAACACAGATGGACTTACTAAGAATTGGCAATAAGCTGTGGTTCCGATTCTTCCCACTTTTCAGGTGCAACCAAATCTTGTCTGTGTGGCTCAGCAGATCAAATGAACAGGAAACTTCCAATGGTGGCATAAATGTCACTGTATCTCTGATCCATCTGACCACTGATCGGATTTCGTCTTGGGTAGCTTTCTGAGACTTTTCTGTGGGTGCACAGTCTTGTCACACTCAATATCAAATTGTCATTTTTAAGGACCTCATCACTTTCACTATTTGAAATGACTTTTTTGTGTTTTTGTGGGGGTTTTTGGTGTGTGTGTGTGTGTGTGTGTGTGTGTGTGTGTGTGTGTTTTAAGAACACTTGTAATCACAGTCTTTCTGTTGTTTTGTTCTACCACATTACTTAGGTATATCATGAGCTCAGGATCAGTAGTTACAGCTAAATTGAGGCCATATTTATTAATTTGATTGAAATAAAGGTTGCAGATACAAAAATGCAAAGCTGATACAAAATGCTGATGATGCCTAATGAAAGAATGTAGACAGGCATTTCCTTGCAGGGTGATGCCCTGCTCCTAGGAGAGCTGCCCCCCATGGCTAGGCTGACGGCTTCTGCCCATGCTCACCGCACAGGCCACTGCAGGGCTCAGTCCCCACCCACCATTTAATTCAGCCACCCCTTGAAGGTGATTAGGATGGATACCAATGCCTATTCATTAGAAATAAATGATATGTTTTACTTAAATTTGTTCTTATGCTTTCTAACCTGCCATACCCTCCCTCTCTCTCTTCTTCCCTCCCTCCCCCCTCCCTCCTTCCTTCCTTCCTTCCTTCCTTCCTTCCTTCCTTCCTTCCTTCCTTCCTTCCTTTTTTCCTCCCTTCCTAGCATTACTTTCCATTTCTCTCCCTTCATTCTGTTTGTTGCTTTCCACACTGTAATTTCACACAGGTCTCATAAACAGTTAATTATGTTATCCATTTAATTTTTAATTCAATTAATCTAACAAATTAACATAGTATCCAATTTCTTTTGAAAATTAGTATTGGTTCTCTTGCAGGTTTCGCTTTTTATAATTAGAAAAATACCAATACTACTTTCCTGCAAATACATATTAGCAACACTATGAAAACCTGAACATTCTTATTGCATAAAATTTATTATTTCCCTGAATTAATAGAAGGATATCTAATGCTAAAGCAGCTTAAAGAATACCTGAAACATAAATAGAAATGAACTTTATTTCCTGAAAGTCTTTTCTTGAATAAAAGAAATTTTTAAGACAATGCTTTAAGTTTTAGATAAGACACTATTTAAATAGTAAAAGTTAATTTATAATACCTTATATCTCAGTAAACAAAAATAAGTATGATAATTATGTTTTATATGTGCATCATATTTTATGACTTCCACGACATAAGAGAGGAATTGGGGTGATGAGATGTTTTCCTCCTGTAGTGCGGGGGCTCTGCCCATAGGCTTCAGCAGGACTCCATCTGTTCAAAGAAATCAAAAGGCTCATGCCTGTCAACTGGTGTAGGCCAGTGATTTTAAATAAATAAAACACATTTTTTTCTATACTGTAACCAACTTCATTGCACAGTTTGATTGAATATTAATCCTCAACAAATCATAGAGTTATAGAACGAGAAGCCAGAAAGTTACCCTGCCAGACAGGCAAATATCTATGATGCGCCATTAAAAGAGAGTTTAACAAGAAGAGAAGTAAGATGATTAAAAAGCACTTTGTATTAGTATATGTTTCTTTCTGTAATGGGGTTCTACACAAGAAAAAATCCAATATAAAAACCATTGCCAAATATCATCTTTAAAATTTATATAAACTTTATGAAAATGTATGTCTTTTCACATTATATAATGCATAATTTTGAAAAACAGCTCACCTATCATGTTACTATATATATATATATATATATATATATATATATATATATATGCACACACATACATATTACCTACTTGGGTGAAAATAATTTATATTTGGTTGAATTTAAGAGATTAATATATTGAAGGGTGATGTGAAAGCCAGAACAACAAAAGGACCTAGGTTCTTGGACTGGTCTAATAATCAAATTAACATGAGAGAGGTTAACAGAGAAAACTGTTAATAATACATTCATGCAGGGACTCTAAGAATGTGAGACCCATAGGCAGTCAGGTACTTGAGGCTTATAGTCCATCCTGAGCTAAGGAGAAGCGGAGAAAGTTCTGGGACTTCATAAGGGAGGAAGTCAACTTACAGGAAGATGGAAAGGGCAAATATCTAGTAAATAAATGTTTGTCATGGCACTCCGAGACAATGGGACACAGAAAATAATTTGATCTCCAGGCCCTGCCAAACTCTCTCCCAAACCAGCTTATCCCATGCAGCCCATATTCTTTGCAGTTACTTCTGGCGACAGTTCTCTTTCTGGAGAAACCCTCTGTCTAAATTCTATTAGATGGTTAAGGGAAAGGAAAGGTTTCCTTGAATCTGATGGGACTTGATTGTCTTCAACTCAAAATAGTTGACATGCCAAAGTGGCATATTTGTGAGGCTCATTATTAATTCCTTTACTTCTCAGTTATTGAATAGTGCTTAGTGCAGTTGAATCTAGTTAACCACAAATGATAGTGCAGGGAAGTAGCTGGTACCTCAACCAATGTTGAATGCTGAGCTTCTAGGGTACAGATGTTCCGACCGGTAGGTTAGTTTGCTATTTGGGTCTGGCTGGTTGGGACTGGGCGAGACGGGTTGGACACATCCTGGAGCCCTCTCACCGTCCCTTCCCATTTCCAATCATGTGCTGCTAGGGTCCCTCAACCTGGTCTGCACCCTCTCAAAATCTGAGACTGCTTGGAGGATATCAGAGAGCCAGTTTCACCTGATCCCTGCAGACCAGGCTGATGTACCCCACCAGTATAAGAATCCTTGCTCTGAGCCTCTAGGAGTTTGTCATAAATCTAGATCATGATGAGAATCATTCCATCCAATCCAGACTCCTGAACTGTTTTGCTGACATTTGAAAAACTAACAAAAAAATATTTCGCTTACTGCTCATAAACTATCATTCTACTTTTCCCATCACTTTTTCCACCGAAACTACCTTTACTGAGTAATAAAATAAAAATGTTCATGAATATTGATAGTGTAGATGCATATTTATAGACTAAAGATAACACTTTTATCAATAGTGGTAATTATGCAAAGTATTTTATGACAATTTTATTTTTTAATTTTGTTTTTGTTTGATCTCAGATGGGGGCATGAGGGAGATGTATCATCACCTTCAAATCTACAAATGCTGAGGGAGACTAAATGATTCTAATAATTCCAAAGGATGAATCAAATGCACATCACTATTTATATATGCACTATATGCATTTATGTAAAATAGCCTTTTACATTTAATTACAATATATGTTAACATCTCAGAATTATTGAAGTGACATGGTAAAACAATCATGAATTAATGGTGTATATTTGAAAGTGATGTTATTAAGAATATTTATTTATTTACTAGATGCCTGGTGCATGAAATTCGTGCCCAGGGGACAGGGCAGGGGGGCTTCAGGATGTATCCAACCCATAACACATCCTGTGGGTTCCCCACAACCCAGCCTGTACCCTCTCTTAATCCAGGACTGCTGGCTCCTAACTGCTCACCTGCCTGCCTGATCACCTATAACCATTCTGCCTGCCTGCCTGATTGCCCCTAACTGCTCACCTGCCTGCCTAATCCCCTCTGACCATTCACCTGCTTGCCTGATCATCCATAACCACCTCTGCCTCGGCCTCCACTGCCACAGCTTCATTGGAAATGACATTTGGAATGATTTCTGGAAGGTTGTTTGGCTGTCCAGTCTAATTAGCATATTATGCTTTTATTATTATAGATTGGCCATTCTGTCTTTATTTTATTCACTTATTTTTAGGACTAAGAAAAAATATATTCATCATGGAAAATTTTTAAAATTTACTTCTTTAATAATAATTTAAACTTGTTAGTTGGAAACCCCATGGATTTCACTAAATTTCATTATGTATTATCTTTCACTGTACTGATTATATATTGTACTAGGGGCCCAGTGCACAAATTAGTGCACCTTGAAAGTAACTGTGGGCCATGAGGCTGTGGTGGGCACAGGGGCAAGCCTCAGCTCATTCTCCGCACCCCCACCTGGCCACTCCCACCATGACTCCCAGTCCCCTGTCTGCTGGAAGCCCCGCTCCCACCACTGCCTCTCCCATGCACTGACAGTGCCAGTCCCTCTTACACCCACTGATGGTGTGTAGTAACTGGGGCCAGTGCCAGCAGCTGGTACAAGTCAGGCTCATGCCAGAAGCAGGTGCAAATACTGGGTGGGACCATGGCATGAAGGAGCAAAGAAATTTCAGCAACCACCAGAGGCTCACCCCAGTGATAGTGAACAGCACCCTGCCTTGATCTGGCGTCCCCTGCTTACCTGCTCCACAATCCTTTCAAGTCATATTTCACACTTGCCCTCTGGTGGTCAGTACACGTCATAGCAACTGGTTGTTAGGTTGTTCAGTTGTTCTGCCATTTGGTCTATTTGCATAATATATATATATATATATATATATATATATATATATATATATATGTATAATGCTTTGTATCAACACCTTATCAAGATAAATTTACTTGTATCACAATAACATTCATGATTTTTGATGCATTAAACACCAATAGCATAATTAAGGTTGCAGATTGTGTCCTTGAGCTAAGTTAATAGACACAGTATTAACAAACTTTAGATGTTCACAGAAGAGAAAATATAAATTATTGATAAGACATTACATTATAATTTGTTACTTATAACATTTTATAACAATGGAGCAACAATATTGACCTATCCAGTATTCAATCAATCCTTAGATGACTTATCTATGTACATTTACTCCCAGAGTGATCTGTTATGTAAACATATATTATTTGTATACTATTAATTTACACAATTGGTCTACAGCTTCTCATCTCACATGGAGTAAAATCCTAATTTCTTATCATGTTTCTCCTTCAGAAACACCTTATCTCACTATTGCTTACTGGTTCTCATTCTTTCCACCTCTTGTTTCTTAAACAACCTAAGTATTCTTCTGCCTCAGAGCCTTTGCTCTCTGCTCTGCTTCAAATTCTCTCAATCAGATAGAAGCATGGCTATCCCCTCTTCTCTCTCATATCACTATCACAGAAGCATCCTTAAAAAGCTTATATAAAATGTCACTTTCCTTCCCTATCCCCCTTTATCTCCATTACCTTACTTTATTTTTCTAGATAGCACAAATCTCCATTTGGCTAACATATTAGTGATTAGTTCATTTGCATATAGTTTATCTTCTCCCATTAAAGTAAAGATTGCAGCAGTAGAGATTTTATTACTGCCTCAGCTACAGGATTTAAACATAGTGTGTACTTAAGAATCATTTATTAAGTGAATCACTGAGCAGAACAACATCCTATGACAGCAACTCTGGTATTTCATTTAAGAGTTGTTTCACCTAGTTTTATGTCAGTAATATCAAAATCTAGATAATTGTAGACTCTATTTCTTTAATCCCAATATGGATATGGATATGTCAGTTCTATCTAATGATGAAAGTGGGTAGATTTGTTTTTAATTCTTCTCATTTAGATATACTTATTTATATGCTAAATATTAATTGAATGCTTGTTTGGTATGAAGGGTTACTATAATCACAATCTAATAAATATGCTAATAATATCACTAAAACTTATTTTATGTTAACTTTATATTATATCCCAGAAATAGAGTGAAGGTTTACATGATATTTATATCCCTGTCAAACATTCCTGCTAGGCTCACATATTTCTCTCCATCTTTCAGATCACAAAACTGAGTTTCACAAATTTAAATAAATTGACTAAGCTGACAAAGCTTTTAATAGTTAATATTTGAATACATGTTTTTCTTACTCTACATGCTGTATCCACTTCCATATTTATTGTTACCCTATCTTCAAGCAGGGTAACAACATTTTATATTATGAAAACAAGATGATGTAATCATGCTAGAATTTCATTACTTACAAAAATATATTATATAAAATTGTATCGATTCATAAGCCCATGTATTTTAACAATCCTGTGTATGCCCCAGAAATATGTAGAGTCAGAAAGTATCTCAGTATTTTTAGTCTCATTCTCTAATTTCATAGAACTAGAAAGTCTGCCTAAGAAATGTTGTTTTGTCCAAAATCACACGGTTGTCTTATTATCCAAACCTTCCCTCTCTGTTCAGCGTTCACTATGTTGAGTCTTCCCAATTCTGATTTACATCATACAATATTTAAAACAAAATAAATTGTTGTCAACAAACTTTTCATGTGTTAGTTTGGAAGACAGTGAAAAAGACTTTCACTTTAGGGCTGGAGAATTGACTCTATGTAGTGTACAAACTGTTTTTAGTCAATCAAAAATACATTACTATAGGTGGAAGGAATCAGGAGAGTAGGAAATTCAAGTATAGAGAATGGATTACACATGATGGTAATTGGAAAGCCACTGTACAACTCAAGTGACAGGCTGAACCCAATGACCTCCAAAGCTCTTTATGGTTAATATAGTAGATACAGAGCTCCAAGTTGTAGCAAATCATGATCAGCAATATCTTCATAGTTATGGTGGAAAACATATTATTTAAAAATGCCAGCAATATCAATATAACAAAGCAGTGAATGCTATATACCTAAAATGCATGAGTCCATTACACACACACACACACACACACACACACACACACAACCTAAGATATATGTAACATAAATCACATAAAATACACTTTAAGAAAAAATATTTTACAACTTAAATTTTAAATATTAAATTCTAGAATTATCTGGGAAAATGTTTCAAATAAAATAATATTATGTTTGTCCTATATTTACTTACAGGCTGATACTAACCACCTTTCACTTGATCAAAGCTCAGATTTCTATAGTGTAAGTATTGTGGAGCTCATCATTTTATATGTTCAGTCAGTATTTCGACAAGATGCTCTATTGAAACAAGTCTTAAGTGGCCGTGAAAATCTATATTGTGGTCAATTTCTATCTTGGCTTTATTCATTTATATTCATGAAACAAATAATTAAGGAACTTCCTGACTATTTTCATTCTACAATATATTACTCTAAGTGATTTTAAAAAATAAAGAGATAGAACTAAAGGATTTTACAAATCATAGAGTCAGAAGATATATAAATTTTTGTGGGGGGGAAATTCCCATTAACTATTATTAGATCAACTTGTTGAAAAGTATTTAATACATAAGGTTTACATTATTTATATAAATGTTTAAATGCATCCTTTGATTATTTTTGTTTAATATTACACAGTTGGAGTTTGGAATGCAAGGCAGATTTTAGTAGGTAATAGGAAATCCAAAACCTCTTATTAATATTTTTCTTTCTATTTTAAAACAAAACAATGATAGAAAACAAATATAGAGAAACCAAGATGGCGACAAAGGTAAACATATAAACTGCTGCCTTCCACAACAATTTCAAAACTATAACTAAAAGACAAAAACATCTATCACCCAGAACCATAGGAAAGCTGGCTGAGTGACAGTTCTACAACTAGAAGAAAAGAGAAAAGAGCACAAGCACTGAAAAGCTGAAGTACGGAAGGAAGCACGTGAATTGGGCTGGTGGCGGGCTAAAGGGTGCACTGCTTTTCTTCAACTGGAAGAGAGACAAATTCCTGATTACTCTTAAATCCGGTTTCTGGAGAGATGCAGGGAATCCAAACTCCTAAGGGGAGAAGCTGGACTGTTGGCCATTGGGTCGGAAAGTAAGGGGACTTTCTTGCAGAGGTGCACCAGAAATCATTGTTTACTGCAGTGCTGGACGTGGGAACTTGAAAGGCAGAGAAGGTTGACTAGCAGCCATTGCTGTTTGCCACGCCACAACCTAGTAAATCCCTGAGATCCTGCCCCACACAATCCACAAGCACACCCAACCTCCGTGCAGCAGCTTTTGCATATAAATTGCCTGCTCTGTAGCAGTTTAAGCAAATAAACTACAGCTCCAGTCAGATAGCTCCAAAACCTCCAAATCCCAAGCAAAGATGAGAAAACTATAGTTTTTGCTGTAGCTCCTCCTCAGACAGTAGCTGACCTGCACCCCATTGGAGATCCAGAAGCTAGTGTATCTAGTGGTCTGTGTGAGACGACACCAGATTATAACTACTCTAAGAGGGGTCATTCAAGAGGCAGACTCAGTGAGCACTAAAGCCCCACTGGAACAAGGACAGCCCCATAAGCACGTATCCAGGACAGAAATTCTTACATTATAGACACAGTGGGTCCTCACAACCAATTGGCCTGGAGGTCAATTCCTCCCAATGACACCAACAACAATCAAGACTTAACTACAATAAGGCTGTACACACAGTCCACAAAGGGGCGCACCAATAGTGTTCACCTCAGGTAACTGGGAGGCGGACCTATTGAACCATACAGGACACCTAGCATACAAAGCCACTCTACCAACTCAGGGAAGCAGCAAAAATGAGGAGACAAGGAAACAGATCACAAACAAAAAAAAAATGGAGGAGAACAAATGACTGGATATAGAGTTCAAAACCAATGTTATAAGATTTTTTAAAGAATTTCCTAGAAAAGGCCGATAAATTTAATGAGACCCTCAAAGATATGAAAAAAGACCAACTAGAAATTAAACATACACTGACTGACATTATATATATATATATATATATATATATATATATATATATATATATATAATAGAGGCCCAACAACAGACTAGAGGGATGCAAAAATCAAGACAAAGAAATACAAAGAAGCAAAAAACACTCAACCTGAGGCAAAAAGAAAAAAGAATCCAAAAAAGTTGAAGATAGTGTAAGGAGCCTCTGGAACAACTTCAAGCATTCTTACATCAGAATTATGGGGGTGCCCGAAGAAGAAAGAAAGGAAGATACTGAAAACCTATTTGAAGAAATAGTGACTGAAAATTCCCCCCATCTAGTGAAATAAATAGACTTAAAAGTCCAGGAAGCACACAGAACCCAAACAAAAGGAATCCAAAGAGGAGCACAATAAGACATATCACAATTAAAATGCCAAGGGCAAAAGACAAAGAGAGAATCTTACAAGCAGTAAGAGAAAAACAGTCAATTACCTACAAGGGAACACCCATATGATTAGGGTGGAGTGGGAACCTGGTAGAGGGGAGCTATGTGGGGGAAAAAGGAGAAACTGTCAATCCTACAGTATCAAGAATTTACTAATTTATTCAATGACAATCATGTCATCATCTTCTGGAACATCATCATAACAATCCAATTTCTGAATTTCCTGGTGGATTTCTTGTGATTCCATTTCTTTCAGAATCAGTGGACCAAATCTCTCATGTTTAGCAATAGCACTGTCTTTAAATGAGTACTTCTTGTCAAGGTAGCCTGCTCACAGTGCATTTGCAATGCAATTGTCAGTGATTTTTCTCCCATGAATTCTTCACCCAAGTCACAACTTCTTGCATTTTAGGTTTCACAAAGTTTCCATGCTGATTTCTCTCCATTCTATTCTCAATGTAGTCATTAATTTCCATGAGCAAATTGTCTTTGAATGGCTTCTTTATTGCAATATCAAGAATCTGGAGATAGGCTGTCATTCCTGCAGGAATCATTATCTAATCTATTTTTCTTTCGTGAAGAAATGTCTTCGTGTCTTTAGCTCAGTGAGTGCTGGCTGCACCCCAGACTAGCAGACCTCTTTGGCTCCCTTGCATAACAAGAAGCAGCATTAAATCGACCCACTTCCTTATAACTGCTTGTGTAGCCCAGGCTTTTTCAGTTTCAAGAATAAGAACGCCCAAAACATGTTCAGTCTTTTCCTTCTTGCCCTTAGAAATGATTAAAGGTGGTATTTTAGTGCCATCCAGATGAATTGCCAAAATACAGGAAATACGTGCACTTTTGTAAGCAGTGGAGGGAAAGTACACTAAGGAGGCACCCCGCTGTTTAATTGTTGTTTGAGATGATTGGCCCATAAAAAAAATATGGATGCAGTTTCATCCATAGCAATCATGTTGGAAAGATTGTATTTAGAAAAGTCAGCATCATCAATAAAGGACTTGAATGCAAGTGTTCACTTAATAACTGGAGTATCTTCCAACCTAAACAATGTTATAGATCTTCTTAATGACAGTTCACTTCGCTCAAGGAAATTATGTAGCCAGTGTTGTGATGCTTTGAAGTCTTCAGGGGGCTATGTCAAACTGTGGTGCCATTGCAAGGGCAAATTCTTGAATCTGAGCCCTATTCACAACCAAAGCCTTTGCTCTCCTGTCAACAACCAATTCACAGATCAGGTCTTCCAGCTCGGAAAATAATGGTTGCCAACCTGATCCACACTTGGACTTTTTAGCATTTCCCTTGTCCACTTGTTCAATGAGGTTACCATACTCTGCTTGCCATTTTCAGACCAATTAGATACTCAAGATCTTCTCTTTGAGGAAAGCAGTAAGATTTTGGCCCCAAGAGTCTTCCACGACTCCTTTCTTGTACTCCACAGAGTAAGCTTTTTCTTTTTGTGCTCATTTCTATGGGTAAAAAAAGGAATTGGGGTATCAAGGTCGGGGGAGGGGGATCACTTAAAATGACACAGGAGGAATCAGAGGGGGAAATCAAATGGCACTGGAGAATCAGAGGGGTGGGGGTGTTACCATTTTAGTAACCCCTTTTGATCCTCCTGTGTGATTTTGATTATCCCCTCTGATCCTCCTGTGTCATTTTAAGTGATCCCCTCCCCCAACCCCTGTGGCACTGAACACCTTCATCAGACATCCCCCCTACCCCTTTATCAGACATTTATCCCCTGAGGCCTGCCTGGGGACTGTCACTGGGCTTGCTGGGGCCTGGATCTGGGCTGGAGCAGGGTCTGCCACCGACTGAAAACCTTCAGTCATCATGAAGGCGGACGCAAGAATCAGGTAGTGTCACCAGAAACAGACCAGCACTCACCACCTTCGCCGGTCCCATCCGCTCTAATCCTCCTGTTCTTCTACAGGCATCTGCAAAAGTCTCCTCCTCTCTCCAGCCCTGCGCTCACCCCTCACTCAGACCTCCCCTCCGCCTCCACACAGCAATGATGTCAGGACTCTGTGTAATGTCACTGGTTGCTAGATGCCAGTAAGGGCGGCCCTAGTAACCAGTTTACCATAAATTAATTTTAATTCTGAGTCAGAGCCTGGGGGCCTTATTTTCGGGGGGATGCCTTATATTTCACTCAGAGGGAAACCTGTAAGTAGGTCTTATTTTCAGAGGATGTTTTATTTTTGGGGAAACATGGTATATTATCCCTAAAAACAAAAAAAACAAAAAACAAAAGAAAAAAATAAAACAGACATAATTGAAGTCCATTGTTTTTCTTTTTATTACAATTAAGATACTAGAAGCCCAGTGAATAGGATTTGTGTACTGGTGGAGGCATAGCCTGTGGGGATCCACCCATTGTGGGAGGGCTGCTCAATCTGGTCAACTGTGCAGCTGTGCTCTGAGTGGCTGCCCCCACTGTGGGAGTGCCACTCAACCCAGTCAGCAGAGTGGCACTCCCTCTGTGGGAGTGCATTGATCACCAGGGGGCAGCTCCTTCATTGAGCATCTCCCCTTGGTGGTCAGTGCACATCATAGTGACTGGTCGAACAGCTGTTCTGGTTATTCCATAATTTAATTGTTGGGTTTTTATTATATAGGATGGTTTGTTTTGAATACTAGACAATGACACTAAAGTGCAACTGGGACAAAAGAAAAACAAGATCAGTATAATAAGTTATTAAATAGTATGGAATATATAAATTATTTGCCACATAGGGCCTTTTTAAAATTAAGTGTTATAAAGACTAATACATAAATCTAACTCTCTAGGCAGATTGTTCTTTAAATATGGTTACTTGTAAACTAATCAAGGAACCCAATGCCCATTCTAAAAATGTTTCTGTAGTAGAAAAAATAATTCTGAATTTAAATAATTAAATATTATAAAATGTTCTGCCTCCAATTCATCCTTAATATAATACACGGTCTTCCTATATATCTTCTGACTAATTTCCTCAAAATAACATTTTATTATAAAATAAACATGTAAAACATATCATCCATTAAATCATGCTACCTATTTTTCCAAGATATGCCATACATATGATTTGTATATATTTTTAATTCTACATAATAAAAGCCTAGTATGCAAATTATCCCCTCTATCAAGAGTTTGACCAGGAGTTCAACTGCTTTCTATGATGTGCACTGACTGCCAGGGGGAGGCACAGAATGTGGCTGTCATTGGTGACACAGCACTGGCAGTGGGCGGCAGTGGAGTTGCTACTGGCCCCAATGAGCCTCAATGAGAGCAGTGTTGTGGTGCGATGGTGGAGCAGGTGAGCAAACAGCGCCAGCGCCAGGCCAAGGCAGGTGCAAGCAGGGATCTGATCATCCTGCTGATTGCCCCATAGATGGGGGCAAGGGACCTGACCACCAGGAGGCAGATGCTCAATGCAGGAGCTGTCCCCTGGTGGTCAGTGCGCTCCCACAGCCAGCCTCCCAAGCTTCTGACTGGCAGCTGGCAGCTGGAAGTCAGCACAAGGCCCCAGCCAGCAGCCAGCAGGAAAGCCCCAATGATTCCTGACCAAAAGCCAAGATTAGGGATCCCACCCATGCATGAATTTTGTGCACTGGGACTCTAGTTTATATATACAATTTCAGTTTTTCAATTTTACTTGAAATTCTACCATAATCTGTACCCATTAAAAATTATTATAATATTCTTTAAAATTACTCCTTATTTCTTTTCTCATTAGTTACTCTTGATATTTAAGATTATTAGCTGTCTTCAGTAACCAATAAAATTAAATGTCTCAGGCTTACAATAAATATTTTACCTTGAGAAGCAGTAAAGAAATGGAACAATATGGGTAGATTCAGGATATATCGTAGAGATAAAATCAACAACTATATTTTGTTTTGCTATGGAGCATTTTCAGAAATCAATGATTATTCAAGGAATTAAAGGATAGCAACTGAGAAATCAGTAGTGACAAACACATAAATGAAAAGGTTAGGGGATGTGGTTTATTCAGGATTGGGAAATTAATAAAGTTGGGCTTTGACTTGTTGAGTATAGTGTCAATAGGCCAAATAACAAGTGGTTGAAAATAAAGCTTATAATCTCAAGGATGAGATCAAAGAAAGACTAAGCAAATATTCAAGGACAGAAAAAATATTTCATGTAACTAGTGGTCCAAAGTGATCTGGGTGACTTACAAATGTCAGAAATAATATACTTTAAGTCAAAAAATATTAATAAAGGCATAGAAGGGAATCTTATACATTCAGTACTAAACAACAGAGCCCCAAATGATATGAAACAAAATTGACAGACTTGAAAGGAGAAATAGGCAGTTTTACAATAATAGTTGAAGACTATAGTACCACACCTTCAATGATGGATAAAATAACTGTATTTAACTGATAGATAAATAGGTATATAGAGGTCTTGGAAAACAATATAACCCTATCTCATCTAATAGACAGACAGGGCACTCCACACAGAAACATCAAAATACACATTCTCCTCAAGCGCACATGGGTGTATATTTGATGATAACAAAGGAAAAAAACTAGAAATTAACAATAGTAAAATGGAAAATTCACAAATGTGACAAAAATATGCCACTGTTACATGAAAAATAGGTCAAAGAAGTAATAATAAGATAAATTAGAAACAACCTTAAGATAAATGAAAACCAAAACACACCACACCAAAATTTATAGGATGCAGCAAAAGCAGTACTAAGGGGGACATTTATAGCTGTAAAAGGCAACATTAAGCCCTAGCTAGTTTGCTTCAGTGGATAGTGCATCATTGGCCTGCTGACTAAAGGGTCTCAGGTTCGATTCTAGCCAAGGAAATATGCCTAGATTGTGGGCTCAGTCCCAGTATGGGGCATGCAAGAAGAAACCAATTTTTCTCATTATTGATGTTTCTATTTCTCTATCTCTCCCTTTCTCTCTGAAATAATTTATTTTTTTAAAAGCCAACATTAAGATGGAAGAAACATCACAAGTTAAAACCCTAAATTTATATGTTATCCAAAGAAAAAGGGCTAACTAAACCCAAGCTGGCACATATAAAGTAGGAGATATAACTACTGATTTTACAGAAGGAAGGGTATTTTAAGTGAATAATATAAAAAATTGTATGCCAACATATTGGATGAGATATATGAAATAAACATATTGATATAAACACACACATTACCAAAAGTGAATGAAAAAGAAATACAAGTCTATATGGATATAAAAAAAGTGAAGAGATGGAATCATTTTTTAAAAGCCTCTCAAAAAGGAAAGCTCAAGAATAGAGAGCTTTACTGTGAATTCTACCAAAGTTACATTAACACCATTTCTTTTCAAACCCTTCCAAACAGTAGAAGATGAGAAAACCCTTACTAAATCATTTAATGAGTGCTATTATTCTTATAACAAAATCTGACAAAGTCATCGCAAAGGGAAAAAAATGACAGCTCAATTGTATTTTATGAATATAAATACTAAAATGTCAATGCAATATTAGCAAACTGAATCCAACAACATATTATAAGTCATTATATACCCTGGTTAAGTGTGATTTATTCAAAAGGCAAGGGTGAATAAACATACAAATATCAATAAATGAAATGCAGTAGTCTCCCTTATCCACGGCTTCGCTTTTCAAGGTTTCAGTTACCCATGGTCAACTGCAGTCCAATATGATAAGTGAAAATTCCCATAAATATATGGTTCATAAGTTTTAAATTGTATGTTGTTCTGTCAGCATGATAAAATCTCGCACTGTCCTGCTCCATGGAACCCAGGACGTGAATCATCCCTCGGTCTAGTATATTCAGAGTACACATTACTTGCCCATTAGACATCAATTGACATTTTGGTTATAAGATTTGTTATTAAAGATTTTTGAGAGAAAGACAACATTCACATAACTTTTATTATAGTGTATTGTTCTATTTTATTATTAGTTGTAAATCTTAGTGTGCCTAATTTATAAATAGGAAAATAACTCAAGTATATATAGGTTTTAGCACTACTAGTTTCAGATATCCACTGGGGGTCTTTGAAAGAATCCCCCATAGATAGGGAAGAACTATTTACTCTACAATACATTATTAGAATGAAGAAATAAAACCACACACATTAATCTTAACTGATTCCGAATAAGCATTTTTACAAAATCCAACACTGTCTCCTGATAAAAACATTCACCAAACAAGTAGTAGAAGAAAAGTTCCTCTACCCATCAATGAAAATCCCACAGCTAGTATCCTACTCAATGGTGAAATATAGAGCTTTCTCCCTTAGGTCAGGAATAGGACTAAGATACATGCCTTCACCACCTATATTTAGCATTTCACAAGAAATTATAACAGGGTAATTAGGAAGGACAAATATATAAAATGTATCCAAAATGGAATGAATGAAGTAAAACTCTTATAGATCATCTATCTTTTCTATGGAAAATCCTAAAAAAGCCACACACAAAAACCTACTAGTACTAGTAAATAAATTCAGAAGAGTTGTTGAATACAAGATCAACAACTGCAAATCTATTGTATTTTATATACTGGCAGTAAAAATGAAATGAAAATGAAATTAAAGAAGTAATTCTATTTTCAATAGCATCACAAATAATATAAATACATAAAATTAATTGAATAAATGCTTATACATTGAAAATTATAAAACTGCTGCAAGAAATTAAAGAAGTCATAAGCAAATGTAAGACATCTAATGTTCACGAACTAGAAAACAAATGTCGTTATGAAGACACTTTGCAAAGCAATGTACACATTTATGCAATTCTCACCTTTTTGGCAGAAATTAAAAAAAAAACATCCTAAAAGTCATATGACATTGTAAGGGACTCTGAATACCTGAACACTCTTGAAAAGGAAAAAAAAAGTTGGAAAATTTATACTTCCCCAAATCAAAATTTATTATAAAACTATTATGTGTAATATGATGGTTTCATACTGCTATAAAGGTAAACATATATAACAATAGAATAAAATTGAAAGTCCAGAAGTAAATATTCAATTTTGTTCTAATAATTTTAAACAAAGGTGCCAAGACCATTCAAGAAAATGAAGAGACTCTTCAGTAAATCACACTAGAACTAGATTTTCATATGTAAAAATTAAAGATAGAATATAAATTATACAATACTAAAAATAATTTCAAAAGATCTTAATATAAGTGATAAAACAATAAAACTCTTAGCAAAAACAAAATTAAGAGTAAAAATTCATGACCTTTATCTAGCAATGAATTCTTAGTTATGACACCAAAAACAATAGTAAGAAAATAAAAATAGATAATCTGGTCTTCATCAAAATTAAAAACTTTATGAGTCAAAAGACACCCTGAGGTAGTATAAATATAACCTCCAAAATTGGAAACAATATTTTTAAGTAACATGTTTAATAATGGCCTAGTATCCATACAATATTAATGTCTTACAAATCAATAACAAAAAGATAAGCATCTCAATTAAAAATAGTTCAATAGACATCTGAATAGTGTATTCTTCAATTAAGATACTCAAATAGTCACCAAACACATAAAAAGATGCTCAACCTAATGAGATATTAGCGAATTGCAAATCAAAACCACAATGAAATATCATTTTATATTTACTAAGATGACAATAGCTTAAAAAAAGAAAGAAAAATAAGTGTTTGCAAGAATGGGGAGAAACTAGAACACTTGTACATTGCTGGTGGGAACATAAACTTGTGTAGCCACTGTGGAAAGTAATTTGGAAATTCTTCAATAAATTAAGAAAAATATTACCATATAACTAAGCAATTTTAATCCTACTTATATGCCCAAAATATTTTTATTATGCAGCAAATACCTATTCATAAATGTTCACAGTAGCACTATGCACAATAGCCAAAAAGTATAAACAACCCAAATGTCCATCAAAGGTTGAATGCATAAACAAAACATGATGTAACCACACAATAGAATATTTTTTTTAGCTGTAAAAATGAAAGTAGTACTTATACAAGCTACAATGTGGAAGAACATTGAAAACATTATGCTAAGTGAAGCCTGACATGAAAAGCTATAAATTGGATGATTCAATTTATTTGAAATGTTCAGAATAGCTAAATCCATAGGTATAGAAAGCATCTTAATGGTTTCAGCCTAGGGGAAGGGAGAAATGGAGAATAATAGCTTAACGGGTACAGAGTCTCCTATGGGAGTAATGAAAATATTTTGGAAGTACATAGAGGTGATGTTGCACAATATTGAGAAGATATTAAACACTATTGGATTGAACTTTCAAATGATCAGTTTTGCTATGAGAACTTCACCTCAATGATAGAAGTCACCAGTGAAATTTTGATAAGAAATTTTAAACCTAATTGAAAGCAAAAGTCCGATAACTTTAAGTCCTTTAACAAGTTAGTTCAAATATTTAAAGCTATGTTATGCTCTGCCAAGAGAATAAAATAAAATATATTTTGAAGATTTAAATAATGCAATAAATATGAAACATCACATTGTACCAAAATAGTGAGCTTTTAGTGTTATTTATGTAACTTAGGTACAATATTATTATTGTTTCAAGAATAAAAAGAATGGCTAGTGAGAAAAGACAAGTAGTCATGAAAATTTTATAGACTCAATTTTCAGCAAACTTGGTATTAGAGAAATTGAAAAGAAACATATCGTGATATTGGATTTTTTTGAAGTGTAACTAAAAAGAATATAGATAACTATAAGGGATAATAAGAATCAAAGAGAAATTAGAAATGCAAATGATAGATGAAAAAAGTAAACAGAGCAAGTTACAAGAAGAGGTGGAATAAATGGTACTATGGGGAGTTTTGAAAATAAGAAATGACAGTTCTTGTTTAAAAGACAAAAAAAGAAAGATAGAGAAAATATAAAAATTCACCATGAGGTTGAGTTACCTAGAATTTGTATTGGGTACAATGAGTAGTTTTGTAACTTGTTCCAGCTGACATAATTTGTGAGAGCAGATAAAAAGCACAAAACAAGGTATCCCACAGCCTGAGAGTGTCAGGAATGGCGAGGGGAAAGAGAAAGGAAATGGATGGAGTACATTCAGGAATTTCACTTTTTTGTAAAATATAGACAACTGTTTTCAAGCAGATTACAGAATTTAGAGGAGACAGGAATAGAGATGGACTAAGGAAGCTAAAGAGGAGATGATGGGTACAACTATAATAATGAAGGAAAAAACAAATTTAGAAAGTAAGTACGAGGAACAGAAAAAGAAGTCATTCTGAGTTGTATTTATTCCAAGGATGCAAATTAATAAATGTGATATATTACATAAACAAGTTGAGAGGCAAAAATTACATAATCATAACAATTGCGGAATAAAAAGCCATTTTAGATAATCCAACACACTTTATAAAAACTCTCAGCAAAATG
The DNA here is from genome assembly GCA_963924515.1 of Vespertilio murinus. Lineage (NCBI taxonomy): Eukaryota > Metazoa > Chordata > Mammalia > Chiroptera > Vespertilionidae > Vespertilio > Vespertilio murinus. The sequence goes on from OZ004707.1 coordinate 73,374,007, forward strand.
GAAATAGAGGGCTCATACCTCATCATAATAAAAGCCTTATATGACAAACTCACAGCAAACATCATACTCAATGAATAAAAACTAAAACCATTTCCCCTAAGAATAGAAACAAGACAGGGTTGTCTACTTTCACCACTCTTGTTCAACATAGTATTGGAAGTGCTAGCCATAGCAATTAGACAAGAAGAAGAAATAAAAGGCATCCAAATTGGAAAAGAAGAAGTAAAACTGCCCTTATTAGCAGATGACATGATATTGTACATAGAAAACCCTAAAGACTCCATAAAAAAAGAAACAAATAAAAACAAAACAAAATAAAACTATTAGATTTAATACATGAAGAATTTGGTAATATAGCAGGATACAAAATTAACACCCAGAAATCTATGGCTTTTTATACATCAACTAGTGGCCTGGTACATGAAAATGTGTGCATTGTGTGTGGGGGGGTGTCCCTCAGCCCAGTGAGCACCCTCACTAATGTGGGACCCCTTGAAAGGTGCCCTACTGCCGGTTTATAGGAATTGGGCCTAAACCAGCTGTCAGACAACCCTCTTACAATCAGGGACTGCTGACTCCTAACAGCTCACCTGCCTACCCCTGATTGCCCCTAACCACTCTGCATGTTAATATGCTCACCCCAAATGCCCATAGCTGCCCACTTGCTTGCCCCCAAATGCCCCTCTGATAGCCTGATCACCCCCAACTTCTTTCTGTGCCAATGTGCTTGCTCCCAACTGCCCCATTGCTGGCCTGCTCACCTCCACCAGCCCTTCCCACTTGCCTGCTTGCCCTCAATTGTCCCCCTGTTGTCCTGATCACCCCCAATTGACCCCCACTGACAGCCTGCTTGCCCCCTGGCTCCCCTGCTGATCTGTTCATCCCCAACTGCCCTCCCTGCTATCTTAATCACCCTCAACACCATCCCCCCTCACTGGCCTGATCATCCACAACTGCCCTCCCATCGTGGTCTCTACCTTGGCCCCACCACCATTACTCTGTCCAGAAGAACGTCTGGAAGGTCTCCTGAAAGGTCTCCCAGTCTAACTAGCACATCACGCTTTCATTAGTATGGATATTGGCTGGTGCATGGGTGGGGCCAGCTGGTTTGCCCTGAAGGGTGTCCCAGATCAGGGTGGGGGTTCCCTTAGGGTGTATGGCAGACTGGGTGAGGGGCCTGTGGTGGTTTGCAGGCTGGCCACAGCCCCATGGGGTTAGGGTCCCTGCTGGGGGTGTGTGGCCAGCCTGGGTGAGGAGCTGAGCTGTGACTAGCTTAAAAACAAAATACATTTGTTTTCAAGCTGGTCACACCCCCTTCAGGAGGGGGGTTTCTGCTAGGGTGCCTGGTCACCCTGGGTGAAGGGCTGATGGCTATTTGCATGCTGGCCATGCCCCCCAACAGGGACCCTCACCCCATAGGGGTGTGGCCAGCCTGGGTAAGAGACTGATGAGCCATTTTCAGGCTGGCCACCTACCCCCTCCAGCCACCCAAGCTCCCATCTCCTCCTTCAGCGGTGGCCAGGGCAGCAGGAAGTTTGGTTCCTCCATCACTAGGAGCAACCCAAGCCTCCTGCCCCCTCCAACTAAGTGGCTGCCACCATCTTTGTTGGGTTGATTTGCATATTCACTCCTGATTGGTTGGTGGATGTGGTGGAGTGACTGTCAATTTGCATGTTTATCTTTTATTAGTGTAGATAATGAGCTCATAGAAAAAGAAACTAAATAAATCCCATTTTCCATTGCAACAAAAATTAATATATCTAGGAAGAAACTTAACTAAGGTGGTAAAAAACTGCTATTCAGAAAGCTATGGGACATTTGAAAAGGAAATAGAAGAAAACATCAACAAATGGAGAATATACGAAGTTCATGGGTTGCTAGAATCAACATCATTAAAATGTCCATATTACCCAAGCAATCTATAAATCCAATGCAATCTCCATTAAAATACCAACTGCATATTTTACAGACCTAGAACAAACTATCCAAAAATACTCATCTACAAAAATAAAGCAGAAATATGCAAATTAACCATCACTCTGCTATGCCCACTAGCCAATCAAAGTGAGCATGCATATTAACCCAACAAAGATGGTGGTTAATTTGCATATGCAGGTCAGAGTGAAGACTGAAGACAGTGTACAAGGAAGAGGGAGGGAAAGCAGAAAGTAGAAAGCAACGTGGCAGTGGTGGCAGCAGTGGGAGGGAAAGTGGAAGGTGGGGGCAATGGCAGAAGGGAAGAACACCATGGTGGGCTTCACTCTCTTCTCTGCTTTGCTCAGGCTTCAGGAAGCCCTATTCTTGCAGGAATCTTCCTGCAATGGGCTACTAGCTTGGAATTAAAAAAAAAAAATAGATCCCCAATAGCCACAGCAATGCTGAGAAAAAAGAACAATGTTGGAGGGATCATAATACAAGTTATCAAGTTATATTACAAAGCCACTGTTCTCAAAACTGTCTAGTACTGGCACATAAAAGGGCATAGAGACCAATAGAACAGAACAGAGAACCCAGAAATTGACCCAAACCATTATGCTCAATTATTATTGGAGGCAAGAACATACAATGGAAGCAAGATAATCTCTTCAATGAATGGTGTTGGGGAAATTGGACAGATAAAATGAGATTGAACCACCAAGTTACACCATAAAAAATCAATTCAAAATAGATAAATAACTTACCTGTAAGACAGGAAATCATAAAAATCTTAGAAGAATTCATAGGCAGCAAAATTCAGACATATGTTGTAGCAATCTCTATACCAATACAGCTCCTAGAACAATGGAAACTAAGGAGAAAATAAACAAATGGAAATACATAAAAATGAAAAGCTTCTGCACAGCAAAAGAAACCATCAACAAAACAATAAGAAAGCCCAATGCATGGGAGACAATACATGCCTATGATATTTCTGATAAGGGTTTAATCTCCAAACTTTAGAAAGAACTCATACCACATAACATAAGGAAGATAAATGATACAATAAAAAATGGGCAAAGGACCTAAATAGACACTGTTTGAAAAAGGACATACAGAAGGCTGAGAGACATGAAAACATGCTCAGAGTCACAAGTCATCTGAGAGATGCAAATTAAAACAACAATGAGATACCATCTCACACCTGTCAGAAAGGCTATCATCAACAAATCAACAAACAACAAGTGCAGGCAAGGATGTGAAGAAAAGGGGAAGTGTTTTGAAAGAAGGTACAAACAATTTGATAGAGGAGCCTACAGGACAGCTCACTGGGCAAGTTAAGTCTAAATTTCATCTTATGGGGTGATTAATAACAATTCAGAGTAAAAAATGATGAGATTTTCAGGTAGAGTGAGCAAATATATATGATCAATAAGGTAGGGAACTTGAGCTGGATAAGGGAACCACTGGGAGTTTAGTGCAAGAGAAGCCTCTTTAATAAACTTCTTTTTGACCAAATACATTTTCTTGTTTTGTGCTGGTCTCAGCCAACATGTCACTCACCAACTTTGTGGCTGGACCAGTTCTTGTGGTGCTGATCATGGTTGCAATAAACAATCATAATCAGAAAACCTTGAAAAAATTACAGGTTTATTATTTACAGGACCTGGAAATTTCATCACACACCTGGAGTCACACAGTGATGTCACAGGTAGAAAGAGACAGTGCTTTTTTTAGGTGTCAAAGGTGAATGCCTAGGGTTGACTCAGTTTTTATTCAAAACATAAGAGCTTGAATTTAAAGCACAGGAAGGGAAAGCTAACAAGTAGCCCAATGGTCAGTTACTGCAATCAACCAAGATCTCAGGCTTGTTCAGAAAGATGTTGTTCCCATAGTTATGTGCTTGTCGGTTGTATTTTGTTTCAAAACTCATATAACAATTATTAATACATTAGTTATTTAATTGTTGCACAATTAAACTGAATAAATCAAGATCTTAATTATTTTAAAAAGAATCATTAAAATGACAGGGATTACTAAAAAGCCTTACTATTGAATTAGATATGTTTACAACAAGTATAAGTTACTGGGGAATTATTAAATAATTGAAAATCCAGGCTACTGCTATATGTCTTAAAATGTACTAATTTGAAAAACCTGAAATTGGACATGATAGATGCATTTTTGGCTTATGCAATAATATTAATCAGAATTCAAACCAGTTGACTCATATTTAAAGAAAAGATGAGCTTGGCCAGTATGGCTCAGTGGTTGAATGTCAACCTATGAACCTGACAGTTATGGTTCAAGTCTCAGTCAGGGCATGTGCTTGGGTTCCCTGGGTTTTGGGCCCCATCCTCAGTGTGGGGGCATGCAGGAGGCAGTTGACTGATTATTCTCTCTCATCATTGATGTTACTAATTTTCTCTCTCTCTCTGAAATCAATAAAAAACATATTAAAGAAAGAAAGAAAGAAAGAAAGAAAGAAAGAAAGAAAGAAAGAAAGAAAGAAGGGAGGGAGGGAGGGAGGGAGGGAGGGAGGGAGGGAGGGAGGGTGGGAGGGAGGGAGGAAGGAAGGAAGAAAGGAAGGAAGGAAGGAAGGAAGAAGGATAGGTCAGTCAGTTTTGACCTAAAGACACTTTGATAAAATGCCAAGTAACATAGCACATGCCCTGTATAGAAGTGTAATTAATATTTGCCAAATGAAAAAAACAAAACAAAACTACATTGAGTTAAGAATTAAATTTATAGGCAATGGCAATGTTTTAATGGGTTTTAATGAGTGAAATTGTGTTTAGATAGATTATTCTTCCTTATAGAATGGATAATACATTTAAGGTGTGACAAGGTAGATGGCAGAAAATGGAGACTATTACAGATGCCCATGTGAGATCCAAGTAGGACCAAAAGCCAGTTAAATTTAACAGGCATTTATTTCATACTAGGGGCTAGGTGCACAGATTCATGCACAGGTGGGGTCCCTCGTCCTGGCTCGCTATCAGGGCTGATTGGGGCCATCTTGCCCAGTTTGGTGGGGGAGGGACTGAAGGAAGTTGGCTGGCTGGAGAAGATAGAGCCTTGGGGGCTGGCCAAGTTGTGGCGGGGGGATAGGGACCTCAGGAGTTTGGCCACTGTGGGAGGTTTCCTGTGGGAGTGCACTGACCACCAAAGGGCAACTCCTGCATTGAGTGTCTGTCCCCTGGTGGTCAGTGCATGTTATAGTGACTGATCAACTGGTCATTAGGTCCTTCGGTCATAACAGTCAATTATATATATATATATATATATATATATATATATATATATATATATATATAATGCATTTAACAAATAGTTGTTACACAGTACAATTTGCTAGATTTTAGTATAGGTGCTGAGGATTTATTTATGAATCAGGCAGTATGGGCCACATATTGATATAGTTTTAATCCTGGTCTGAAATACCACAAGAAGTTAGCTATTGTTATGCTAACACATGGAGTGATGGAGGAGGTATAGTGTGTCATGGATATTCATAGGAGGAGAATCTGACAGAATGAGGCAGGTCAGGAAAGGCTTCCTGGAGGAAATGAGTTTGATGAACAAGTTTAAAAAATAAATTTGATTTAACTCCAAAGAAATCAATGCAAGAAAATGGGTCTTCTAGGCAATGGTTGTGTGAAAACTCAGAGGTTAAAAAAAAACAAAAAAACAGGCAATACAGAGATAAAATCAACAGACTGAAGTTGTCAAAGGGCAGGAGAAGTAGTGGCAAAATGTGAACCTGAGTTTATAAATAGAGGTCAGATAATGAAAGGTAAAATTAGTTTTGTTAAGTATGTAAGGCACTATTCTGTAAAAACACCAGGAGTCACTGAAGTGTTTAAAATAATTATGTAATTTGACAGTCTGCTTGTTGTTTTACAGACACTATATCTGACAGTAGGGAGGTTAGGGAGTTCTGGGGGAGATAAGAGATCAACGGAAGGACTGGTATGCATGCATATAGGTACAACCAATGGACACAAAACTCTGGGGAGGGAGGGCATGTATGGGAGTGGGGGGCAATGGTAAGCTATGTACACATATAATACCTTAATAAATTAAAAAAATAAAATAAAATAAAAAATAAAAATCCAAAAAATAAGAATAAAGGAAGTTTGCATGAAAAAAAATGTTTAATTTTATATTGGAAAAAATAAATAAATAAAATAATTATGTAATGTGGTTAATTTTAATTTGTCAAGTTCATTCTGGTTATAAAGAAAAGAATGAACTAAATAGTAGCAAAAGTACATGTGAATAGTTTACAAGCTATCCCCACAGCCTAGGTTACTAGAGATTGTGGCTAGAGCTGAAATATTATCATTGAGATAAAGTAGATATTATAAAAAGGACTAACATTCATTAAGCATTTGCTAGATACCATGGAACAGGTTAAGTACTTTTAGACCTTTTAATTAGTCTTTGAAATAACCTATAATGTAGTCATTCTATTATCTTCATTTTATAGGTAATGTTACTGAAATTCTAAGCAATTAACTTTCCCAAGGTCACACAATAAGTAAAAGTTAAAGAATACTATCTGAGTATGTTAAGGATATTTCTATGGAGGTCTAGATGCTTATAAAATTGCTGTCAGAGTTGAATAAACTGGTATAGCTTAAGCCATCAGGAACAGGACAGAATATTAGAGAAATGGTTCACAATGGGACCTATTCTCAGGCCACCACCAAAGTTATTATGGGATCAACAAACCATTGCTGCCTCCAAGAACCCTGACAGTGCACTTTCCCGTGGACATGCAGGTGGAAACTGGCAAGCAGACATCTAAACCATATTAGTAATTCAGAGATGAGAAAGGCAGGTAAAATGGCTGCCGCTACCGCCACTTCTCTGATGCATCTTATCATGGAAAAATCTGAGAAATGGATGGTGGAGTTCTACTGTGGAAAAACCTCAGAGGCTCATGGCTTTGCTAGCTTCCAAATAAAATGACTCTAGCGGGAGGGAGTGGATATCTCCCTAACTTCCATCTTCCAAATCTCATTCGTTGCATCTAATTTAAGGACTCTAATCTAATACATAATTGCAAGGGGTCAGGCAAATGAAGTTTTCAACACCTCTAATATGAAGAAGAGTATGGAAAATGGGTGAGGTATGCCAACTAGAGAGACACAAGAGGGAAATTATCAAAGATACCTAAGAAATTATGATAGAAATCCAAACATAAGTAATCATGACTTATACCAGAATGGTAGCAGTAGAGGTGGTGTGAAATGGTTTACTTTGAAATGTATTTAGAAGGTAACACTAATAGTATTGTTCTGGTTTATTGTGTTTGGAGCATGAGACAAAGAAGATTGTCCATGTTAACATATTTTGAGACTAAGTGGCACACTGGAGTTGTCATTTGAGATGGTGAAACTAAAGAAGCAGATTTGGATGGAAAGTAAGAGAAGAAAACTCAGGAGTTAATATTTAAGCATTAAGTTTGAGGTATTATAACACAGGTATTTTAATCATCTAAGTGGAGATGTCAAGTAGGCCGTCAGGAAAGTATATCTGAAGTTCAGTGTGAGTTCAGTTGCAGAAAATAAAGACATTTCTTATAATTTTTTGAAATTTAAATGTGAAAGAAAAATATTCATGCCTTTTAGGCTGCATATTTTTAAGAAATCTATCCTCTCTTTGTTTTAGCAAGTCCTTACTGATATGCACTTATGTCTGACAGTGACACAGAATGCTGTAAATAGCATTGAACAATATATGTGAATGAGTAAGCTCTCCCCATGTTAGAATGAACCGGAATCTCTCATGATTTATTATCAAACATAACCAGCAACTGCCCAAATCAATGTACAAATTATGGAAATCTGAATCTATTCAAATTCAGCAAGACGAGAAAAAAAGAATTAACAAGCCTCTTGGGGCCAGAGAAGTATAGGAATTTGGTAAAGTGCATGTTAAGAAGAGTTTCCACAAATGAATCAGTCAGAAGACGAAGAAAAAGCTAGGCTTTAACTGTGAATTGTGGGGGGCGGGGGGCCAAATCAAGCAAATCCACATTGATTTTATGCACATTGTCATGCCATATTCACTAAAAGATAGAAGTGTTTACCAGCTCTTGTGGTAGATTAAAAGATTAGGCTAGATTTTTAATTCCACGTGTAAAAATAATAAAGATTAAAGTAATGTATGGTAGAGAGTAGGATAAAGAGTTCACAGGTTACCCTGTTGCATTTTGCACTCTGTTGCTTTGATTCTGCTGCTGTCTCCTTCCTGGGCAGCATTATTTATTCAATCTGTTTAGTTTGCTTTACAGGCTGTGGCAGCATTCACAGGGTGGACCTATTGAACCAAGCTGTAATAGATGTAATACATCAATACATTTGAGCTGAACAGCTTTAATTAGGCCTTCCCGGTCATTTCATCAATTCAGTTGAGTACCATTGGGATTTGGAGAACACCCAGCCTCCTGTCCAGCATGAGAATTAGAGCCCTCAAGCAGGGCTCCACCGGTCCTAGCATAAGGTTAGGCAATCAACAATAATTCACACAAGAAAAGTGCCCTGTGCCCAACCCATAAAATTACCCTTACAGTGATACCTTTGAAATCCTAAAACCTTTAAACCTAAGTGTCAAGTTGGAGTGCAAACTGTCTTAAAATCCCACAGACACATAAAGCTTTTTTCGTGCTCAATATAAAAAAAAAATGTTTGTTGTTGCTGACCTACATCTATAATCAAGATAATGTTTATAGCATTGAGGTTGATGGATAGGATGTAAGAAGATGCAAAGACTGTTCTAGCTGTAAAAATTGATGTATACCATTTGAAGTTTCAATATCACACTTGATTTATATCTTACACTGTACTTGTCACATTCAGTCCAGATGACAGTAACCTGAAGCAGAAGATCCATACAAATGGACATTATAGCAGGGCAAAAACACTTATATCTGGGAAAGTGTGTATTACTTTACACACTGTTTTTGGCATGTCCTGTGATTGGTTTTCACTTACAAAATGTCTTCAAAATGAAACAATAAGAAAAAAAAGAAAAAGAAAAGAAAAAGAGAAGCATTGATCAGTACGGTTGGTTGGTCAAAATCCAGGTAACAAAGACATTTACATTTATGTAGAAAGGCATCCACATAATCTGATTTCCTTTTTCTCTAGTGTGTGCAATCTGAAGCCAAGAACTGGTCTGAGACACCCAATAACGATGCAGTGGAGAAAAGCCAGGAAACTATAGTGCGGTACTACAGGCAGCCAGCACAGAGAGATGACCTGCAGTGCTCAAGCTGCAAGCCCACATCAACGGAGTCATTAGATTCTGAAAAGAGAAGGAATGGGGCCAAATGGATTAGACTGAGGCCTCCAATTTCTCAGATGCCATGGAGCAAATTGGCAGATTAATTGGGAACACCATATCCAAGGAAAAATAGTAAGAGGTCTTTACCAGGTAGTGTAACGCCTCCTCATGCTTTTTCATCCAAATGGAATCATCCCCCAGGGTATATACTCTGAAGTCTGGCTTGTTCTGTAGCCACATCTGCTACAACTTGGGAGCAGAGCCTGATCATTTTCCAGGACTATGAGTCAAATGATAACCAGGCCAATTTTTTTTATGACTATGGAAGTTTCAAATGATCTCTATGTTACTGAAATGACACAGAGAAAGTAATGTACCTTTAAAATTGTTAACCTGTTGAAATTGATTTAGCAAAAGAGAAAAAGAAAAAAGATACATGTATAAAATTAGAACATAGGAACTGACAAAGGAATAGATTGTTTTGTTACTTTAAAATTTTAAACACATAGCTATGAGCTTGAAGGGCTATGTCATTTACATTTTAAAATAATACCAGACATAATATAGGGTAATTTGAAATGCTTTTTCTCTTGGCTATAGACAAGAAAATCAAATTAGTCTTAATTATGTCTTGTTTAACTTGAACATTTAAATTAGAGATTCTTTGCTAATCTAGATGCTTTTATAGTTACCACATTTTTTTTTATATAGAACATTTTTCTTATTTGACTTCTTTGAACTGTGGAATGTTTTCAAGTGGGCATTTTTATCCTTTAGAAATGATAAGAGTGATGCTATAATTACACTTATGAAGCTCTGTGAAAATTTAAAACTCTACAATGCTCAACTCCACAACATTGAGATTTTCTTTCATGTGTATCAGAAGCAAACATTGTTAATTAATTTGTTTTAACATATGAGAAAATTATATGGTTTGGTTCTAAGAGACAGAATATAAATATATTCATAGAAGTTAATAGTAAAAATTGATAGACATATTAAGTAAAATAGTAACTTAATATTTTAAAATGCTTTATCAGTTTTGATGATGAGGTGCTCAAGCAATGAATGTTGGATTACTATACTTCAAAGAAACACTATATCAAGAAAGTAATTACAGTGTATATTAATCCCAATAATCTATACTAATTAAAGGGTAATATGCTAATTAGACCATAGAT